>JAGXJF010004652.1:0-349017 GCA_019208055.1 Stipa capillata
GCTTGTGGAACGGCAACATTTCTCGGGCCTGTGCCGCGGCTGCTGATGCTGTTGCCTTGTTGGGCCTGAAAGGCGGAAACAACCGCGGCAGCGGACGGCGAGAAACAGCGGGCAGCAGCCGGGCGCCGCCCTCCGCGCCTGTCACCGCAGCTCGTGCGCTCGTCCACTCACCCTTGTTGCGGCGCTATTACCATTCACGCGCGGCGTCGCCGGCACCTGTGGCCGCGCAGGCCGCGCACCGTCCAAGCGAGCGGAAGCATGCAGCTAGCCACGGCCATGTGCCAAGTCACCACTACACCAAGTCATCACTACGCCTTGTCTCGCCACGTCTCGCCCATGCGACACACGGGCGGCACGGCACGGCTGGACAAGGCACGTGCGCGCAAAGGCCGGGGGGATGTAGCTGCCGAGGTGCGTGCCGCAGCCCGGCTTGCCACACAGGCACATCTCTGCGTACGCGTGCCGGGCTGCAGACTGCTGCAGCCAGTTCTCTTGGCGATCACCGCCCGCGCCCGCTTTTTCCCAGGACGCCCCCAACTAAGTCTCCGAAATTAGAAAAATATAATAATAAAAAAAACACAAAAATAAGATGTCACATATGACGATCTTTTATAGGATTTTAAAACACAGAAAATTAAAAATTAATGGTTTTAGATTATTCATGGAAAAACACAAGAAATTTTAAAATGATATCGTTAGATGGTTAACAGAAAATAAACACAAGAATGTTAAAGTAATGAAGAGAGAGATAGAGAGATGATGCTACTTACAGGAAATATAAAATAAGATTTCAGTTCATATTGGTTTTCTATGAATTGGAGACATATGAATGCATTCATAGGAATTTGATAACTTTAATCCTTCTATCCAAATACCCTTATAAAAATGTTAATAATTTAAAATTTTCAAATTCTTATGAAAATCGTATGATCCAAACAGGTCTGGGTTCCTCGGCCACTCCCGCGAAAGCACCGGTGGCATTGGGCAACAGGTAAGCATCCACGTTAGCTATAGTACATTCCTAGGTGGATCGCTCATGCTTTCCCAAAATCAAACACCAACTCGCATCGAATTCAGAATTCCGAGCTGAAAAGGCAAAGGCCAAGAAAGTTTAGGGGCTAGAATACCAGATGACCCGTCTCAGTTCGGTAAAAAGGACAAGAAAAATTCGGCCAAGAACAAAAGGCAGAGGAGAGGAGTAAAGAAGGGGGATTTGAGTCAGAGCCGAC
The DNA here is from genome assembly GCA_019208055.1 of Stipa capillata. NCBI lineage: Eukaryota > Viridiplantae > Streptophyta > Magnoliopsida > Poales > Poaceae > Stipa > Stipa capillata. The sequence continues at coordinate 1,230 of JAGXJF010004652.1, forward strand.
TGGGAATCCACGAATGGGTGCCACTAGATGCACACACCATCAGCCGCAAAAGTAGGCGGATGAATGTTCGTTATATATATTCAACAGCAAGGCAGCGCAATTCCTTCTTTCTTAAAAAAAAAGGAGCATCTTTCAGAAACCTTTTCACAGTACTCCGTATAATGTGTTAACTTTACAACATTTGCGTCTTATTTGACACGTCGGAATGATTTACCTTTTCTACTGTCAACCACTTGGCTGCCGGCCCTTTGATTGCTCCACAGACTAAACCACACCACTAAAATGCTATTGCTGCTTTGGTTAATTATCAGGTAAGTTTCGTCTCAACTTAGAAGGTCTACGTTTCTTTGCAGGCTGAAAGGATTACGCATGCTTTAACCAGATCATACGATAAGGATAGCTACAAACATCATAGGATCCGGGTGATTCATTTGCATTCCATAGAAGCTAAAAGGCCTTAAAAAGTCAAGATCTCCATCACTGAAATCATGGCCTCAAATCCCACGCTGAGTAGGACACAGATTTGCCTCCTGTTTCCTTTTCGTTGCTTCCTTTTTTGGTCCAGTTTGAGACAACTTTCCCCCTCCTTTATGAAGGAGGAAACCAAGAACAACGGCTGCCTCTTATATATCTATGCGTTCGCCGGCCTAGCTAACCAACCCAGTTAGCATCGAAGATGACCTCTCATTCTCCTGCCACTGCAGGATTTGAAAACGAGTGCAGAGAGATCCATGATGCGTGCGACGAGCCACGCCGTTTGAGCCTTCTCCTGGCTCACCGGAGCCCATCCGAGAGGCAACGGATCAAGGCGACTTACCGTGCGATGTTCGGCGAAGACCTCGTCGGTAAACTGCACAAAACCATCACGGCCGACGAGGACAATGAGGTAAGTAAGAACAAAGATAGAGCGGCTGAACTTTGCTTTCAGTCTCACGGTGACCCTTCCCCTGCAGCCCTGCAATCTGCCCTACCTGTGGATGCTTGACCCGGCTGAGCGAGACGCGATCATGGCGCGGGACGCCATCAAGAGCGGCGTGACCGATTACCAGGCCCTGGTCGAGATCTTCACACGGCGCAAGCAGAACCAGCTTTTCTTCACCAAGCAGGCGTACCTGGCCAGGTTCAAGAAGAACCTGGAGCAGGACATGGTCACCGAGCCCTCCCATCCTTATCAGAGGGTACCCTGGCTCCTGCTTCTCGTTGTAGCTTCAGTTTTTTCTTGTTCTGTTAACAAGCTGAGTTCATTTCTTTGCCATGTTGTCTTCTCATGATCTGAGCAGCTATTGGTAGCTCTGGCGACCTCCCACAAGTCGCACCACGATGAACCCAGCCGACACATTGCAAAATGTGACGCCAGGCGGCTGTACGATGTGAAGAACGGCGGCACCGGGTCAGTCGATGAAGCCGCCATTCTTGAGATGTTCAGCAAGAGGAGCATCCCACAACTCAGGCTGGCATTCTGCAGCTATAAGCACATATATGGGCATGACTACACCAAGGTAAGCAAGCTCAATGGTCTGATGACATCCACTTCATATAATCCAGCTGAATCTTGGGTAATCATGCAACAATGTGTATGCAGGCACTGAAGAAGAATGTGTTTGGTGAGTTTGAAGAATCTGTGAGAGTTGTTGTCAAGTGCATCTACAGTCCTTCCAAGTATTACTCCAAGGTGATAGAAAAACAGATAGTTTTGTACTTTGTACATCTCTGGTCTCTGACTCATTCATGTGTTCTTGGTCTTGTCAGTTACTGCAGAGAAGTATGCAATGCCCAGAAACCAATAAAAGGTTGGTTACGAGGGCTATCTTGGGCAGCGACGACATCGGTATAGACCAGATCAAGTTAGTGTTCAAGAGTAACTTTGGAAGGAACCTTGTGGATTTCATCCATGAAAGCTCACCTCAGAGTGATTACAGAGACTTTCTGGGGATGTGGGCAAGGGGATCAATGACCTCATGAAATTGGAGTCGGAGGAATCATTGACTTGTCCACGGAAGCATATACAGCTTTGCATGTTGTAAGAGGAGAGATTTTTTGAAATATAATTTTTTATTCCGAAATTGCAAAAATTTACAAAAATAGCCTCAACAACCACACGGTATGGCGATTAGCCTATGTGGCACATGGTATCATCAATCCGTTTGGCGATTTAAGTTGTTATCGTCATTTGTCATGGTGATAAGTTCTTATCGCCATATGGTATGGCGATAGCAGCTTATCGCTAGATGGCGTGGCGATATCTGCTTATTGCCAGATGGAGTTTAGTGTGCAGCGCACGGGTACTTATATAGCCCAGCCTCAATCGCCAGACGGTGTGGCGATAAGGCCACGTGTCTGTTGGTTGGGCTGGGTTGCCGGGAGGAGGGTTTGGCCGTTACTGCTATCACCATGATTAGTTCTTAGCGCCATGCCGTGTGACGGTTGAAGCCATTTTTGTAAATTTTTAGATTATGGTAATATTCTACAATTTTGGAATAAAAAAAATGATATTTCAAAAAACTCTCGTTGTAAGAGAAAGCTGAACATGAAAAGTAGCAGTACCATGTTATCTGAACTTGGGATTTTAGGTGACAAAATGCTATCAGTTTGGTTACATAGTTGTTTGACACTCGTTGTGGCAAATTTATTAGCTATCATCTACGATAGGTAGAACAAGGAACCTACGTATGTTGCAGACCATATCATTTCAGATGAGCTTCTTCTTTCGGAAGTACTGTTTTAGATGCAACAACTGCAACACTGAAACTATAATGCAAACACTGAGCGACATCATGCTCAACCATGAGATCCTAGCATTTGTCTTCTCACTGACATCTCTCATGTCTGATTCTCTGCATTGAGAACAATGTTTTAAATAGAATAGTTATGCCTTGTGGTATCAATCAAAACCATGAGCAATGTTAATAAATAGAACAAATATTCCCTAAGGTATCAATCGAAGAACCGTGTTGACTTACTTGGATCTCAGCAAGAGCAGGTTTTGATGGATTGCTTGGACAGTTGAATCAAGCTTAACCAACTCTAGTTCAACTCCCTATTCAAGAAAGCCACTGTTATCCAAAAAAGGAGAAAAACAACCGAAGTGAAAAATCATGGATATAACATTTCATGGACTTCACCTCAAGTTTTTCCTTTTTAGCAATAGAGTCCCAATCTTTTGCCCCAATTCCAATTTTCCAGTCAAGATTTAGTTTCACCACTAAACCCTTATTCTCACCATCGACCGAAAAGCAAGCTAAGTAGTTTCCTGCTTCCACTGTGGTGAATGCAAACTGGTCCACCGAAACCTTTTCTCTCTTATGTACAATGTCCCCAAAAGGGGATGTAACCTGCAAGAACAGTTCCCATCGAAAAGGATACGAAAGAGTTAACAGAACAGCCAAAGGAGAAAATCAAACAAGTGCTACCACTCAATTCCGAGTAATTATAAGGGGAGCTGAATATATTGTTAAAACTGAAAAGGGAGACAGAAAATGTGTAAGGAAGCCCAGTACAAGGTTCAGCCAGTTGCACATGTTTTCTAGAATATGGGATGGACTACATGCTCTATCTATTATATACTAAAAGTACATGATGGTTTAACCCCAAAAAAGAAAGATATGCTAGAAAATCCAAAAAGAAAAAAAACAGAACATTTAGCCATTAATCTGGTGGGTTCTCTTTTTATTACTAGACCATAGCTGATTAGATCTTCATAGTTGTACCCAAAGAGATCCCAATAGATAGATCATCATAACTGTAACTAAATAGATCACAGCCGATAGATATTCATAACCGTAAATTTTGTAAGATAAGCTAGGTTTTGAAAATGTCAGCTCCCATTCTTCATGACTATATGGTTTAAATGAAAATCAAACAAAGATCATTTTGACACAGCAAGTATAATTCAAGGTGTCTGTAACAACTCTACAGAATAGAAACATGGATAAGGCACTCTGGACAAATTGAATCGTCATTGCATCCCATCATGTATTTTATGTTCAGTGAATTCAACAGTGAAGGATGATAACTGATAACAAGTGCGCCCAGATCGAAAAGAAAACACTCTTTTTATGGTGAACTCTTGGTCATATCGACTGCTTACGAATTTAATTGTCATTTCAGCTAGCAGGATGTTTGTCAACACAACCAGCACGTGTGCACCACATCAATGTAGAGATATCCCGACGACCTTCCAAATGGTAATGTCCAGTGACTTGAGGTGCAATTTGGCTTGCTAAGATTTCCGACAACTGTTTCTATTTTTTGTGAATAAGAGTACTCTCCATGACGTCTGCATGTCGCAACTTTGCACAGCATCCTCATTGTAACCGATCAAGCGCGCGTAAGAGCAATAGTCAATAACAATCCATTCCCATTTTCCCTTTCCGATAGAATATACTAGAATATAGATCGAACTTAATCACCGTAAATTCAAGCTATCAATGAAATTGGCACCTCTCCTGCCATGTGTTAAAAAAAAATCCAATGCGACGGATGATTCGTCCTTCCGTCAGTAAATCTTCCCATATTAGAACCTCTCGCATTATACCCCGATAAATCCGGTGGATTATAAATAATTAGTTACCTTGACGGAGACGGTGGGGTGGGCGTGGTGGTGCTCGTAGAGGACGTAGTAGTCGCCGATGACGACGACGTTGGACTGGATCTCCTCCGCCACGCACTTGGTCGCCGACGGTGCGATCTCCAGCCACACCGCCTCCGCTCCCGCCGCCAACCACCACAGCACCACCACCGCCGCCGCAGACGACGACGAGGCCCACGCGCCACCTCGCGCCATCGCCTCTCTCTCTCTCTCTCTCTCGCTGTGTCTGTTGCTCCAAATCCTAACGCCCTCTCCCAGATGGCAACACACCAGAGAGTGAGGCCATCTCTACTTGGCCCACTAGGCCCACTAAGCCCATATAATCATGTCAGGCCCAACTGAGAACGGGTCCATGTCTCACTCATAGGGCCCATACTTTGGATCATGTTGGGCCGAATAAGTCCTAGTGAAGCCCAACATCGTCTCCACCTCTCCGTGGTCTCCGCTGTGAAAAGAAAAATTGGCAGAAAATCCAGGGAAGCAACGAACCAGGAAAAGATTTCGCGGAAGGGGAGCTGGTGGAGAGGGTTTGCTGCGGCCATGGAGAACCTGGCGCTGCTGTGGGGGATCATCGGGCCGGGCGTGGCCGGCGCTCTCTTCGGCGCCGGCTGGTGGTTCTGGGTCGACGCCGTCGTCTGCAGCGCCGTCCAGGTCTCCTTCATCCACTACCTCCCCGGTGAGAACCGAGAACGAGATCCTCTTCGCTTCGGTACTGGTGAATCTGCTTTTTCGTATTGTGGATTCAGGTAGGGATTGATGGGTGTGGGCGTGGTGTTTGCAGGGATCTTCGCGTCGCTGGCTGCGCTCATGTTCAATTGCGTGAACAAGGATGACATCGGAAACGACTACTACTCGTCCTATGGGGACGATTCCGAGTGGAGGTCAGATTATTGCTCGATTAGAAACTAGTTGATCGAATTGGTCAATGAATTTAGGTTATTACATCTTCAAAAAGAAAAAGGGCTACTGAAATCCAGATGATTGTATTGAACCCTGAATATATACGCCTTATCTGTGCGCGACTGAAAATTAGTCACATATCCACAATGTCTAATTTCGGAAAGAATATTATCATGGAGTAGTTTTTTTTTATAGTTAACAAATCGTTTTTGGATGATCAGACTAAAAAAATTCTAGGCATTGGCTTCACGATGACAGAAACATGCATTGGACAAATGCCCCGCTGACATCTCTGGACATAGTTAGACTAGGATGATTCTAACCCATCCCTTTTTGTTTATTATGAATTTTTCTTCGTTTTTTATTTTACCTGCCATGTATATAAACCATAATGCTCTGTGTTGAGTTTCTTCCTAAATTGGCATTAGCTTATCACGTGTAGAAATGTAAACTAGGTCAGTCGTGGTTATAAACTGAAAATGCATAGTAAAATTTGCAGAGAGATTCTTATTGAGGGACTACCGATCAGATCATATGACTACCGATCAGATCATATGACTTATTTTTTAACAACTATATTCCCACTTACTTACCTTGGCTCTTCATTTATCAGGACAGAATATGTTGTGTGTTGGATCTAGGTTAGATTCCTAAATCATACTGAGAACTGACCATATGCTGCATGGTTGATTAATCTGATTATGAGTTTAAATGGTTCAGAAAAGTCATATTAATGCTTTCTTGAGTGGTCATGGATGTGCTTACTACTCAGATAACTTAAGTCAACAGTGAGCCTCTCTTTTGGTTGTTTTAACAACTGTTAATGAATCTCATGAGGTTAGCATTGATTTCCCCTATTCACATTGATCCAGATTAGTATGTTTATTTCATATCCCTGTTTTTTCCTTGACAGTTATGTAATATACAAATCTAATATCTCTCTCTGTTGAACACCTAAATAATTGTTTATTACAGAAGTTTAAACTGCTTTCTCTTACTTTGGCTTACCAGTTGAGGCAACTTTTTTTTTAGAATCCATCTGCCGAAGTGATACCAGCACCATGGGACTAAAAAGAACCTTCTTGTTGGGTGAACAACTATTTATAGCTTATTTGAATGAACTTATTTCTGATTGTATATCTCAATTTTCTGCTGGTCAATTCTCTGCTGGCTGAGTGAGTGAGCGAGATAAAGAGATGGGCTTTCACCCGTTGCTTCAAAAAGTTGATATTTTGCATTACACTGTGACTTTGGTATATGGGGAAAACTAAGGCATTAGTGTTGTTGATTTTTCTAGTTTATTACCTTTTAACTTTTCCATAGTTCTGCCAAATTTGGATAATTCAATTTGCACAGTGACTATTTCGAAGTTAAATCTTCTAAGATTTTAGGCCAGTCTATCATATTTAGACTTTGTTTCCTTAGTTGGTAGCTTAGTTATTAACTATTAACGGAAAAAAAAACAGACTTTGTTATGACCATATATTGATTTTCTGACCAAGATCTGATTCTGATTGCTTGATTAAGTTGTTTTTGTAGCTAGAGATTTTGGAGATGTTAAAACATCAAATTAACAAAAAGCTCTTCATATAACATTTTCTATGTTGGGAGACAAAGGAGAGCGTGCAATTTGTGTCAACAAACTCTCCACACAATGTGCCTAGATTGTAAGCCTCATACAAGCCATGGCTGTCAAGGCCAATGCAATAATGAGCTAAATCTGCTTCAAGAAATTTGAAAGAAGCCACGGGAAAGTTTGGAAATAAGGTGAATCTTAAATTAAAGGCATCGTCTAAGCATGCCCACAGTGCTGAAGATTAGTTTATCTAGGTTCAAGAGTGGGTTCAAGAGTGGAGTTAACGGTTTCCATAGTTTGAATCATTTATGATGTACAGAATCTCAAACTGATGAACTACTTTCTACCAAAACAAAACTGTAGTCACTACATTGTACTGTTTGGTTGCATTCAGAGTCCCCTCAGTAAGTCATCATACGACCCTTGTTGTACCTTCCAATCAAAACCCATTTACAGACATTTTCTGTCGCATCTGAAAATTTCTTTTGGCTTTTGTTCTTTTAGAAGTGTTCAATAGACCAATGATGGTCACCGGAATTTACTAGTAAATGGAATTTACAGTGGAGGAAGGATTTTCTTGATATTGCACTGGATTAGGCTAACAGCAGTTTCTCAATTTGCAGAGTGAAGCTTTGGCTTTTTGTGGCGTATGTTGTTTCTTTCGTCTGCCTAGCTGGATCAGTGGGTTTGTTGGTGCAAGATGCCTTGACAGACAAGGGCCCTTCTGTGTGGACTGGTGTTGCTGGTGTTCTGCAATGTGTTCTTGTATTGATAAGGTATGCCTGCATGTTTCATTTAGTTCCTCTCTCAGACCTCCCTCACTTGACCAGTATGTAATGGGGCGGAGCCAGGATTTAGGTGTCAGGGGGGCCAGGCAATCGGCCAGTGCGGAAGCACATGCTAGTCTTCGCTAGTAGGTGCAATGTTTAGCTCACTCAAGCCATATTGTCCTTCTTCCACTAGCCTCAATTATATTTAACCCTGTTTTCGACACTCCACTAGGTAAATAATACTGGAAAATAATTCCATCACACGGATATCTAGTGTGAATCTGCTATCCTGTACTAAAATTATCTCTAGCACTCAATTATAGTGTTAAGAGAAGTGTACAAGGCACTGAACTCCTAAAGCATAGAGATATCAGTGAGCGAATGTGTTAGATGTTCTGATCGTAGTCGTGGCCGGTGGCCTATTGTGTAGAGAGAAATAAGCAACTACGTATTGGTTGGGCTAGCACTTGGTTCAGTCGGCACGTTTATTGGGCTTGACAAGCAATTAGTGCGGTATTAAGTGGCAGATCCTCAGAGAACATTGCATCGATAGGGGGGCTAGGCCCCTGCCCGCCCCTATGTATGCTGACTTCTCATTATCCTTGCAGTGGGTTGACATATTGGACGTGCCACTCTGAGGATTAAGGGTCAGAATGTTCTGAAGACTTGCAAGGTTGGTCATAATCTCACGAAGATATCTGCTCTACCAGTGTGTGATTTTGTGTAAAGGAAAATTATGTTCAATTTGGGATGGGAAGACCGGATGTTTCATGTGTGCATAACTTGCTGCTTTCTGAAATGATCCTTAGCATCTATACGTGTTTTATGTTTATTCTAATTTCTTCTGAAGTTCTGATCCATGCCTTGAGGTTGAAATTGGAATTGGAATTGGATCACGAGCTCCCTGCAACAAGTCATTATGATCAAACCTCATATCGATATTCAGTTGACTCCATTAAATCCAGATGCGGTTGCTAGCTGATTCTTTCTTGGTGCTTGTAAAACAATAGACCCAAATAATGTCACTGGGTTCTTTTGGGGGGAGTGCAGCACTCCTTAAATCCAGATGCAGTTGCACGCTGATTCTTTCTTGGTGCTTGTTACTAAAACAGTACAGCAAAGCAATGTCAATGGGTTATCTTCGGAGGAGTGCATCTGTCGAGATAGTGCTCCCTCCCTTCCTATGAAACCAAGAGAATATTAGAGGGAAATGGCCATACTATCTATAACATTGATGTCTAATATGAGCGCTTAGTCATAAATGTGGAAGAAAGAGTACATCTAAGAGCATCTATAATAGTGTGGCGTTAGCCTTTCTTTAGAGATGCCTCTAGGATTTTTAGTGAGTAGAAAGAGAGAAAGAAAAGAGAGAAGAATGTCTTTCTTTGATGAAGGGATGATCTCTTCATGTCTAAGAGATCGTTATTTCTTTTTTTATTTATTTTTAATCACCGCATGTTTTTATATTAATGCAAACATCAATGGCCAAAGATGACACTATTGTATAACGGCAGTCCTAATGCAATGACATTAGCTGTATATAAAACATGTAAACTAGGCAACAAGCTAATGTGGCAACCTTATTAAGGAGGAGAGAGTGAGATCATATCTTAAATGAGATACGACAAGTTAATGAATCATTGTGCATCTTTGTTTTCAAGATACATGCGATAAATAGACCATAAACTTAAACGCTACTATTAACAAAACATATTCAGCTTTTTCCGATGCAACATCTTATACAAGCCACTAGAGGAGTTGTATCTAAAAACCTATTTAGTGCATATGGTATAACTTAAAATATAATGCACTGGGATTGTTCTAACATGTGCTTATTATCATCTCTCAAATGATCTGAAGCGTATAAGAGAAGACTGCATTTTCTACTATTGGAGATGCCTTGAATGAGGATAAAATAGAGAAAATCTCACTAAATACGTATGCAATTGTTGAACAAGACTTCAAAATACATGACTTGCAAGTTTGACCGAAGGGAGTATTATGTGGCAAATTTTGATCAAACGGACTATTATCTGGGGATATCCAAGTAAGTATAAATTTATTCTTCTCACATAAAAAAGAAAACTCAGATATTCATATCCATAAAGCTTTGTTTGGTTCTAGGTTTAAAATAATTAGGCTAACTAACTGTAATTTAGACAGTTTAGTTAACCTTGATATTGTGTTTAAAAACTAACCCGATTAATCTAAACTATTGTTTGGCTGCATTAAGCAAGTTAGATTAAGTTATTTTATTTGTTATGGGTTAATTTAACCATGGGTTAACCAAGTATTCGAAGCCCGGTTACAGGAGGAAAAGAAAAAACAAAGCGCACCTGGCACTGTTTTTCTATGGGACACTTTCAACGACAGCTATTATTTTACCGGTTGTGGCAAGTGCTGCCGATCTTTTTTCTTTTAATCCCAATCTTAGCAACCGATTTGCTTGAAAACACCATCTCGAGACCGCCGGAACCTGGACTTTTCGTCCGGTATGAGCATGAACTTCTTGTATTTCAGCACGTTTGCATATATATCACCATTTTCTAATTTTGATAACCCGTATTCTAGCGCCTTGTAGACTGCGCGGGGCCCAGCTGCCGGCCAGACGAGACCATGGCTCAATGGCCTGCGAGATCATGCAGCACAAATGAGGTGAACAGCAGGCTGACTCGATCGATCGTGGCATAAAATATAGCGGCGAACGAGACGACGGCGATCCTGTATGTTTGTCTCGATCGAGCACCTTAATCCGTTACGTTTAATTTGCTCGGTGATAACTTGGCCAAGTGTTTAACAATTCCCGTTCCATTTGAATAGAAAGCCGCATGTTTCATCCTTCCGTGGCGTTTCGTGCTTGTTGGCAGCTCCGGTTCAGCCTCGTCGCTTTCCTCGAAATTTAGACCGAGCCAGCGTGTTGCTTTTTAGAAGTGCCAACCATTCCGTATTTAATTACTCCCTTCGTTTCAAAATATAGAGTATATTTAAAATATTTAAATTTAAATTTCGACCATAATTTTTTGTATAATATTTTATTAATACTTACAAAATCACATCACAAGAATTTGTTCTCGAATACAGATCCAATGATATTAATATTGTGTAACATATCTCACATATTATTGTAACTTGAATAGTTAAAAAACTTTCAAAATATTCCGTCAAAAAAAAACATCCTGCATTTTAAGGAGTGAGTACTTCAGAAAACTAGTATTAGCACTGACAATCATTTGCTGGCCGCAAACAACGTCACGAAGAAGCAGCGTGCAGGAGAACCTGATGAGTCCGGCCAGCAAATCCGTTTAAGCCGTGGTAATTGTGTTATTGGCTAAGCCCGGGTCGTAATTGCTGAACTATAATGTGTTGTGTTTATTTTTAAAGCTGTCATTAAGAGAGATTTATGAGTGTATTACTATCCTTGGTAAATTAAAATAGATGTATATAAATTTATGAGTGTTATTTCTCAGTCGCCTGAGTTGATGGCGGCGACGGCGAGGGTGAACACACAACGAGCTGGAGCCGGCGACGATGCGGAGCGGCGGCGCCGGACGAAGGTGAGACAGAGGCAAGCAAGGCTGAAGAGGTTAGGGTCGTCAAGCCGGAGCCCGGCGATGATGCGTAGCGGCGGCGCCGTGCGGAGGCGAGGCGGAGTCACCGGTGCCGCGAGATTAGGGTTCGTTGAGCCAGAGCCGGCGACGATGCAGAGCGGCGGCGCCGGGCGGAGGCAAGGCGGAGTCACCGGCGCCGCGAGGTTAGGGGTTAGGGGTGGGGGTGTTGTCACTGCCGGAGTTAAAGCTGCGCTGGCCACCTGGTTTAGAGGAGAGGTCTGATCTGGCGACGGCGACCGCCGGACATGACGGCAACAGCGCCGCCGGAGGCTTGGAAAGGGTGTTGGAGGTGGTGGTGCTGCAGCTGGAAGCTCGCTGGAGCGTCGGAGAGAGAGAGAGAGAGAGAGATAGAGAGAGAGAGGGGCACGGGTAAGAGGTCGGGAGGTGGAAGACGAGACAGTGACCGTTGGATCTAAGTCCAACGGTCTGAACAGATCGACTAAGAATTAAAAAAATCTCAGCTGACTGTGCAATAGGCAGACCCATATAAATTTATGGAATTTATGTTGCCGAAATGGTAAGCTAGTAAACCTAGTAACTTATGGTGATATAGTTTTCAATATAAGCTAGGCATAAAGCCTTTTTGCGAAAAAGGAATTTGGTTATCCAATGAACACAACCTCATATTTAATTGTACGTGGCAAAAGTGTACATGTCATATAAATTTTGACTAGAAAATAAGTAAGCAGTCAAACAATCAATAATCTAAATCATAACCTTCCTCGTCCATGCCAAACAGAGCATAAGTGACCTTACAAGGATCAAATCCGCTAATGCAACTAGCACGTCAGGGCCGACGAAAAAGAACGCAAGAAAGTGTACATGTTACAAGGAAAACGCAGCGCGGTCCGGCGGCGGGTGGTGGCTGCTGGATGCGGCGTTACGCCCGGCCGACATGGACAGACAAGAGAGATGAGACGGGCGAGGCGTTCTCGGGCCGACGACGTACGCGCCGGGCGCCACACGGCCGACGCGTCGCGCGCCCGTGGACTCCACGGCCAGATGGCCTCACGCGTCCCCGTGCCGCGTCCTCCTCCTCCTCACCGAACACGAAGGCGACTTCATGGCCGGATTCCCATTCATTTTCGGTGCCAACGCGGCGCGCGTACTGCGTAGCTTTTCCCTGGGCTGGTTTGTTTAGTTCTCTGCTGATATTGCTACTCTGGCGTGCCGGAGATGCAGCCGAGAAGTGAAGTTTGCAAAAATATGTTACCGCTGATTTTGATCGATAAGCAGGGAATGTTGTCCTCCGTTGGTTCAGTGGAATGGTGGACTGGATAGGATAATATATACGGGTACTAATCAGTTGGGATTCTTTTCTACTTGTTCTGTTTCTTGTTTTAATTTTGTTAGGATTTAAATCTATTTATTTATTTATTCTGAAGGATGTTTTAAACTCTTTCAGATGTAAGAGTGATATATGCAAGGTTTTATTTTAATATACTTCCTCCGTCCAAGAATGTAAGGCGTATTTCAATTGGTTAAGACAAAGTTTTGATCAATAATTACTCTATTCATATGCGATTTATATGACATAAAATTGATACCATTAGATTCCTCTTTGAAAGTACTTCTTTATGATTATGATTTTGTATCACATAAACTGTATACCAATAGAGTAATTATTGGTCAAAGATTTATCTTAATGAATCAAAATACGCCTTACATTCTTGGACAGAGGGAATAATATTTAATCAAGTATCTCTAGTCCGGAATATTAGTACCAAAGTTGAATGGCCTAACAAATGAAAAACGGTGGCTGTCCAAATTTCACTCTCCCATCGCTCGGTTTCGATAGAGTAGTATGAGCAAATGTGGCACGTTGTTTCTGTTTGTTTTTTCGTTCCTAAGCTTGTTATAGCATGTCAGAGTAAGTAGTCTGATACTCGATGTGGTTTGTTCGGGGATTTCTAGCCCCAAAAGCTATCTTTGTAAAAATCGGATTGGTATGGTATAGGCCGGCGACAAGGGCGGCCCCAGTCCTGTGGGACCTCGTCTCTGTTAGTCAGAGTGTCTTCATCAAGCGCCGATACATCTATGATAATTTTCTGCATGTCCAGAATCTCCTCCGTGACCTTCATCGTAGGAAAGTATCAGGCCTCTTCATCAAGCTTGACATCTCAAAGGCTTTTGATTCTGTGAGCTGGCCTTTCCTCCTAGAGGTGCTAGATGCACTTGGATTTAGTTAGAGATGGAGGGACTGTGTCATACCTTGTTTTTCTAATCGAGTTTTCCTGAAAACCCAAAACCCTAAGCGCGTATATGCGTATATGCTCTTAAGCTAAAAAGCCATGCATATTTGAATTTTGAGTTTATCATCGCATGTCATCCCATGGAAGCTTTCGAGCTAGGTTGCACCACCCCACAGCTAATCTGAGTCAAAAACCTATCATTGCATGTGCAAAATCCTAAACCTAATTAGGTTTTCTCCCTATTAGAAAATCTAAAAGTGTTATCGCATGCATTTTAATTTCTCCAAAATGTCCAAAAAAACTCCAGGAACTTCTTGAGTCTATTCTTCATCAACCTATAAAATAAAACTTGGAAGTCCAGTTCAAAAATTTTGAATTGCATTCAAAATTCAAATTTGGTCAAAACTTCCCTTTGAACTACAACCCCTTTATTTCTTGCTCAGAAAATTCCAGAAAAATTCCTCTATGCTCATCTCAATATCCTTGTTTCAATTATGCAAAAACAATTATGCCTCCAGTTAAAAAATTGGCCAGGACAGCCATCGAGCACTTTGTGCATTTCTCCTTCTTCCATTGATTTTGAGCTCAACTTCCAACTGCCTTGCTCCCAACTGCCGACCAGAGTAATGGCCATCTCCAGGCACTCGTTCCAGCAGCTGAATCCCTCAGGAAAAAACCCTAGCCACAGTCTTCAACCCCGGTGTCATCTCATGCCATCAATGGCAAGGCAGTGGCAGCTACTCTCTGCTCGAGTCCAGGCCAATGCCACTGCTCTCTTCTCTCTCTGGGCACTTAATCATTGTTGTCAATATCAGGCACCTCTCCCTGACACCCTGGAGCTCAGGCATGCATGCTCATGCCGCCCAGGACAAGCCCTGGCCAGCTCTAGGCGCGCCCACAGGCATGGCCATGCCGAGGTCAGACGCACACGCGCGCATCTGAGCGCTGCACCGCATTGACCCTGCCCCCCTGATCTAAGTCAGCGCCGCAATTGTCCTCAACCGCCCCTGAGCCAGCCACGTCGCCTGGCAAGGTCGCCGAGCGGCTGTTGCAAGGTCCACGGCAAGGATAGCGGCCCGAGCGGCTAGGCGCTCAATCCCCCTTCTCCTCACCGATTTAAGGACCTCCAGAGCTCGCCATCTTCCCCATAAAACTTCTCTGGAGCTCCCCCATTCCACCAATTTCCTTGAGCAGCCTCGATTCTTCTTCTACCTCCCACGACCACCAGTAGTCGCCGTTGTTCCCGAGTGAAATTGAACCGCCCCAGTGAAGGATTCTCCTTTTCTCTCAGTCCTTAAGCTTTCTGGAATCTTCCCTAACCTCCTCAAAGCTTTCTCTGCAGCTGAAGCTTACCGGAGACCCCTAGCCATCGTCGCCTCCGCCTTCCCTGTTCTGAGCACCGACGAGTCTCGTCTCCAGCAAGTGCGCGAACCCATTAACCACAAAAACGAGATCCTCTGACCTTCCTGACTCCAAGGGTAGCGGCCGCTCTCTCTAATTCCCCCTGTAGCCACCGCGATTGCTCACCGGAGATCTCACCGGAGCACCGCCGGAAACCTAATCTCCCACCGGAGTCCTTCCCCGCGCGCGCCCTCTCTCCTTTCTCTCTGTTTCTGACCCGTGGGCCGCTCTGATCGAAGCGGTACGCCGCCCTCCACGCCACTGCCAGCGGGCCCGAGCGGCAGTCCAGGCCCACTGTCAGGATAAGTGAAGCCGGCGCCGACTTCCCCGCCTCCAGCTCACCCCTTAAACCCGCAGAACCAACTGGTTTTATTCTGAACTAGTCTTCCTCTCTGGTCCGGCCGGTTCATCACCTTAACGGCCGATTCTCTGGAAACCCCCAAAATCAAAGTTGTTCCAAATTCCATTTCCCACATTTTTGTTATAGACCACTTCTCAAAAATCCAAATATTTCTCTCTGTTCAGTCCATAGTTTCATATCCAATTCAATTTCAAATTGTCTTTAGTTTCCTTTTGAATATGTGATTAGCTCTAGGATTTTCCAGCATGTTAAACTCTAATATTTTGGAACCTTGCACAAGTTACATACATATACATTCATGTTGCTTAGTTCAAAGATAAAAGGGGATAGATAAACCGTGAAACCCTAAATCACAAGCATGCATATGTAGTGTTATTCCTTTTTCAAACATAGTGATAAGATGACTCAACCCAAGTTGTCCAGTAGGTTTAAAATCTAAATTTCTTCATTTATCCTAGTAAGCTATAGTTGTTCACATGATGCATGATTCCAAGAGCCAAGGAAAACAAGTGTTTACCATCAAAACCCTAGAAACCCTAATCGACATTTCATGCATATATATATGTTCTTCTTAGTATTATCTCCATCATGTTAAACCTTTCAAGAAAATGTTAGAACCCAGAACGCATGCATGAGTAGGTATTCATGCACATGTTGCATGGTCTGGACAATAAAAGGAACGCCGATACAGCTCAAAACCCTAGCCATCATAACCCTAGGTTGCATGCATGTTTCATGAGGTAAGTAATATCCAATCACGATCATTCTTCCGACCAAAAACCCTGAGACTAGCATGCATGCGTGCTGACCTTTATTAATTGTTTCTTGTGATGCTTGATTCTTATTCGAAGTTTTTCGGAACGTGTAGTTGACGGTGTGAGGTACGTCCGCCAAGAACAGCCCGAAGCATCCCCGCGTCCGGAACCGAGCCAAGAACTGCCAGGCAAGCTCTCCGTCCTTGATCATGTTGTAAACCAGGTTTACAAAATGTTATTTTGATTTCGAAACATGCATGCTATGTTCTACTACCGTTATTTTATGTAGCATAGTTATACCGATGAGTAGAAAACCCTAGTCCGACCCTGAATCTCTTGTAGCCCTAAGAACTATGTATTCCGGAAGTCTTATCGGAAAACTTAGGGTAGTGTATATGCATATGCTCATGCTTAGCCCTGCCGTAGTGAAAATTAGGGTTTTAGCAAAAAGGAAAAATAGCAACACCCCATATTTCATGTGGTGAACTTTTGAGAAGCGGACCGTCGTGTCCGGAGGTGTATGAAGGTAGCATAGCTGGGTTGGTATGTTTTACCGGAAATGGTTTCGTGAAACCGAGCTAAAAATGGAGAAGATTTTGATCCGGGTCGGTAATGAAGGGTGATTGTAGGGAGTTGTTAAAGAGCGAGGTAAGGCCCGCCGTGGTTCTCGTTGCCCGTTTACGGGAGTGGTGTGGAGTCCTTCTCGGATCATCTAAGGACCGAACTTAAGTGCCGTTTGGCCAAGTCTTACCGTGCGGTCACATGTCCTTTGTGGGAAGGACTTGACATAGTACCCGGCCTGAACTAGCATGAACCCGTGGGCAGTTAGTAGTGTGCAGATGGGGTGGTGTAACCCCTGTAGAGAACAAAGACAGCAGTTTAGCGAGGTATTGTTCGCCACAAAGTTGGAACACCAACCTGCTTGTAGCGATGTTACTGACTCAAGCTAGGTTTGGGACATGTCCTTCGGACGGGTTCATGGCTGGGTTCACACCGGCGAAGGGTCTCGTTGTACTAGCTCTGGTAGTATGCAGTGCATGGCATGCCCAGGGTGACCTACATCGTGTGGGTAAAGCCATACCACCTCTGCAGAGGGTTAAAACTATTCGAATAGCCGTGCCCGCGGTCATGGACGAACTTGGTTAGGCCACACTAAAGTAGTCTGGCTTTCTAAGCCCCAAAAAGGTTTCTGGGTCATGGGTTTAAGGACACGAACCGTCGTGTTCGCAGGGCAGTTTGCCAAGTTCCCGTCGTAGCGGGAAGTGTGAAGAAGGGTTTCCCCGTGGACTCGGGCAAACCCTAGAATCCTCGTAAGTATGAGGTGAGCTGTGTCTCCCTGAGGAACCGGGTGATTGTCGTTGGAATCCCCGTAAGTACGAGGTGGGCTGTGTCTCCCTGAGGAACCGGGTGATTGTCGTTAGTATCCCCGTAAGTACGAGGTGAGCGGTGTCTCCCTGAGGAACCGGGCGAGTACCATGCTTTGCCGTTGTAGCGGAAAGCACAAAATTAAACTCCCCGTTGTAGCGGGTTGAGTGATTTGAGCAAATACTTTATCTCGTTGCGTCGAGATGTTTTGATAAAATCGTTTTTACATCTATGTATTTATTTCAAATGCAAACTTACTTTCTCGCACAACATGAAACTTAGGATAGAGCCAAGTTCTTGTTTATTTCCGAGCATGCTCATGTCCGTAATAATCTCTCTGGCGGAGCGCTTGCGAGTACATTCAATGTACTTACCTGGCTTGTTATGTGGCCAGACGAAGAGGAGGAATACCAGTCTGGCGATAGCGACAGCGACTTCGAGGCGTAGGGTTTCTCCCCCAGTCTGTTGCCTGTGGTTCGGCATACCGATGGGCTATCCACCGTGTTTTATTCCGCTGCTGTTTAATTCGGCCAATAGGTCCGGTTTGTATAAACTAAAGACCAAGTATAGCTGATGTTTATAATGAACGATGTATGGTATGGTTATGTTATCAAGTACTTGTGTATATCGACTATTGATCCAGGGATCGATACAATAAACACAAGGGTTTATCCGGCCTTAAAACCGGGTACGCCATAGACTGGCTTTGTCTACTTTTTGCCTCCACCACTTCAAGAGTGTTGCTCAACGACCGACTGGGGGGCACTCTCCGACATGCCCGTGGGCTTCGCCAGGGAGGCCCCCTCTCTCTAATGCTCTTTATATTAGCTATTGACCCGCTTCAAAGGATGTTTCGACAGGCTATTGAAACTGGAGCTCTACAACCATTCAAGGCAAAGAACGGATCCTTCAGGCTATCCCTATATGCGGATGATGCGGCAATATTCGCAAATCCAAATCAGGACGAGTTGAGAGTCATCACGGAGATTCTCAATTGCTTTGGGAAGGCTAGCGGCCTCATCACAAACCTCGACAAGACGGAGATCTTCCTGTTTAGATGCGACCATATTGATGTGAACACCGTCATTCAGGCCCTACCCGCAAAGTTAAGCACCCTCCCTTGCAGATACCTTGGCCTTCCACTCCACCTGAGGAGGCTTAGGAGAGTTGATTTTCAACCCCTCATTGACAAGGTGAGCGCTAAGCTCCATGGATGGAAAGGAAAAAACCTCTCCCGACCCAGCCGTGTGGTCCTCACTAAATCTGTGCTCTCGGCCATTGGGATCTACCATTTGACGGTCTTCGACCTTCCTAAATGGGTGAGACAAAAAATTGATAAAATCAGAAGAGGTTTTATGTGGAAGGGAGATGATGGGAAGCATACCAACGGGGGCCACTCCCTTGTACGATGGAATATGGTGTGTAGGCCAAAAGAGTTGGGAGGACTTGGGATCCTAGACTTGACTCTATTCGGTCGGGCGTTGAGGCTTCGTTGGCCTTGGTTGCAATGGACTGCCTCCTCAAGACCTTGGTCGGGATCACCCCTCCCATGCGATGACATTGATATGGACCTCTTTCGTGCCGCTACTAGGATCACTCTGGGGGATGGGGCAAAGACTTCTTTCTGGTATGACAGATGGGTCAAGGGAATGGCACCAAAAGACCTAGCGCCATCTATCTATCTACTTGCTAAGAGAAAACGGCGAACTGTGCAGTGGGAGCTTCAAGATAGCAATTGGATCCAATCCCTTTGACCGCTCACAACCACTACTCAGATTCAGGAGTTTGTATGGCGTTGGACCAGTCCGCAAGACGTCCAGCTTGTCCCTAACACACCGGACTCCATCTCGTGTCTTTGGACTACAAATGGTGAGTACTCTGCGGGGTCGGTCTACAAGATGCAACTTACCATGTCCACCACCCCCTTTCGGTCTGATAAGGTTTGGTGCTCCAACACGGAGCCCAAGTGCAAATTCTTTGCTTGGTTGATCCTACACTCAAAAGCGCTAACGGCCGATCGCCTCGCCATTCGTGGTTGGCCACATGATGAGACCTATAGGCTATGCGACGTCGAATTCGAAACAAATGAGCACCTTGCCTGTCGTTGCATCTTTACCCGGGGGTGTGGGGTGTCATCTCTCACTGGATGGACATTGCCACCGCTTCTGTGCATAGCACCCTCCCGCTAAATGCCTGGTGGGAAACAAATTTGACCCTTAGTGATGCTTCCGAAAGATCAACCTTTAGCGACATCATCATATACGTTATCTGGAATGTTTGGAAGGAACATACGTAACCGGCGAGTCTTCCAAAACATCGGACGCTCGATGTTGGAGGTAGTTTCCCTCGTAAGAGAAGATCTTGAGCAAAGAAGTCTAGCTTTTCAATCCGCAATGTAATTTTTTTTCTTTAGTTCATGTACATAACTCTATTTCTTCTTAATGAAATTTGGTAGAGCGCCTGCCTTTTCGCTAAAAAAAAATCCTTTTAATTTCATAAAAGGCACTACTTACTCCAACATACTAAAGAAAAAGTTTTCATGAAAAAAATATGTTTTGTTGTATATCTTATCGGATTTGCTATTTGAGAAATTATTATTTCTAAATTGACTGAGTTGCACATCATCAAGTCTGTAATTGCACAAAAACATTTGTGCAACGCTAAGTCTAGAAATGCATAACTGCTCAGTTGTATATCTCTAAACCTAAAGTTGTAAATGATTTTTAAAATGTGTAACTACCTAATTAACCGTTAGATAAAAAATCAACATTCAAGATTATCGACGTAGAAATAGCAATAGACTTAGGGATTGATTGACTTAGAGATAGGCCACCCCTATATCTTTAGGTAATCTATCGAAATGTTGATAGTAAGTATCTTAAATATCTTTTACTATATCATATTAATCAGAAAAAAGTATGGTTTACAGCACAATTGTTTGAAAATATTAATAGTAGTTTCTTAATCTGAATTTCCGATATATATTTTCAGTTGTTTATTATTATACCAGCACGGTATCTATGAATTGACTGACTCCATATGGCGCAGGATTGCAGGTGTTCACGTTGACTAATTCTGAACGAGCGTAACAGTCATCTTCTGTTGTCGCTCTCAAGGAGAGGAAAAAAAACGGTCGCCCTCTGTTCGCAGCCTTGCCTTCGTGAACGTAGCATTTTTCTGGATCCATTAAACAAGCCTTCGTCTCCCTCTTGTTGTTTCCCTCCTCAGCTTCGGTTACTTCGAACCTTCATAAAGCCGTGTCCTCAACCTCTCGCTTCTGACAGAGCACACGCACACGAGTTTCCCAACCAAGGCGATACACAGAGAGAGAGAGAGAGAGAGAGAGAGAGAGAGAGAGAGAGCGATTGAACGGGAAGATGAAGGCCAAGAACGGCGGCGCCGCCGCGGAAAGGAGGCCGGTGGTGTCGAAGTGGGTGCTGCTCCTCTGCACCTTCAGCTTCGGCCTCGGCATGCTGTTCACCGACCAGTGAGTCCTCCTAGATTGGTTTTCTTGAGCCGTATCCAGTACTGTTGGTTCGCTTCGTGGCGGATTTCTTGCTTTTCTGCTTTCTTGGATCCATCTGCCATCTGTGCGCCGTGTGCGCGATGCAATCAATGCCTGTGGGCGCTCTGCTCGGTGTCGCTGATGCTGAACGTGTGATGGTTTGGGTAGGTTCGGAGCGATGCCGGATTTGCAGAACCCGGTCGTGGCGCAGCGCCGGCGGCAGGAAAGGGAGCTGCAGGTCGTTTCTGAAGATTTTGTCGCCAAGCCGGTAGGGCTGACTAATCGATGAGCTTTATCCTGCTCTTCTATTATTTATTTTTATGTAACTTATGCTCATCTTGGTCCGGTCATTGTTCATGGCTGGATTTTTTTTTGAAGACATGTTTGTAAACTTTGGCATTGTTATCATGCAGAAATAGCGCCTGTTTTGCATCCTGGTTTATACTAAAAAAAGATAAAGCCAAGTTTTTCTTAAAAGATAAGATAAATGAAGTTCTTTTACATGAATGAGGTGCAGAGTGAAAGTGTATGTTGAAGTATGAAAATCCTGAAATTCTTCATTTCCCCCTGTGAGATATAATTATGTGAACACCCCTTCTTGATTTCAGAAACCAACAGACGATAGGGACGTGATGGGAGAAGTGGCGAAGACTCATGAAGCCATACAGTATGTTGACATAAATCCTGAAAATGCTCTCTGCGTATTAGCACCTTTGCATTGTTTATCGGGACTGATGTATAACGTTTTATGTCTAGATATTTAGATAAGTCAATTGCCACGCTACAGATGGAGCTGGCAGCTAGGCGCAGCACGCATGAGCTGCTTGGGAGCGCAGATGGCATAAGACAGGAACGGAAGAAGGCTTTTGTAGTGATTGGGATCAATACCGCCTTCAGTAGCCGGAAGCGCCGGGATTCTGTCAGAGAGACCTGGATGCCTCAAGGTTCATACTTAGCAATGCTAGCTGATTGTTTCCTTGTATTGGCTTAGCTGTTGCTTGCTGAATTTCTTATTCCTAGTTAGAACCAATGCAAAGGAATGCGTTATGCGTATTTAATCAAGTAGGATGATGTTGCGCAGCTTACAAGGAAATTATAGAGGAACATGCAAGTATAGAATTAATCAAATAGGATTATTTATCATCATAGCAAATAGAATTAATTGAGCCTCCGTCTGACCATTTTTCACCTGCGTAGTTTCTGCTACAAGTTGAGCTCTTTGACTTGGATGGATCATTTTGTTGACTGACTGTTATTTCTACTCTGTTTTGTGCCTGATGTGTTCATAGCTCGTAAAACTCACAAACTCCAGTTGTCAATATCAGGTGACAAACTCAAAAAATTGGAAGAGGAAAAGGGGATCATCATTCGGTTTATGATCGGACATAGGTAAGGCTACTTGCACTATGTTTCAATATTTCAAACTTTTTCGTTGAAAAAAAACATTAAGGAAACTAGCAAAGAATTTGTAAACATCTCCATGGTAAGATTCCATATTTAGCCCAAGAAAGGACTCCATAAAGCCTCAATTTCTTGTTCTGTTGTGGGTTTGAGAAATTTCTGCAGTTATCATTTTGCTCAAACTCCAAAAGACAGATATCACTCAACCTTTCAATAGATTCTATTGCTAATAGTTCTGAACTATTTAACTTCGGTAAAGAAGCAGTGCGCTCACCAGTCACCACCGGAGGAAAAATTACGCATGAAATGTATCATAATGGTGATAATATGATTGATATAAGAAATATCAGGTCCACGCATCCCGTAGTGGGCATTATTTATTTTTCAGTTTTAGGAATCCTTGGCATAGGGCGTTATATATATTTTAAAATTTTACCACTTACTTAACTTTATTTCTTAGTGTGATGGATTTAAATATGCCGACTGAGGTAGTAACTGGTGTTTATGCTTTACAGTCCTACACCGAACAATGTCCTTGATAAGGCTATAGACGCAGAGGATGCCATTCACCATGACTTTCTTAGGCTGGTATGGTGATGTTCTCCAATTCTCGAATTTCATCATTCCTTTCCCCTTTCTTTTCAACTACAATCAGCCAAATCTTCTTGCCACCATAATTGAGGCAGTTGTCCATACTGAAGTTAATTCTGATAGAACCATACACGCATGTAGGACCACGTCGAAGGGTATCACAAGCTATCTGCAAAAACCAAGACATTCTTCTCCACTGCTGTGGCCTCATGGGATGCTGACTTCTATGTCAAGGTGGATGATGATGTTCATGTCAACCTAGGTATGCTGTTATATATTACCTTCTGAAATCTCTATCATCTAAGAGATAATTAACTGATTTAATTTTGTCGTGCAGGAATGCTCATCACAACTCTTGGCCGGCATAAATTGAAGCCCCGGGTCTATATTGGTTGTATGAAGTCAGGACCAGTTCTTTCCGATAAGTAATTATTCTGAAAACACCATGTAGCTATAGTTGGAGCAACAATGCATAATATTCTATGGATACTAAAATTTCATTTTACTAACCTCTTCTTCAGAACTTCGAAATACCATGAGCCTGAGTTCTGGAAATTTGGAGAAGACGGGAACAAGTACTTCCGCCACGCCACCGGGCAGATATATGCCATCTCAAAGGACCTTGCCACCTACATTTCCGTCAACCAGTAAGACTAGAGAACAGGCATGCTCATTCAGACAACTATTTCTATTTGGTGAGTTGCTATTGATTCCTCTGTGTTCGTTATATCGCTCAGGCCCCTACTGCACAAATTCGCCAACGAAGATGTGTCGCTGGGCGCATGGTTTATTGGGCTAGATGTGGAGCACATCGACGACAGGGACATGTGCTGTGGAACACCACCAGGTCAGTTTCTTCAGTTGTTCTGTATGCCATACACCTTCCTGAAGAAGATGACTATGGGACTGCTTGCTAACATTTTGTTTCTGGACTGGGCTCGATATCAGACTGCGAGTGGAAGGCGCAAGCAGGGAACATCTGCGTCGCGTCGTTTGACTGGAAGTGCAGCGGTGTCTGCAATCCAGTCGAGAGGCTGAAGTATGTGCAGTCGAGATGCGGTGAAGGAGATGATGCAATCTGGAGCGCCTCATTCTGACGAAATGCGAACAAGTATTCACTGGCTAACGGAAACCTATGATTTACAAGGTCCCATTCGGTTATATACCTGCACTGTGCAGATCATAGCTGCCTCCAGGAAGGCTCACCGAGTGTGAGATCAGACGACAATGGAAAAGGAGAAGAGAATTAAAGACGGACATATCTGATGAAGGAAGAAACAGGAGAAAACTGGACGGATACACCACTTTTTTTTTCTCTCCTTTGTATCTTGTTGAGATAGAGGTGATAGTGTGATACAGCCATACATGGCTTTGTTTGGGGTACACATGTTGATTTTCACGGTGCATAAACACGATTGCATTCGATTAATTCATTCGTCTAGCATGAGATCCTCGTTGAACCAGTTCCAAGTTCGGACAGAGCTGAGCTCGATGTATGTATGCTCAGAGCTTGTCGCACTGCGTGGGCGCGAAGGATCATTTCTGGTTCTGCACGTCGAGCAGCACGTGGAAGTTCTGCATCTGAACGCTGCCGATCACCGACCCGGGGACGCCGTCCTCGGCCTTGCCCGGCGACAGGCGCATCAGCCCGGGGCTGGGCTCCTGGAAGTTGTTGTCCCGCGGCAGCGCCATCCTCGTGCTTCGGAACGGTCCTGTTCCACACGTGCAATTTCACCGACGCCAGCAGGGCCTCCTTCAGCGGCTCGTACGCCGCCGCCACCAGGAACGACGTCGGGCTGCCCGTGTCCACGTACGTGCTGCCCTAACCTGCCGCTTCGAAGTCCAAGGCCGCCGGTGGGATGTCGAGCCGCTTTGCCCCGACAGAGAGGCCGACCAAGGCTCTCTCGACCAAGGTCACGTACTCGATATGAAACGGGTTTTCGATCTTTTGAGGAGAGCGAAACTACTGTCATTCGGTTATCAACCGTACAAGCAAAATCATACACGACCAATATCTATGACAATCGCTAAATCAACTCTATAGTGTTATCGATCTTGATAGAAATACAATCAACCTATCTACGAATACTTTTTTCTGTAAATAAATTGAAGAACAAACAAGAAAGTAGTAGCGCAAGCAATCTAGAATTATGAGTATGCTAGATAGAACCTTAAATCTCAATGAGATGATAAAGTGAAGTTCTACAAGTGATCTTTACAATAGGTCTATCTGACACTAGAGAAGATCATGAAGTTTGCAACGTGACTAAACTCTTAAATAAATAAAACCTAACGAATCCAGCAGCGCCCAAGGGAAATTTATAGGTGAAAAATGTGGGGAGAGGTTAGTCAAACCCAAGATGAGTTCAGACACTTTCTCTCTTCTTCGGTCAGACCGACCCAAAAATTGGGCTCCGGGCGCTCCTGAATGATGGACTCAAAGGCCTACAAAGGCTGGACAAAAAGAAAACAAATGTAGACTGTCAAACAAATGTAGACTCCAAAATATGACTAGTTCTTTGTTCTTTTTATCCTTGACTGAAACTTCATTTGATCTTCCATTAGGACTTTTTTGATCATCATCGCCATCTCTTCATGGAGGCTTCAAGATCCTGAAATCATCATCACTTGAAGTCCATTCCTCCCTCGAGAGCTTAAACTTGAATCATCTCTTGTTCTTGAAGATCTTGTTAGACGTCCTCCTGTTCTTTCTAGCTTTACATGAGAAGCAGGGGAAGTAGTGGTAGCAATAGTTGTATCCATGAAGGTCATATCCTCATCATCTCCCTTCCTTGAAAACAAAGCCAACAAAAAAGACAAGGTGTATGCATTGTACATGTATATGTCATCTTTTTTAATTCTTCTCCATTATTACACATTTAACATCCACACGTAGTAGCAAATATAGTAGCTTATGTTATAACTAGTCAAAAGATTATAAAAATTAACCATAAACTTAACAAAAATATCCATACATAAAGTATTGCAACTAACTTCCTAAATATGAGTGAAGCATTTATAGGTAGGTTTAGATTTGTAACACTCTTCCTTACACCATCCCAACGTAGGTGAATACAAGTAAATGACTCAAATTACTAGCTACGACATGTTTAATTTTAGAATAACTTAGTGTTTAGAAATTTAAGCAACCATGCAGCAAGTTACTTTGTACAAATTCATCTCTAATGTTAGAGGTCATATCAAAAGGAACAAGCATTCACACATTTTTGGTATATCAAATCAACAAGTTCAAAATCGTTCAATTGATCACAAGGATTGCAAATACGATGCACCAAGAACTTACTGTCTACACCATATTCTCCAATCAAATTAAACTTACAGCCATGGATATAAACACTAGTCAAATACCTTAAACTTATTAATTTAGCAATTTTATCCATAGCACATGACAACGACATTGATTTATCAAGCATAATGTGATATAAAGTTTGAACAAGTGACATCTTTACAAGAACATCCTCATGTTTAATTAACTCTGTGCAACCTAAATCATTCTTCATATGGCTCATTATTATCAGCAATGAAAACAATAGGTGCACTCAAATCAGTAAGAGAATTATTTTCAATATGAGATGTAATTAAATCAGCAAATATATTATTTGGATCACAATTTGGGATGCCCAAGATACATAACAAATCATCAGCAATATTGCATAGCGCATCCAAATCAGGAATTTCATAATGAATAACATTTGTATCATCACTTTGGGCATCCAAATCAATACGTAAATCAAATAGTATCACATAGGGCACAAAAGTCATTGGCTAAATCATCGATTTAGTCACACAATGTATCTATTGGAGTAAATGTATTTACATGTAGTGGAGGTGCGACCAAATCGACGGGTATTTCAGTTATAGTATCACACTATTCTCGATACTGGATGCGACAGAATCTAGGGGTAAATTAGCACTCTCAACACATGAAGTGTTCAATTTATCACCACAAGCATTAATCTCATGTGGGGTATTTGAAACAGTACATTTGTTTTTACCTTGTAGACTCAACTCATATGTGAGAGGTACTTTTCTTGAAGAAGATAGGGCGCTTCTTTTGCAAGCAGGCATGGAGATCCAATAGCTTCACCTTTGGTTTCATCCATTTGGGTAGCATGAATCACCTCTAGCGACGGTGTATATGTATTAGACGTATGTGCTTGACGGGGTGCCTCTTGTGAAGGCGTAATAGAGGTAAACGTGCATGTACGACAAGGCCGTCATTGCTGAACATATTCATCATGATGTTGTTGTACCCTTCGGGGTGGTAGAACCTTGCTTGTACAAATATCTAGCTCATCTCCTCTATATTATAGTGCTGACCCACGATTCTTCGAGGCAAGAAGTAAAGACCGCGCGGCGGCGGCGGCGTCGTCTCCCGAGACGGGAAGCTGCGGATTTGGTCGGGTTTACGGCGTGGGGTGATGGCGGTTGCAAATTCGTCGCCTGTCTACTCGTCGGCTGCGGTGGTACGGGTGGGATGGTGGCTGGATCGCTGGAGCGACGAGGGCAATGAGGTGGGCTCGCCAACGCCTAAGACGGCCCAAGGCCTAGAATCGGAGGAAGTGCCACGCAGCCACCCATACGGAGGACTGTGATGGGGCCGTGGGAAGAAGTCGTCGCCCATTATACTCTCAGGTCTTGCACGGCCTGCAGTTTTTTTTGTTTTTGTATTTTGAGATGGCCGGAGAAGAAAGGGAGCACGTACGTCCGTTGAGCAAAGTGAAAAAGTTTAAAGCGCGCACACACGTCGCATCATACCATATACATGCATGGGTGGATATTGGTCATTTCATATTTTAACCTAGATTTATTTTCCCTTGAGATGTGAGTCAGATACAGGTAAGAATCGTTCAAACTGCAAGATATGATACGGGACTAATACAAATTGAACTGTATAAGAAAACAATAAAAACATCAGAAAATATGAGCGAATAGAAACAAAATTAGGTTGATCCATACGGCCATTGCTTCAAGTCTTCAGCTTTCAGTACATCATGGCAATACATGCAGCCAATTTGAGTGAAATGTCGGGTGAGAATTGTGTTTGTCCTAAACTCCTCGGGAATCATGTGTGAAAATCTGAAAACTTATCTACTCCTACCCACTTGAGGCCCCGCCGGTCGCAGTCCCGTTGGACGGTGGGGGACAGCGGCATCAAATGTTAAATTGGGTCGAGTAGCAAGCTTGTCGTTGACCACGGCTGGTGGAAGCAAGGGCGGGGACGGCAGATGAGGGGTGCGATATCACGCTAGAGAAGAGAGAGGTAGGGGTAGAGGAGGCTGACGGGGGAGATGAACCATGTTAGGAGCTCCCCAAGTGGGCTTGTTGCCCTGGAATGAATATTCCTTAAACTTAGTAGCTATGTATTCCTTAATTCCTTGACACCAGGTGACTTTTCATCCTACCATACATGAGGTTTTCTTATAGGGTTAAAGATTAGGATGAGAGAAAAAGTTTTCATCATGAATAGCAGATGCTAAAAACACCATCTCGGGTTCTTTAGACGCATCTATCTCTTAATGTTGATCTAGCATAGAGATAACTCAAGATATAACCCACTTTCTTTGTCTTGAAATGTATAATCCATAGTTTAAGGACTTAAGGTGTCTACAGTGTTTTTTCCATATGATATAGAAGATATATACTTTACCTTGTATTCCCTTATATAATAGTCCAATGTTTTCTCTCTTTTTGAATACCTAAGAGGAGATAACTACTAAGAAAAGTTATGTTGTTGGAAGTCAAGTCCAACTACCATCTCCTGCTTAACTTGCACTTCCCTGTGCCATCCGGACGCCACTCTTCGTCGGAGCTCAAGAGCATGATGACCGGCAAGGTATGATGGGTTCGCAAGAGATTGCAAACAAGAGACAACTAAGATAGGCATTCGGAGGTTTCAAATGCAGCGCGCCTGTGGTATGGTGAGATTGAACAGTGCTGAGGAATTATCCATAAGGTAGAACATAGAGCGGATCATACCTGATTTGCATCTCCGTCAATCAGAGCCATCGAACCATCAATTCAATGGCTAACAAAGAGCATGCAGTGGGAATCCTCTACGTTGGCTCTTTTTTTTAGGTATTCTCTGGGTTGGATTTTCACCTAGCCATTTATTTAAGCTTCAAAATTCAAAACACTCGCAGTAAAATCCCTGCTATGGAAAGGAAGGTGTTGCTCTGCTTCTTACCATAGTTTTACTCTGTTTTATTGCCTTTCATAATATTAATTAATTGGTTTTTCTCGTGCAGTAGACTACAGCTGTTCTCAAATATAAGTTGTCTAGATCTGTGCAATTAACCTTTTAAAAATTTAGCCACTATTATGTATAAAAGTATACTGATATACTCTATAAAAATAATACTATTAGATTCGTCTTATAAAATCGTTTCAAACTATGCACTTTCTATTATCTTTAACACTTATCATGGCCGACAGTTATAATCAAAATTTTATCTTGAAAACTGTAAAAAATTAAAAACAACTTACATTTAAAAACGAAAGAAGTAGTATATAACGGACTATCACGGCTTCAGTTCCTACCGTCTGCACACTTGCGTGGTTGTGTTTCTGTTCGGGATTCACGCCCTTTATGATGAGTAATAACTTGCATGGCACTGTTCGCCAGGGAAGAACATATACCTGGCTCGAGACTTCAAAGTTGTTTTGAAAGTCATGCCAGTCACAGGAGCGACATTTGGTGCCAGGATTGTACTGTAGATCGTCAAATGGGTAGATAACTTGTCTTCAATGCCTTGGGATGGCTTTCGGAATCTTTCAAACAAGACGAATTCCTGGCTTGGTAGTGCAACAGTTCAAGCACATGTGAAACCTAAATGCGTGCTAATTTCCGTTTCCTGCTACAGATTTATATTCAAAGAGGACATAAGCCCCGAAAAGATTGCAGCTACACCACTTACACAACATGATAAGAACAAATTTGCCTCTTTCACTATTACAGAATTTATTTAATGAAACATCTCTATTTAGACTTCTCTTCAGAAACGTTTTTATAGAGAGTATCACAATAGTTTCAAAAGAGAACCATCTAAGACAATGATCACGAGTAGTTCTCATTAGGTGGTACGCTACAGTACAAACGGTTTCAATCTAGAAATGTTTGTACAAATAACACAGAGAGTTTTAAGTTTGAAACCACATATGCAACTATTTGTACAGACGGTTCTAAGTTTGGGACCGTCTATACTGTAACGTCCCACTTAGAACTATTTGTACAGACGGTTCAAAGTTTGGAACCTTCTGTACTGTAGCGTCCCACTTAGAACTATTTGTACAGACGGTTCTAAGTTTGAAACCGTATGTACAACTATATGTAGTGTTCCACTTAACCTGCTGGTTAAAGTGAAGGGATACTACCTTGTAAGGGTTGGTCCTCCATACCTTTCTAAGGCAATGAAAGGAGAGAAGAGATATACCACACACGCGCACTCGCTCGTCTCGTCGGACTGGGCATGGCGAAGAGACCGGACCGGGCGTGGCGAAGGGTGCGCGTACATGACGTGTGTGTGAATGGTCCGGCGAATTCGGGTTTCTCAACGTGCGCGTGAATGTGAGCTGCGAGGTGCAGACGGGCCGCTCGGCCCTAGTTTTTCTTTTTCAAAAGCATCCCATACAGGAGTTCCGAACCGTCTGTACAAAGCTTTTCTGTAGTAGTGTTTAGGAATACATGCGGTGAAAACAACACTATGTTGCTACCACGCATGCCTCATGCTTCCACATGTAAGGGTGGAAACAAGTCGAGCCGAGCTAGCTCGCGGCTCGGCTCTCGAAAACATGAGCCGAGCCTAGCTCGGCTCGCCACTCCCACGAGCTAGAAATTAGGCTCAGCTTGGGCTCGCCTAAGGCTCGAGCCGGCTCGGCGTGGCTTGTGAGCCTGGACCAGCCTCATCAAAACCCAACCTTAGCCCAGTCCCTCCACGCCTGGGCGCACGTCTCCAGGTCTGACACCCCAGCTGCCGACCCCGTCGTCCACGACCGTAGTGTTCGGTGCTCGCGCTGCTCACTGCTACGGCTGTGTTTCTCCACACCTGGGCGCGCGTCGCCTGGCCCGGTGTCCCCCATCGACGACCCCGTCGTCCACAACCGTGTGCCCTACACCCGCGCACCCCCGACACGGCCCCGTTCTTCCAAGCCTGGGTGTGTGCCCGACGCCCCCGTTGTTGATGATTGTTGCGCCTTGCGTCTGCGCTGCTCACCACGTCTCACCTTCACGCGCATGGAGTACAACGCCAACGCGTGCGACCTCAGCCTCCTTGCCCATCAGCTCGGGTAGCCGCTGCGTTTTAATTAATTATGTGGCTTGCAGTGCAGAGCGTGCAGCGATGGTGGTCGTCGAGTGCCAGGCGGCGGATGCGGTGGTGCTGACGTACGCCTACGACCGGCCTGAATGCTGGCCCAACTCAGCTCAGCTACTTCTAGCTCCTAGACTTTTGCTGATGATATATGGATCGATCGATCTTGCGCCGGGTTAATTCTGCCAAAAGGGATCTTTATTTAAGGTGAGATCCAGCTCGTCACTGTGTTTAATTTGGTCGACAATTGATCTGGTCATGCTTGTTAATTCAGTATAAGTTGATTCTATAGACTTAGAGGACTACTACTTCTTTTGAGGCCTTCATTTTGTTCTTTCTTTCATAGAACGGAATTTGATTTCATTTTTATATATTTTGTGAGGGATTTATTGGGAATTAAAGTATTTTTATTTAGATCTTGCAATTATTTCTTCTTTCTCTCCTCCAAGATTTAAAACCTAAGAACCCAATTTTTTGTAAAGGACGATCTCGTGGCATGGAATCCAGATTATGCCTAAGTTTGCATACATGAGATTTGATCTGTACTGTTTTGGTAGTCTTTGGCATTATTTGTTCATGGCTGTGTTTGTTTGTCAATTTCTTAACATGTGTATTAAGCTGACTTTCATAATCAACTAAACATTCATCTATGTTCTTACAGATTACCGCAGGTTTGGTTAACATGAACATGACCATGTCATACCTTGTTGGACTTAAATTTGGTGAATGTTGTTCTTGAAAACTTGAGACTTGTTGATATTTTGAGTGCATGCATTTTTTATGTCATATATTCTTGTAAATTGTATAATTATTTCATATATGCTTGTGAATTTTCAGTCTTTTAACAAAGCCATACCAAAAAAAAATTATGCAACGAGCCGCAACGAGCTTATGAGCGGCTCGCGAGCTTTTAGGCTCGGCTCGTTGCGTCTACGAGCTGAGCCGAACCCGAGCCGAGCCGAGCCGAGCTCGAGCTGAGCTGCGAGCCTCGAGCTTTTTGTCCACCCTGATCCACATGGGCATACGTAGAAGCCTCGAGCTCCTCCTCCGCTGGCCAGAGGGGAAGCCATCATCACCAGCAAGCCTGCATGTGTGGCCGCCGTCGGCCTTGAGTCAAAGCTTGGGGATCAACCGGGCCTCCTTGCGACCCTTCTAATGAGGATCTGGATGTTGTTGACAGCACCAATGCCAAAGATCAAGAAATAAAACTCGTACTAATTTGCCCAGCATCAAATATTTTTAGAAAGATCACAAATCAAACAAAAGACCATGACAGGAATTTGCAAACAAGAAAATAGAAAGGAGTAGGGCTCTAGGTTCAAGAAATCGAGGATGCTTTCCTTTCCCCTATCCCCATCCTTCCCCATGGCGACGTGAAGACGAAGAAGGAAAGGAGTCCAAATATTTTGGATCTAGTCTCACCGACTCATTGAAGAAGCTTTCTGTCTCAGATCCAGCCTGGTGCACCAACCGTAGCTTGAAAGCAGCCGAAGAAGGAAGCAAGGAGGGAGGTTCCCAAGGCCGGCCGTCGGATGCAGCCCCAAGTTGCCGGTGTTGAGCCTCGTGAGGAAGGAAGAGGTGGCCACAAAACTCTCCTTCCATCATCAATTTGCTCCACTTGGCAACATTCATCCCAATGTTGATGATAGATTATAATAAGGTAAACTCTACACATCGGTATGCTGATGGGAGCAATTCCATCAGCATAGCATCCAACCATTTATTCTCAGACTATTCATGCAACCATCCGATTCATCCTATATAAGTCCCTCAACTCAGCTAGGGTTTCATTTTTCCCCATCCCCAAGCCCCCACCGTCCTCACCGACGGCAGCAAGGACATCATCTTCGCGCCGTACGGGATGCGCGCGCTGCTGTCCACCCAAGGCGGCTATGACGGCGAGCGTGGGCAGCAGCACCGTGGAGTCGTCCTCATCTTCGTCCAGCCGGGAGGACTCGCCGGCGGGATTCATCACGAGAGCGGCGCCCGCAGCCGCGTTGTCGCTGGACCTGAGGCTGGTGATCGTCTTCGTCCGATCGGGAGGACTCGCTGGCGGGATTCATCACGGGAGCGGCACCCGCAGTCGCGTCGTTGCTGGACCTGAGGCTGGTGACCGTCCCGGCGGCGATGGTGGCCGCGTAGCCGTACCAGTTCCTGGGCGCGAGGCAGCAGGTGGCCGTCACGGCTCCGTAAGGAAAGCCATCCGCCGCCGTACTGGGCTGTGGAAGCGGCATGCTTCTGGCCAAAAGGGCGGCCTTGCTGCACCAACGACATGTTCGGCACGGAGCAACGGCACCCACGGATGGAGACGTTCTTCCGCCGGCGTCATCATCAGCAGCAGGGATTCGGCGAGCGTCTGCTGCATTTTTTCCATTAGTTATTGATGGAAACAAATGATTGTTGTACATGAAACAAATTATTGTAGTATGCTAAACCAAATACCTGGATGAATGAAACATCAACAAATTAGCTCGGCGAGCGTCTACTACAGCTTCTCCATTAGATGCTGATGGAAACGAATTATTGTTGCATGGGAAACAGAATACCCAGATGAATGAAACATAAACACAATATCCCGGATGAACAAACATTAGTTGTTGTATTGGTTTGACAAATTTGTTGTGCAAGTTTGAGTAAAATATTTCCCTATCGCTACGCAAATGTTTTCACATTGCCATAACAGAAGGAGTCCACGATGCCAAAAATCTAGCGATTTAAATCATAAGTTACCTAAAAATCCGGGATTGTGCTAGATGAATGAAACATAAACACAATAGTCCGGATGAACAAACATTAGTTGTTGTATTGGTTTGACAAATTTGTTGTGCAAGTTTGAGTAAAATATTTCCCTATCGCTACGCAAATGTTTTCACGTTGCCATAACAGAAGGAGTTCACGATGCTGAAAATCTAGCGATTTGAATCATAAGTTACCTAAAAATCTGGGATTGTGCTGTATACATTCCATTTTTGTATCGGTTCAAAAATTTTGTTATGCAAGATTTAGTAAAGTGTTTCTCTCTCATTATACAAATATTTCCATATTGACAGAAAGAGCCCACGCACGTATTGTATACTAACAGTTGTCCATGTTTCATATTGTCACTACAATTGTTTCCTATAGTCACTAAAAATGTTTCTGTAAATTTAGCTAATCATATTTATTGCTAATCTTGCTGTCAAATCCGACGGCTGTGCACTGTGCCGATAGAATGCACAAATCGGCATGCCGATTTGTAGTGGTCGTCTTATAATAATTCCTTGTGAGAGGGAATGTTTTTAGATATTTTCGTTTATCCGCCCGCTTTTGCTAAAAGCAGTAAACACAATCTATATTAGCGTTTTACGAATACACGTAACGAAAAGAGAGCTATATATGCACGTACTTGTACGCAGGCAGCTAGGTAAATTCTAAACAGATAACTAATTGAATTTGAACTGATTTACCAAATATACCACTTTATTTTCCGTAGCTGCTTTCCTACAACTGCTTGCAAAATATTCTCACGAAAAGCAAACATTTTTTGATACCGAAATCAAGGGAAAACAATCTTTGTGTTTATGAAACAGGCAGTACTTCAGAACCTCTAGCAGGTGGCCAGGTGGGTAGATGGTAGATGCATCGTTGAAAGGTCAAGAGAAATAGACCCATACGGGGAGTTAACTCGGCTTGAATGCTTTACATGGGGAGTCGGGATCTTCTGCGTTCCCCGAGGAATCAGCTTTTCCAGTGTGTGCTGTGGCTCGTCTCCACCACCTCAATCACGGCCGCATCATGACCCCATAATTGCCGATGCCAACCTCAGGGCACAGAGGCTACTAACCACTGGGATTCTGCCACGCCGCGAGTTAACACTGGGCGTCAGTCATCCTGCTCCATCCCTCCGCAGGAAATTTACGCCGGCCCATGGTATCTGAGATGATGCAAGTGTATTTTTGAAGTGCCCCTGTATTTTAGTAAAAAAAATATCTGATTTTTCAATGAATTGCTGTACTTAAAAGTCAGACCAGAATTTTGAAAGATGCACTAATGGACCAACCGACCAATGACAAAAATGGGATGTAGAAAAAATTGGTGCCATAGTTGAGAATTGACTTTTGCTAGTTGGCCAAACTAAAATTTCCCCAAAAATGTACTAGTCATGAGAAACAATGTGAGAAGAAGTTTCCCATATCAGTGCCGGATAAGAAGATCTATCTCATTAAGTTGTGTGGTATCTTTCCTTTCGCTCTCTCACCTAGTACAAATGGATCGAAACGGGTTTGCTAATTGTAATTTGTCCGATTTTATGCTAACTCTGGGCAATTTTCTTGGCCTTTGATACTAAGAAAGCATTAGTCACATACGTACGAAATAATCCTCAGTCGGAAAAATGAAGAAATACTAGTCTACGAGACCTGGATGATAATCGAAAAAACTAAACGTACACGAATTCAAACACACATACTAGTATAATACTCCCTGAAAATTTCTTCACTCCACACATGTACACACGGCAATCTCCTCTCACCATCTGTACCACCAGCAATAATGTCCGTTTGCAGTGACCATCAGTGCACAGCTCGTGTGTGTCCAATCGCAAGCATCTCAATAAATGGGAGTTCAGTGGCCCATCCAAAGGCACTCCCCCTTCCCTCCCTCCTCTTCAAAACCCCCAGCCCTAGCTCCACCTCTCGATCTCTTCTCCATTAGCCGGTTCTTCTCTCCTTTGCCTATCTTGCCATCTTCTTCTTCTTGCTTCCCATATGTCCATGGCGAAGTAGCTTCACCTCTAGCTTGCTGATGAGTTATTTGATTGGTTCTGCTAGCTTGTTTGGACTGCATGTCCAGGTTGAAGTTAGGTTAAGGGGGTTGTTGTCTGGTTCAAGGTCTCCACATAAACCTTATACATGCATGTTTGCTTGAGTACATGCTACTCTTGTATATATGGAGTGTATGACGTGGTGATCTCGGACCAGGCTTCAATCCCTTTAACCAGCATCTGCACTTTACGCCTCATGATCGTTCCAGCGGTTTGCTTCTAGCTAAAGTAAGGTAGATGCGTTATGTCATCCATCAATTGGCTCCTACTTCTGTTCTCCTTACTAACACGTGCAAACTAGATTTTTCTTCTAGCTGGCACTAATTGATTAGATTTTATTTTAGGGAACTGCATATATAGATTTGTCCATCAAGATTTCCTTCTGATATATATGTCGGGCGTCCTCGTCTAGAATGAAGCCATAACCAGGCATGCATGCAGTACACTAGGCTAGTTGCATGTTCATGGGAAATAATATAGAAGAGCACAGATGAGCTGCGAGGTGTGAGCTTCCCAACGGTTCTGAATCAACTACTATCTGACAACCAGTTTCATCTTCCATGCACCTCAGACCCACTAGTTGCATTTCTGCATGGGCATCAAAGATGCTTTACCATGCATGTTTACATAAGCACATGAAAATGACACGCACATGTATGTTCATACTACTAAAAATTGTTTTCTTCAATGCATGAAAGCTACATATAATACTCCTACATCCAAATTAATCTTGGAGATAAGTACAAGCATATTGCGCAGTACCGGTGCATGGATCTGGTATTGTTAACACCCCAGTAATGTATTGGTAGCAGTAGATCGATGCATAAGCATGCACTGACACTTGGAAGGGGATCAGGGACGACAGGAACTGACCAAGCATTTAAGCACGTCGTCTGACTTGACAATGCATGTATGACAAAACAATGGCTAGCCAGGCTCGTTGCTTCGCTCACGTGGCGGTTGTGAAAGAGATGCCATGCACAATGCTACACTTGTTGCATTCGAACGGCGTCCGATCGATCGATCCCATTCTCTGCCTGTTCTCTCCGGGAATTTTGTTCCATGGGCGTCTGCAGATTGCAGTACTGTAAGTTTGTAAGTGCATCTCATGAAATTATGAGAGCAGTTTCTTTTTTAAAACTAAGTCAAAATGATCTCAATCTATTAATTAAGCCAAAAGAGTTACTCAATTTATTAAAAAAAATACCAAATAAAGACCTAAATTATAACACATGCCTACAACCTAGAAATGCCACATCCAGGACACCACTAACTAACATGGCCGTGACAACACAAACTTGACACCTACTGCTAAGAAGATTCATCAATCGAAGCCGGCCGTGAACGTCATAATCATCACTTATCACCTTGTGATCCGTCAACTCCGATTTACACCATGGACAACCAATGTATTGATCCTAACAACGGCTGCATCAAGTTCAAAGCATGCCAAACCATAACAGTCAATGAACACATCAATAACAAGATAACTCCGATTTCAATGACGAACATTATTGGAGAAAGTTACAAGACTTGCACCAATCAGTCTCACCGCAATAGCTAAAGAGTGCCGCCCAACACACAGCCACCCTTCATATGCCATCGTTGCCGTCTTGTTGACCTCCCCGACATGGTAGCTCTGACTTTACCACAAAACGATAGGATATAGTACACAGAAAATCCAATTGACACGTCGGACGAGTGACGATCGTTGTCGCCGCACAAATCACAACGCCGCGAGCGGCCATCCATCGGGCCTCCTAGTCCAAACCGGCGTCCTGCCGGCCAGGACATCGTCGGCCACAGGGGCAATCCCCGAGCCCCAACAGGGCCACCGAAAGGCACCGCTCCCACATTCTCCACGCTGCACCCATTCCACATCCCGAACCAAGGTCCCCGGGAGCAACACCCGCCAGCCACAGGCAAAAGGTCGCCGTCCCGGAGTAGATCCATGCCAACATCAACGCCGGCCACCGCGCTCAGCTATAATCGGCCATCTCCGCCGTGAAGATTTTTGTGCCTTATGCCGGCCACGGCATCGTCGGCCACAGGGGCACCCCCCGAGCCCCAAAAAGGATGCGCTCCCAATGGCCCAGGGCCTCCGGGCCTGGCCCCTCACTCGCCGGAGTCGCCCCCAGCCGAGCAGACCCGCCCCCACGCCTCCAGATCTGGGCGAGTTACCCGAATCGACCGGCAGAGCCACCGCCAGTCCCCAGCCGCCGACCCGTGCCCCTACCGTGGAGTAGTAGCCAGCGAGCCCGCCGTCATCGTGCCAGATCTGGAGTCAGCGCGCCGGCCGCTCCAGACCTACGCTCGCCGGCCATGGACTGCCCGCCGCCCCCGGCCACCAGGCATGCTCTCGCCGGCCGAAGCTGCGCCGCGCTCGGCCACCGGGGCCGCCGCCGCCGGCCGAAACATCCACTCCCGCTCGCTGTACCCACGCGCGGACACGGGAGGACCTGCACCGCCACACACTGCACCCGTCCCCTTTGGGGGCGAGCCCCGCCGCCGCCGCGGCAGGCGCCGGCGGTGACGGTGGTGAGGGGCCGGAGGTTGGGGCTCGACTCCCCGCCCGGGGCAGCTAAGGTTGGCCTCGTTGCACGCTTGGAGTAGTTTTTTAATTATCGACAGTACTTCTGTATACCATTATACTTTAAATAATTTTCCAAAATATATAAATGAGTGTATCCAGACTATGAAGATTGCCAAAATGACAGCTAAAAAATACCAGAGCTGTCAACGTGTCGCTCACGAAAAACACGATCGCTTAGTGTCGAGGAATTAACTAATGCTACATT
The DNA here is from genome assembly GCA_019208055.1 of Stipa capillata. Lineage (NCBI taxonomy): Eukaryota > Viridiplantae > Streptophyta > Magnoliopsida > Poales > Poaceae > Stipa > Stipa capillata. The sequence goes on from JAGXJF010004652.1 coordinate 40,172, forward strand.
GCATTTTGTACACCAAAATTAGGTTGGACATTTTTCAGTAATTTTGGGCAGTTGATTCGACTAGTGTAACTCAGCACACCGTAAATATGGAGTGGGTCGACTTGTTCTTTGATTATTTTTTGACATTATCTTCTCGGGTACCTTTCATGGTCTTGACGCTAGCTTCCACTTGAGCTGGCGTCCAACTTTCATGTCACTGATGAATTAATTGATGTATATACAGTATATGTCTTGGAGCTAGCAAGCGATGACAGTTCATTCATGACACTGACGAGAACATGCTTTGACATTGATTGATCATGCATGGTTAATTGCTGGATCGACGTACCAATGGAATGAATTAGTACGTAGTTTTCTTTGTGACTAGCAAATACTACATGAAAAAACTTGCCTAGCCAGCCCAAACTGATACTCCTAATTAGAAAAAACCACCAAACGAGATACGCAACAGATATGATATCATCTGCTCCATCCATATATATACGTGTACTTCTCTCCTTATATATATACATGTATATATATATAGTATAATTAATTAGGCTCTATACCTCATAGAACATCATCCTGCACCATATTTTTTTCTAATATTGACAGACAAGCTAGCTAGAACTTTGACTCGGTCGATCGCAGCTAGTAGCTAGCATGGGCATGCAGGACCAGCACTTAAAAGATGCTTTTCGAAAGTGAAGGGCGAAGACAAATGCTGCTGCTGCCATACTCCGGTCTTACTAATGTCTACACAGCTCTAGTCCTTAGCAGCTGGGAACGTAGTGTGCACTCACTGTACGTACGTGTACGTCTGCACTGCTCCAATATGTACGTATGTCTGTAACTCTGTATGTGTGTGGCGCCATACATGATGGCCTTCCGTAAAAATGCAGTCTAGCTCGAGCCATATTTACCCATGACACACGAAAGCGACGCAGTAATGATCATGTGAGCGGATTGTTCAATAGTTCCATCGAGCGCTAGCTGCTTGGACGGGAGCCCTTGACCGTTGCCGGGAGCTGATGAGATCCACCCCATGCGTGCAGGCACGTAGTAGGTTCCTAGCTAGCTAGTTGGCGATCCATGTGCCTGATCTGCCACAGCAGCTCCATCGATTGGTTCTTGCTATGTGTGTGTGCAACTGTGCGTGCATACCTACATGCATGTGTAGGCAGGGGTACGTAGCTCGTCTTGTCCACGTGTATTAACATTGTAAACGTATGCTACGTGTAATAGCTGGGCTCCGTTTTGACATTATGGTGACTTTTTAGAAAACACTTATGGACATAACAGTTAACTTGAAGCACTTTATTTGAGGCGTAGCTGAAAAAATCCAACTAAAGCTAGTAAAGATTCACTAACTAACTAAATTCACATTTCGTGCGGTTAAATACATCAGCCAGAAACTGAGCCTCCAAAGACGAGCATACTAGCAGTGCTCTCCCACTGCTAAAAAGAAAACATGACTGGTTACTGAATATCCAGCTTCCAGCGATACTGTTTCTGTTCCTAAGATCAATAACAACCATTAATTCTTTCTCCAATCCGATTATATGTTCATAACAGAATGGGACGGTAGATGGTTTGTGTAACTATGTAATGGTGGAGGATTCAGATCCGTCCTAGGGCACGGCGGGGAAACGGCTGTATGGTTATGCCGACTTCCAATGGAGGACCAGCTACAGCGACTAGCGCATGCATGTGCGGTTCAATGACATCTACAGAAAACTAATATTCTGGGGATTCCGAGAGATGGGGAGAGGTCAGCTGCAGGAAGCATAGTTTGCACAAATAGTCGCAGAAAGCAACCTGCCATAGCCCATAGCCCGTGCGTGCCCCTCCAGGGATGCAGAAAGAGAAAAATCAACGGAGAGGGAGGAATTGGAAGGATAAATATAGCAACGCACTTCTGCAGGGGTATTTACCGTGGATTGGCTGCAAGCCCACAATACATGGACCATGCACGTACGGACGAAGTAAGCGTGTTCTGCCGACCAAGAACATGAGATAGCGACGGCCTATGCTGTGCGCCCCGTCGCGCTTCCAACCAGCTCTGGCTAGCGTATCATCCCCGTGATGGGCCTCGTTTTCCGGTGAACGCGCGGGCGCGTGCGTGCGTATGTTTGTGCGGGTTCGCACATGGCGCATGCAGCGTGTAGGCCGATTCGGCTAGACCTCTCCACACCAAACGAGATGATGGCCCGTGATCGCCAATCGTTTCGCCGGGCTGGCGATCTAGCGATCCGCTTGTCTGGCCTGAGGCTACAGGCATCTGTAAAATTTACGGTCGTTCGTATTTCCGACAGTTCCAACGACCTGCCGGAACGAATCCTGACGTGACGTATCTCAGTCCTCCTTTCTTTATTGACTTAAAGCTCGATTTACAACCATTAACTAGCCACCAAGTTATGTTTATCTCTGTCATCGGCCCAGCCGTCGTCACCGGTAAGTGGCTTACCGTCGCTGTCGAAGACCTAAAAAGAATATAGAAATTTTAACCATGTGAATCGCTACGTTTTACGAAGAAAACAAGCTTTCAACCCAAAATATTTGAGAAAATCAAGCTTTTAACCGATAGATCTACAACTTTCAATCTAGACAGTACGCAACTTTCAACTCAAAATAATGTAACGTTTTAATCCAACCAATACCAGATAATATACAACTTTCAACCCAAGACACTACAAGGTTTCAACGCAAACAGTACATGGTTTCAATCCAAAACGCATGGGCTTTCAACTCATAAAAATCGACTTCCATATACATAAAAACCACAACTTTCTACTACTTCAGTTAGAGGTTTCAACTTAATTTTTTTGAAAAAACTAGAAAAAAAAGCAAGGGGAATCAGATCTGAGAGCACTTCTCCTTATTTGCCATGGAAAGTGAGACGATGCTGGGGAAGAGGATGGGAGGAGGAGGAGGAAGTACGGAAGCACGTCGACATTAGGGAGGCAGCGGTGACGACGTCGTGTCCCCAATGACCGTGGTTGGACAACGACATGAGACGGATTGAGTCTCACCGCAAGTGACGACAATGTACGGAAACTTGCGGTGGAGTCTCGTTGGATGGGAGCAACGATGAGGACCTGGAGGAGGAGGAGATGCAGTGAGGAGCAGTAGGAAAGGAAGAGGAAATGGCTTGGGAAGAAAAGATCATGGAAGGGATTGGAAGAAAATCGCGTGAAGGGATAAGATAAAGGGAAAGTAGTCCACGGGCCCCCACATAGTTGCTGGTTGTGTGGTGATCATTGAAACGATCACATATAAATTCTTGGAGGGTTAGATGAGTTTCGGCCTACAATATGAGAATGGTGACCTAGTGGTTGAATTAATAGTTGCTTTGTGAAAACACAACACTGGTACTATTGCCAGTTTGGCCATGAACAGAGGAAGCATAACTTTGAAGCCTATAGCTTAGCTAAAGCTATGTCTAGTCTTTTGGTGAGACGCCATGTGTGGCTTTTATCTTGTCATGACATTATTTGTATTCCTGTGAACATTAATAGTGAATAAAGCTTCTCCATTTCTAAAAAAAAAGGTAATACTGCTAGTTCCTCTAAGAAAAAAGGGCACTATAATGTCAAAGAAAAATTAGTAATGCTAGTTGGCATTCATCTTAGAACACAAGGAACGCTACTAGTTGGCGTTTATCTTTGAACACAAACAATGCATGAGAAATCTACTAGGCAAAGCTTTGCTGCTTTTGCATCCTGTGAACACACACATGATGACGGCGCCCACCTTCATTTAACATGTTTTCTACTTTCCTCTTCTCTTCTTATCCACCCCGCAACTCGATCCGTTCCTCTTCTCTTCACTATTAGCGACCTTCTCATCTTTTTCTCTCCAAAGAGTGTTCATCGTCCGCAAACTGCATGGATGCTCACTGTCCGCCGACTCCCAGGTGCTCATCGTCCACCTCGCCATGCTACTGACCCACCACGCTTGCCAAGCTGCAATCATTAGCGACGACTGCCTTCACTGTGGGCGACGTGCCCTTATCTCTACATCGGCGCTACCAATGGTGAACGAGGAGGTTGGGAAGGGTAGACCCAGGATTCCTTATTTTTTTTTCTCTTTTGTAGTTGATTTAATGCAACTTGTGGTTAAAAAATCATGACAATTGAGTTGAGAGTTATGACACTTTAGTTAGAAGTTGTATTGGTTGTTGTTGAAAGTTTGTATGTATTGAGTTGAAAGTTTATGGTTGAGTGATCGAGAGATGAATCATATGTAGTTGAAAATTGATTTGATTTTGTTGAAAGTTCTTGATAGGCAGTTGAAAGTTGGAATTGATCGGACTGGATTGCTTTGTTCGTAGAGTTGAGATTCTTTTAGAAAGAGCTAAAAGTCGATCTATTTTTCTTCGTGTCTTCAAAACTGGTGCCACACCGATGGTTGTCGCTGAAAATAGATCGAAGCAGTCTAAAGGAGCATGTGAAAGATCAAAACAGTAAAAAGGAGGGGAAACAGAAATAGAAGAGAACAAACAGGGACTCACGCGAGGCTCTATAAAGCAGCTTGGTAAATTAGAAATCCCAAACAACACATGGTCCTATGTACACACTACATAAGAATGCAAGATCTCTCGCTGAGTATACTATTGGCCGTAGCTAGGTTGGTTAGCATCAAACCTCAATCACGGTGTAACGTTTCGTTTTCCATGTGGAGTAATTAGCAACAGCACAACTTTCCCTAATTAAAAAAAAAGGAAAAATGAACCCGTACATGGAAAAAAATGCCATGCGACTCTGATGAATCTGATCTGATCACAAAACGAACGACATCGTGCATGCCTAGTCAGAAAACCGCCCAAAATTGCGAACCAGACGAGGGAGCCCCACCAGGCTGCAACGCGCAGATCTGGATCCTCTGCGGTTTTAACACGTTGGTGTATACTCGGGCCATTGTGGCATGTTCGGAGGCACATCAGATACAAGCGTCGTATCCTTGGAGCACATGTGAGCTGACCTTTGCAATTCGATGTAGCATGATACAATTTTTACCTGATAGTAACTACTAATACCTTTGCCTTTCATCTCCATATACATTGCTACCATTAACGTTCTTAAATCTTAACACCACTAATTGTGCTGGGTCGAGTCAAGCCCAATGTTCCAGCTTCCAAGTAACCAGAACGCAATGGCTTTACCTGAGCGGAGAGGATCCCTGCGGCGTACACCGAACACAAGATCCGAAGCGTCGCACGTTGTCTAGTACAGCCACGTCCTCTCCGGCGTCCGCAGTCTCGCCAGTTTCCATTCTCCACTCCGCACTCGCCACCCCACGCTTCCCCGCTACCGACCACCGTCATGCCACTCCCGTCAGCCCCACTCCACCCCCTCCTACTCTTCGCTGCCACCGCCGCCTCCACTTGGCTCCCCCGCGCGGCGTCCAAGTCCACGCTCGAGTCCTGCGCCTCCTCCACGGCCTGCCCCGCGCTCCTCTCCTACACCCTCTACGCCGACCTCAAGCTCGCCGAGCTGGCCGCGCTCTTCGCCGCCGACCCGCTCGCCATCCTCGCCGCCAATGCCATCGACTTCGCCGTCCCGGACCCGGCCGACCGCATCCTCCCGGCCGGTCTCCCGCTCCGCGTCCCCGTCCCCTGCGCCTGCTCCGACGGCATCCGCAAGGCCACCTCCATCCGCTACGTCTCCCGCCAGGGGGACACACTCGCCACCATCGCCTCACAGGTCTACGGCGGGCTCACCGCCCCGGACTGGATCGGGGACTCCAACGGCATCTTCGGCGCCGAGGCCGACGATGCCGTCGACGCCGGGACCACGCTGTTCGTGCCCCTGCACTGCGCGTGCTTCGGCGGGGTGGACAACGGGGTGCGGGGTGCCTGCCGTGTACCTGACGTACGTGGTGACGGAGGGGGACACCGTGGCCGCCATCGCGCGGAGGTACCGGACCACGGCCAACGACGTGATGAGCGTCAACGACATGGCCACCGCCGACGTCGCCGTCGGGGACATCATCGTCCTCCCGCTGCCCGGTGAGCCGTTAATTTGTCTCGTTTCTTGGATCTGGTTCTTGGTTTTGTTGCTTTGCCCTGCTCAGATGTACCCTGCACTGACGTAGCTACGTGGTTGGTTGGTCAGATCCTATGGTTACCGACAAATTTGGTTGGTACAGACTTACTCATGCACGTAACTCTAGTTGACAATGATGAGATTTACTAGCCTGACATACGAACAAATCCCAACTTAGCTTTTACCCGCCACCCCAAATTTGACTCATTTGTCATCAGTGTTCATACCTGACAAGATTTTACACTTCAAAAGTAGTTTCACCGTGCTACATTGTGTACGTACTAATGCCAGGTTAGCTTCTGTGTTTGTATATTTACACGGGCGCTCGCAGCTTTTAAAAAGATCCGTTCATGCCCTTCATGTTTTCCTTTTCACGGCTGCTTTTGATCCTGATGGTGACGAATGAAAGGGAAAAGACAGCAAAAGGTAGAAGAGCGTGCAGCTTGACACATTCTGACAAAGAGAAGTGCATACATAGCCGGAAAATGCCGTGTTGCAGAAAGTGTGAGTTGGTCCTCTGTTTAGTACAGTAGGTAAGTGCGCTCCATGTGCGTGTCAAGTAATAAGGGCATGGTTGCCTTCCAAAAAAGTGATAAAAGATGACCTGACCTTGCCACTCCGTTTAGCGTACAGATAGCATTGCTCTAAACTGTCAGTTTTTCCTGTCATTTTGTCCATCATATTTTCCCAGTGCGCGACGGGTCTCCCGGTAAAATCCTGGGGTATGCACTAAAGTTTAGTGGAGTACCTCAGTTGTCGTCTTCTCTGAAGAAAGCGAGGAAAATTTCCAATCATTACTCCCAGATGTTCTGTCAGATCACGGACTAACAGGACGAGGGTAGCATCTATTATTAACCAATGACCAGTGACTGTTAGTAGGCAATGTATGCATGATTTCCCCGTTTCCTCTTCATCAGTAATCTTGTCATTGCTATTTACCCTATGAGCTTTTTTACGTCGCTTCAACTTACCTCTTCAGAGGTAACAGTAGTTTTTAATGTTAGACGTCCATTGATCAAGGGTGCTTTTGGCCATAGGAGCAGTCTGCTTATGGCAAGTTATTAGCCATATGTTAGATTTAATGACAAATATTTTCAAGATCTTCCATATATGCTAGTAAAAATATGCCGATCTTTCTTTGTCATACCAATAATGAACGGCTTGCATGAACTATTTATATTTCTATTATATGTTCTCGTATAGCTTCAGATTAAGAAAAACATTGTTTTGTTTCAAATTAATGTACGTTAGAGATATCGTGTCCGTAATGTTTGTAATCTTCTATGTGATATATTTAGACAAGGACTCAACACATTATCTTAATTAGCACGTGTAGCATCCGGACTGCATGCTCATGTTGTATTTTGTACTTGACGCCTAGCACAACTAGCACAATATATTGACATTGGAAGGACGACCAGTTGATGCATGCTAAGCAAATCCATCTAATTTCCATGTTTCTTTATGCATGTATACTACCTGTATGTGTTACCGATGACAAGTAAATTATTTATGAAAAGATTCAAAAGTATTAATCAATGTGTGTTACTGATGATATGTAAACTATTACTCCGTATGTACATAGTCTAGATGAGTAAAAAGCAACGTGTAGTATGCATAAGGGTTTGCTAGCAATGAAGCAAAATTGAAATAGAATCAATACCATTAATTAGCCTCGTTATAGCATTCCTTATCAATCACCGTTAATTCTATGTGTATTATTTCCTTCCTCGTTTGTACGAGGTGCAAAGTCCATATTAACCCTATGGGGTCGGAAATAGCCTCTTGCCTACTATGAGTTAATAGTAGCTATAAGCCATTATAATGAACGGCTCGTATTAGTTTTGTCTTGAAATTTCTCTTATCCTATTATTTGCTCCTTAAATCATTTGATAAGTTCTTCACTGATATCCTTCCATTCCCGTTCCCTGTCCAGCATGCGCCTCGTCGTTGCCCGCGTTCACGTCGGACTACGGGCTGTCCGTGGCAAACGGGACCTATGCAGTGACTGCCAATCGGTGTGTCCAGTGCAGCTGTGGTCCGGGCAACTTGGAGTAGGCACCACCGCCTTGCCTTCAATCTTCTCCCACATTTTCACTCAACAATCTATCTGAAATTCAGATTTTGTTGACGGGAATGAAATTCTGAATCACTCCCCCTGTCTCGATCGGCTTCCTGACGCCGTTGCACGTTTGCAGCCTGTTATGTGTGCCGGCGCCATTGGCGGACTCGACGTGCTCGAGCATGCAGTGCAGCAATAGCAACATGATGCTCGGGAACTTCACCCTTCTGATGACAAGCGGAGGCTGCAGCGTCACGTCCTGCAGCTACGGCGGATACGTCAACGGGACAATTCTCACCACGTAATTTCAGCATCCCATGGCCCAAATCCATCTCATTTTTCGGCATCAGAGACAGTACTCTGTTTCATTCTAGATCTCTTTGCATCTTTCAGGTTAACCACGGCACTCAAGCCTCAATGCCCAGGTGATTTTTCTCGCCATTGTTCTCAGTTTTCTGTAATGACCACGGAAGCAAAATCTTTATAGGCGCTGATGATCATTTTTCTTGAAAACATGGTGCCGTTCTTGCTTGCAGGTCCGCATCAGTTCCCTCCGCTGATCCCGCCGCCGACGTCGTCCTTCTTCGAGACGTACCTCGGCCCTTCGCCGACGCCAGCCAACATGGTGTGGTAACTGAGCATGGAGCAGCCGCTACGTGTCCGGAAGGAAATGAACGGCTTGCTGAGAGATGATGAAAATGTTGGAATAGATAGGTAGCTTCGATTGATTTTTTTTTGTACAGGAGCAGCCGGCTGTTTTTGCTGGGCGTGGTGTTGTGCAATTCTTTTTGCTGTTGCTGATCTCATTAGTCGTTCTTGTAAAATTGGAAACATAGTAGCTCAATTCTCAGTAGCACGATTGTATTTTTGCTGCTGTTGCTGTCATCTGAAGCAAGAACACCTGCGAGTATGAGCCAAGTTCGGTCCAATTTATTCTTCATTCATAGACCACTGACGCTGTTACCATAGCCTACGAGGAACCGAGTGAAGTCATGATTGAAATGTAGGATCTACACAGAAACTTTCTGTCACGTGGTGGGTGATTAGAAGGGGGATTAAATCGAAGGAGGTAGTCGTGGGAGGTAGCTGGCCGTGGCCTTGGACCTCTATGGCGCGACGCCAGCCATGGAGGAGCTGTCGCGCAGCAAAGGCAGGGGATGAGAAGTAGAGGTAGGAGATAATAGATTGATTTATTGTCTGTCTTCAACTTACACGATTTACTACTTGACAGATTTGGATTTCAGTTCAGACTTGACTCAAATTGGACTCTCCTAATATAACGTAAACCAATAGGTGCTTCTCCTATCTGATTCGGACTCTACACTAATACATCCATCAAGGAATTAAACTGGACACAATCCATAAGGGAATCATATTGGAGATAATGTCGTTGTTATTGCTGGCTACTGCCTATGTGCAGTGGCTGTAGGGAATTTCCCACATGACATCTCCCCCCCCCTCATGAGTTAGCTCATCCACGAGCTGATGATCTGGATAGGCCTTCTGGAAGTTAGCAAGTGGCATCCAAGAAGCATTGACTGCTGCTGCCCCTTTCCATAGCACCAAGAGTTCACGGATACCGCGACAAACACGTGCCTTGAATACCTTGTCTGGCTGAATACAAGCGCGGCCGTGCATCGTCGGGTGAAGCGCGGGTGGAACTACTGGCGGATCACCATGAAATGGCTTTAGGAGGCCGACATGAAACACATCATGGAGACGGGCTGTGGCCGGCAGCTACAAGCGATAAGCCACTGTCCCGACGTGTTGCACAATCTGATATGGCCCAAAATAGCGCGGACCAAGTTTGCCACGGCCCTTAACTCGCAGCCAAACCCACTGGCCCACCTCAAACTCCACTTCTCTGTGTGTGCAATCATGGTGAGCTTTATGATACTGTTGCGCTTGTGCCAAACGATCTTTTACCTCTGCCAAAAATTCATCGCGCTCGTAACGTAGTTGTTGAACAGCCGGTAGCCGAAATTCCCCGTCGGTGTAGGCACGCAAGGCAGGGGGTCCCTGCCATACACCACCTTGAATGGCGTCGCCTTGAGGGAAGTCTGGAAGGAGGTGTTGAAGCAGTTGCCCATGGCAGCCAGCGGAGCCATTGACGGGGTCGGTCGCCTGTGAGGCAGCGCAGGTGCATTATGATGATCTTGTTTGTCACCTCAGATTGACCATCTGACTACGGGTGAAATGCTGAATTGAGACAAAGTTTCACAGACAAGGTCCCAATTGCTCACAATGGAAGATGGAATCCCGTGGAGGCGTACCACCGTGTCGAAGAAAGCTTTGGCCACTGCGCTGGCGGGGTAAGGGTGTCCCAGAGGGATAAAGTGAGCTGACTTGGAGAAACTATCGACAACTGTCAGAATGACGGAATTGCCGTTGATGCGGGGCAGGCCTTCGACGAAGTCCATGGCAATATCCGACCAGACCATCTCTGGAATGCCCAGGGGCTGCAATGTGCCCGCGGGGTGCAACTGCTCACTCTTGTTACGTTGACACGTTGCGTAGGCCCTAATATACTCCTGCACCAGCTTCTGTGCATTGGGCACATGAAAATCAGCCCGTAGTCGATGTAGCGTCTTCTGGATGCCGTCGTGCCCTGTACCGTGAGCTGCAGCAATGATGGCTGCCACGGACAGCGAGGATGCGGGCACATAGATACAGCCGTCGAAGAGCACGAGGCCGTCCTTCAGTGACTAGGGGCCCTGCTGCTGGCCGGCACTAATTTTAGTGCGCAAATCCAGCAATGTTGGGTCCGTGGTTGTGTCCCTGCGTAGGTCGTCAAAGAGATCAAAGTGGGGGACAGACAGGGCCAACGTCAAGGCCGAACTATCCATCTCCCTACGCGAAAGTGCGTCGGCGGTGATGTTCTGTTTGCCGGGCTTGTACTCCACTCGGAAGCCAAAACCCAAGAGCTTGCTTGCCCAATGGTGCTGCGGAATTGTGGATAGGCGCTGGTCAAGTAAGAATTTCAAACTGTAATGGTCTGTACATACCACAAATGTGCATCCCCATAGGTACGGCCTCCAGTGCCGTACATCATGAACTAGCCTGATGAGTTCGCGCTCGTAAGTCACCAATTTCGCATGCTGTGGCGCGATGGGCTTGCTGAAGAATGCTAGAGGACCGACCCCTTGGTGTAGGACGGCGCCAAAACTGGTGCTGGATGTGTCATATTCGAAGATGAAGTCAAGGGTGAAATCCAGCAAGTGGAGGACCGGTGCCGTTGTGAGGGTTGTCTTGAGTGAGCTGAAGGCGGTGGTGGCCTCGGGGGTCCAAGCGAACCCCTCCTTCCGAAGCATTCGTGCGAGTGGCTCAGCTATGGCACCGAAGTCACGGATGAACTTCCGGTAGTAGCCCGCCAATCCCAAGAATCCATGGATCACGCGCATCATTCGAGGTTGCGACCAATCCGTCACAGCTTGGACCTTTTGCTGGTCCATGACGACACCGGCGGATGATATGACGTGTCCCAAGTAGGCCATCGTGGTTTCATCAAAGGAGCACTTGGAGCACTTGGCGAAGAGATGGTGTTGGCGAAGCGTCTGAAGCACCGCGCGCACATGGTGAAGATGGTCGGACCATGACGAGCTGTAGATTAGAATATCATCAAAAAAGACAAGCACGAACCAGCGCAGGAAAGGGTGCAGCACATCATTCATGAGTGCTTGGAAGGTTGCTAGGGCATTGATCAAGCCGAATGGCATCACCACCAATTCGAAGAGGCCTTGTTGAGTGCGGAGGGCCGTCTTCTCGATATCCGGTGGATGCATGAGCACCTGGTGGTACCCGGAGCGTAGGTCCAACTTGGTGAAGAACTTGGCGCTGTGGAGTTTGTCGAGCAGTTCATCCACAACGGGTATAGGGAACTTGTCCTTGACGGTTTTGTCATTGAGGACGTGGTAGTCGACGCAGAAACGCCACGTCCCATCTTTCTTCTTGACGAGGATCACAGGCGATGACAAGGCGGAGTGGCTCTTGCGGATTGTCCCTTGCTGAAGCATCTCATCACATTGCCGCTCGAGCTTGTCCTTCTGCAACTGAGCATATCGATAGGGTCGTACAGCGACCGTGTCCGTACAGGGAAGGAGGCGGATACGGTGGCTGCGCTCTTGTACTGGTGGTAGACCGTGAGGCATGTTGAAGACATCGGAGAAGTCATCTAGGAGCTCAGACAGGACGTCAAGGACAACACAAGCGTGTGCCTACGGCGACGGAGTTGAGCGGGGAAGAGCTTGCCACATAACCCGGTGATCGCCCCTCCAAAAGGACATCGTGAGCGCCGAGAAGTCCCACGTGATCGGGCCGAGGGTGCTAAGCCACTGTACACCGAGGATGACGTCGAACCCTTCGAGTGGTATGGCATAACAGTCCAAGGTGAAGGCGTCGCGGCGATGGAGAGGATGAGGTCACGACAGAGGCCCCTGATGGTGATACGATCTCCGTTGGCCACCGTCGCATGCGTTCCTAGGTGTGGCTGGGCGTGCATCCCGGAAGCTGCGAGGACGTGGTCAGCGAGGAAGTTGTGTGTCGAGCCGGAGTCGAGGAGGGCCACCCAGTCTTTTTCGCCGATGGTGATTCGGAGCCGAAGCGTGTGTCCGGAACAGAGCTGCACGCCAGCAATAGCTGCTAGAGAGATGGACATCACCCCTAGCTCAGTGGTGTCAACGCCTATGTCATCGGTGTCGTCAAGGTATGGGTCGATCTCCATGATGTACAGCTTCTTGCAGCGATGGCCGGGGACGAATTGCTCGTCGCAGTTGAAGCAAAGTCCTTGGGTGTGGCAGGTCGTCATCTCTGCCTGAGACAACGTGCGCCGCTGCTGCCCCGCTGGTGCTGTTGCCGTGCCTGCCAACGCTGGAGCAAGAGAGGCTGGGGGCACGCGACTGGTCCCACGCAGGCCGAGTGTAGGGACCGATGGTGTCCAAGCAGCTCGACGTTCACAGGTGCAGGCCAAGCTCATTACCTCCAAAAGAGTAGTTGGGCACCATAGCTCGACGTCTAATTGGAGGGGTTCCTACAGATTAGTGGTGTAAATCATGACCTGTTGGTCTGGCGGTAGAGGTGGTGCATGGCGAAGGAATGCCGTGAAGAGCTTGTTGAACTCAGCCACGCTACTCGTGCGCTTGAGGGAAATCAATTCGCCGAACGCGTTGCTACGAGACGGGGGGTTCGAACTGCGTGTTGACCAGGGTGGTGAATTCGCGCAACGATGGAGTGCCATAGGTGTCCCTGTACTGCTCGTACCATAGTTGTGCGTCTCCCACCAGGTGGAAGGATGCGATGCTGATTTTAGCCGTCTCTATTGTGTGGTGCGACTCAAAAAAGAGATCACAACGGTTGAGCCACGTCAGCGGATCGACTTCACCGTTGAAGGTGGGGAACTCCATCCTGAAGAAGCGCGGCGGCTTGTCATCAGCCATTGTGTCATGCAGGTGGTGCCCTTCGTCAGGGGCTGGAAAAAGGCTGTCACCAACGTGTGTCTTGATGGCTGCTAGACTGCCCTCCGCATGTCCCTTCTCGAGCCTGGCGATAGCCAGGTTGTGCGCACGCTGCTGCTGGTTGAGGTCGCTAAAGGTGCCCATGAGGCTATCCAATCTGGTGGCAAATGTTTTCTGCTCGTTCGCCATGATGGTCTAGGTGTCGCATAAGGCCAATAGTGACTCTTGAATCATTTCGAGCTTTTGCTCTAGTGACATGGGGTCGCCGGTGATGGATGACATGATGGAAGAGGATCGGGCTGAATCTGATACCAAGTTGTCACGTGGTGGGTGATTAGAAGGGGGATTAGATCGAAGGAGGTAGTCGTGGGAGGTAGCTGGCGGTGGCCCTAGACCTCTGCGGCGCGACGCCAGCCGTGGAGGAGCTGTCGTGCAGCAAAGGCAGGGGATGAGAAGTAGAGGTAGGAGATAATAGATTGATTTATTGCCTGCCTTCAACTTACATGATTTGTCCTTTATTTATAGGACAAACTCTAGACTACTTGAGAGACTCGGACTCCAGTTCAGACTTGACTCAAATTGGACTCTCCTAATATAACGTGAACCAGCAGGTACTTCTCCTATCTGATTCGGGTTCGGGCTCTAAACTAATGCATCCATCAAGGAATTAAACTGGACACGATCCATCAGGGAATCATATTGGAGATAATATCGCTGTTATTGCTGGCTGCTGCTGCCTGCGTGCGGCGGCTGTAGGAATTCCCCACATGACACTTTCAAGCATCCTTCAAGAATCTTGTGTCGAAACTGAGCTTAGGCCCCGTTTAGAGTACAGTAACTTTCCCGACTTTTACATGAAATAAAGTATTTCGTAGCATAAAACTCATGCAGTATTATCATGGTCTAGACATTTTTTTTAACTGAACAGCTCTCGCGTGCTATTTGTTGATAAAGAAGGTTGAAGAAAGATCAACCCAAGAAACACAGAAACAAGATATTACGTTGCCAAGACCAATTGCCCCACTTTACCCACAAGGCTAGCTGCCACCCCACGGATGATCGCAAGAACTTCGTATACGCTTCAAACTTATGTATACGCTTCGGATCCGAACAGGAGTATAACTTGGTCTGCACACCTCTGACCCATTAATCAAACCTTCTCCTGAATCCACAGCACGAATGTTTTCTTGTACCAGTCAAGCCAAGTTTTTTTCAGAAAATAGTAGTACTAATAATAAGCCAAGTTGCGAGCTGCCTTGCCCATCACTCATGGGTTCCAGCATCCGAGACGGAGAAAATCAAAATCTGCGAATATATCGGAGATGTGAATGCGATTCGATGCTCAAGTTGCTGCGCCTCTCGCGTCCGCCGTTGCTGACTCCGATGGAACTGATCCCGGAGGCAGCCGTTCCGTTGGCCGCTGCACATGCATGGCTTGGGATTCCATCCAATTCGGTAGTTTGACGCACCTCCATTTTGAATTCCGTCGAGCTGCTGCTGCTGCCATTGGTCATGCGGCGTGAAGGATTTGGGAGTCCTCGCCGATGCGCAGGGTGTATCTGGTGGCTGACCACCTTTATAAGTTTGGGTGTTTTAGCCACAGCGTGCAGGGATCAACCAAAATGCTTCATGCGGGTGGTGCCTCCGGCTGGAACTCATCCCGTGCTCTAGGAGGATGTAAACTTATGATGCAAGATGTGAAGTAGTCTGGTCTACACCTAGCAATGTGACAAAACAATGATAATTCTCTTATCCCACAATTTTATTTGGTGATAATTCTCTTTAGTAAAATCAGGCAGCTCATATTTTAATTTCAGTTTAATTTTTTTTAAATCAAGCAGCTCCTTTTTCGAATTTAAATTTGAATCTAGAAAATCAGGCAGCTCATTTTGCAAAGTCTACGTTCTTTTGCTTTAAGGGCCATTTCGAAAAAAAACATCGAGTTTTGTGGGATCGGTATGTTATGGAAGTTTTTTGCTGTCTGCCCGTCTGCAATAATGCAATGAATCCTCAAATCCATGTGAATGGGCTTAACCCAAATTCTTTTGAAGGAAATCTAACATGACTACCCTGAGGTTGGCCCTGTTGGGAATTTTCCTTCGTATCTTCTCTCTTTAAATTCATAATTTTTCTCCTGCAAAGCATCCTCACAACTCGTAGGACAAATCTGACATTATGGAAGATTAAACTGGACCTATCACACACTAAGGTCCTTCAACAACGCAATACACTTAATCAATGGAAAGATTTCGCCAAAGTTCAACCATAGATGATATATCGAAACTAGTATAGTGACAAATTTAATCGAATAACAGTTGAAGATGGGGCGGCGGACTGGGAGAAAAAACAATACCAAATATAACAATATGTGATAAGTCTAGCCATGAAAATGTATGAATTACCCTATTGTAGTTCACATTTGAACTAGAACACATATGCACCCTGCTCTTGAAACATACTTCTAAGTTTTCTTAAAATATGTACATTATGGGGTAAAGTGTGAATTATGATTTTATTTGCCGAAAATAGGTCCATCTGTATGTTGCACAAGGAAAACAAATTGTATACCTTATTGTTGGGATATATTTATTTCTATATGGGTCGTCCCAAGAAATCATATGTGGCTCCTATGTGACGTAAGATCAAGTCATTAAATCAATAGGACCATCAGCGAAGTCAAAGCATGGTAAAAAAAGAGGAGTCTAAGAAAAGAGAAGCGCATTAGGGGGTGTATGTGAGAGTTAGTTCACAATGGACTCATACACCACCCCTCTTCTCTAGTTCAACTATGGACTCATGGACCATTTTACCTAAACTACCCCTCTCTCACTCCCCCCTTAAGGGTACCCATGATCATTTGTCATGGCCTCTTGCCTATATAAACCCTCCCATGGGGGATGTAAAATCCTTTCCATAAATGAGAAATCTCATGAGGGAGGCGTAGAGCTCCAATTCGCGGACATAGAGCTCCTGGAGCGGTCTTGGGAAGTCGCCGACGATCCAAATCGCTTGCCAAGTCATGTACAGGGCTCCTTTTCGACATAAGACTACGTTATGCTCCACGAGACGGCTGAACCTATTCAGAAAACATCAAATTGTCTCTTTTGTCGAGTGTACAGTGACTTTCTCATAACACCGTCGTACACGGTCCAATACTATAGCGACATAGTCATCAAGCTATCGACATCCCCTCTTTAGTGTTGTTTCTATGATGATAATAATGGCACCATCCGTGGGGACCCTGCCCAAAGTGAGAAGCTATGGCCCCACCTAAGAAAAAATCTAGTTGAAAACCGAGGCATTGCTAGCCCGGGGCAAAGACGGAATGACATGAGGTTCTAAGAAGAAAGGAAACACCTCGGAGATAACTGAGGATGACCACTCAGACGTCGGCATATCGAGGACACATAAAGAATCACTCAAATCGACCCCTTCACCACCGCACTACCTGTTGTACCGGAAGAACTATTTGAAGGTGTCCATCTTGGAGCCCGGCACAATATCCCAAGGATCCCCGATGATACCTCAAGGAGACCCGATGAGCTCATCCCTAACTTGAGGGCTTTTGCAAGCGCCGAGCTTCCCGACTTCGGCGCGTTCCAAGCATTGCTCGAGGTCCCTTAATCAAATGCCATAAAGACTTCTGCCGTGCCACACCTCCAAAGACAAGTCATGATGCCACCGGACCCATGATCTCAAATGCCTCGGTCCAACGTCATCAAGACAGATCACGCGGCATCACAAGAATCTGAGTTCACACATGGAAGAGCGCAGGTCCTCAACACATCTTACTTTCCGTACTTATCACGCATGGCACATGCGGCCATCGTGAACGGAGCTCCGTGGTTCAATCATTTTTATGAGTCCACCTATGTCGAAGCACCCCAAGGCATGGCACCGTTGGCAATGAGGCCCCCTCTCCCTGAAGTGCCGAGACAAGAAGATACCCTGCCGCCCGAAGATCGTGCCATGAGACGACCAAGACCACTCGAACCGGATCACCCTCCAAGGAAGTCACGCCCAAAACGTATAGAAAAAAGACCATGGGTAGAGCATCGCCAACATCTGCCAAGTCAGAAACGACCCTCAAGGAAGCCAAGCGTCAAGTCACCACGAGCAAAAATACATGCATCAAGAGGATCAGGTGGTAGAGTCCAGAACAACCATGACTTCTAGGAGGCACTAATATGACCGTTATCGCTTGTCGAGGAGGTCCCAAGATTGTTCACCAGGCTCGTCCTTCGGGGACGAAAGTGACACACGAAGTGAACATGCATCGACACTGAGGGGACAGAGGCCACATGCAAACTTACAATCCTTTGTCGAGGGAGATCCAAGAACCCATCTTCCCCTAGAAGTTGAAGTCGCCCATGCTGAAACAATATAGCGGGGATTCCAACCCCCTGCAATTCTTGGAGGTATATTCATGGTAATTTGTGTCATCGTAGGAGGACCGATGGAGATGTATAACCTTTGCCCACTCGCCCTAAAAGGGATGGCCCAAATTTGGTTCTTCAACCAAAAGAGAAAATCCATTAGATCATAGAAACGTCTCTAAGAAGTTTTCATCGCAAATTTTTAAGAAAACTTCACGCAATCCCTCTTGTCAAACGAGCTCTTTACCCTCAAGAAAAAAAGAAAGGGAGTCCTTGCGAAGTTTCTTCAAGGACTTCTCCTAGGCTCATAGCCAAATCGCCAATGCTCCAAGCATGATAATGATCGATGCTTGCATGCAAGGATTGTTTTCTGGAGAGGTGAGCCGGACCCTCAATTGGAACCTCCAAAAACTTTCGAGGATTTGTACGGCAAACTATAGGAGTAAGCGCGAGGTGAAGGTGACAACGCTACTAAGCTCAAACCGTCGTCACATGGCGGTGATCAGGCGGAAAAAGGAAAAGCTCTTCCAAGCAAAACTCCAGAAATGTGCCCATACTCCTAGGAGCGGAAGGTCCTGGCCATCAACAACTGGCCTCGCCAAGAAAACCCTAGGTTCGATGGAAGCACACACCTCAAGATTGTAGACCTAGAAAACCGAAAGAAAGATGGTGCACCTTCCACAAAATTGGTGATCACTGGACTAGTGAATGCCGCGCTCAAGAAGCAGGAGCCATGAGACAAGCCCCATGCTTCCCCAAGCCAGCTGTGCCACAGGGAGGGGGGGTCCTCTCCCGAGAGTAGCCATCCCTGCACAAGTGCTCATAAATGAACTGACTCCGGAGGCAATGGAACTTTCCTTTCAACACCCAACCACATCTTCGGTGTCATTCTAGGAGGCTCGGCCTCCGGGAGAAGCTCTAAGAGACAATGTAAGAGATATGCAAGAGAGGTGAGCATTTTAGGAGAACTCACTCCTACCCCCTCTAAAATGGGGAAGCGTGATATTAATTGTCATGGAAGAAGACGCTAAGGGAATACGCTTCCTGCACGATGATGCCCTCTTTGTGTCCAATTGCAAGCTCACCAAGATCCTTATTGATGGCAAAAGCTCAGCTGACATCTTGTACCTCCACATTCTTAAAGCTTGTTGGAGCCGTAAGGGGGCTACGAGGATGGTTCGCTACAGCCGCCACTTTACCCACTCAATAGTTCAAACCAGGAAAGGCTATACAAACAACCTACTGTCTCAGTACAATGATTGGCCGTCCGGCTCGCTTGAACTTTCATTTCCCGTACTGATCTAGTATCACGTACAAGTCCAAAAAACTAAAAATGATTAAAAATGTTTCCCGAAAAATTGCGGAGTTCACCATGCTAGTTGCTATAATACCATCATCACTTATCTCATTCAACAATCCAAAAGAAGACATTTTATTTGCCTAAAATTTCCAAGTTCATCATCCCACATTGTACCTACATATATGAATTGTTTCAGAAATTTTTCTCAGACTCTAGTGTGCCTTTTTCTAAAACACACGCGGATCGTCCACTTTCACCTGGCTATCACGTTTATTCTATTTCACTAGCAACCGTGTACGTGTAGTGCACGTGTCGATAAGTGTAAATTAAGTCGCGTATACATCTAATTTGTTGTGATGGAAGCACTGAGACCACAACTAAGGCACCGAGACATATACAATTCACAGCATAGTTAGGCATAATTGAGATCTATCCATGAAATCCAATAATAAACAAGAGAAATTATCATCTTAACCTTATAAGGATCCTAATTCTTCAATTTTAGATTAAAGTAGTAGAGAGATATTGGTAAAATTTATGAGAAATTTTTTACTGTATCCCTCAGTTCTTGGAGATTGGAAATGTTCCAACATAAGGATGGAAGAGCATGTGGAGTATTACATGAATTCATGTAGTGGGGTATGAAAAGGTGCATCCGCCGAGCAGGGCGGACAAAATGAAAGGCAGATGTGACATCTGGGCTTTAAAAGGATTAATTGTGTAATTAATATGAGTGATTATGTGATAGCCTAACTTTATGGATAGCCATCGAATGATAATTAATAAATTGAAATAAATATTTTCGGATGGTCGAGACTAAAAGCATCTCACCCTAATTGGTGCCTTTTTATTGGCACAGATATGTGTGCCTTTTCATATTTCTGTGTTCGGAACAGGCTTAATAGAGGGGTTTCCCAGTCCATACATGATTTTTTCTCCGTTCTCTTAAGTTCAAATCGACGTAGTTGTATGACCTGCAGGAGCACGTACTACTGGACATAAACTAATACGGAAGATCTTTACTGTAAATAAGAACTAATAAGCACACAAACACAGAACTCTATACATCTTATGCTAGCTAGCGTTGATTGAAAGGAACGGAGAGCCGCGGAAAAATATATTTTTCACGGCAATGCATCATTGCAGTTCGCAAGTGATTCCCTCGTTTCCATGCCCAAATTCTCTGCTCCATGGCCAAACCACCATAGTTCACTGCTCTACGTTAGCTTTGTTAATTCAGAACTATGCTCAAGTACAAGCAAAGCCTTATATCGTCCGGATCAGTGTCGAGTTACTCACACGAATGTGCACGGGCACGGTATATAACGCAAATCCAAGAAGCCTTCTTGCTCACTACATCCCGTTCACAGTAGTAGCGTGCTACACTCGCCACTCGCCACCACTCCAAAATGGCAAGCACGGCGGTGTTCTTGCTGGTCTTGCTCCCACTATACCTTTCCACGGCCGTCACCGCCGCGCATTCCGATGGCGGCTTCGGCTTCCAGGCCACGCTCACCCACATCGACGCGGGCGCGGGGTACACGGACGCGCAGCTGCTCTCCCGCGCCGTTGGCCGGAGCAAATCCCGCGTGACCGCGCTGCAGTCGTCGCTGGCCGCGGCGAACGCGATCACTGCGGCCCACATCCTGGTGCTCGCCAGCGAGGGCGAGTACCTGATGAACCTGGGCATCGGCACGCCGCCGCGGTACTACTCGGCCATCCTAGACACCGGCAGCGACCTCATCTGGACGCAATGCGCGCCGTGCATGCTCTGCGTCGACCAGCCCACGCCCTACTTCGACCCGTCGCAGTCCCGGTCGTACGCGAGGCTGCCCCGCTCGTCCCCGATGTGCGACGCCCTCTACTACCCGCTCTGCTACGAGGACATCTGCGTCTACCAGTACTTCTACGGCGACAGCGCCAACACCGCTGGCGTGCTCGCCAACGAGACGTTCACGTCCGGCACCAGCACGACGCGGGTCACCGTGCCGAGGATCACCTTCGGCTGCGGGAACCTCAACGCCGGCTCGCTCTTCAACAGCTCCGGCATGGTCGGCTTCGGCCGGGGGTCGCTGTCCCTGGTGAGTCAGCTCGCACTACCTCAGAAATGATTTCTGCTACAAGACAATCACTAACGGGCACTCCGAGGCCCGTCGCTGATTAGATGAATCACTGACGGACGAACACGGGCCCGTCAGCGATGGTCACGCACTGGAGGAGACGGTCAACTTCTACTGACGGGCACAAAAAAGACCCGTCAGTAGAAGTGGGAACGGAATGCCAACCTGACCTCTCTACTGACACAAATCTTTACTGACGGGCGCATTATAAGTGCCCGTCAGTGATGGTTGTCATTTTACTGACGGGTCATATAGTGCCCGTCAATAGAAGTCGAAACGGTGGTCCATTCTAGTTTCTCCACTGACACATACCTACACTGACGGGCAATAAATTTACCCGTCAGTGATTGTTGGCTTTCTACTGACGGGTGACTTCGTGTCCGTCAGTGAAAGTGTACTCCCAGGAATGCCAACATGGCATGCTTATCACTGACGGGTGGATTATGCAGTGCCCGTCAGTGATATGTCTGCGACTATAAATTGTGCTTGTGCCTGCAGCTGGCTGTTGAGCTCGTGCGCCTCAAACGGCCAGGTTCTCCTACTGCCTCACTTCGTTCATGTCGCCGGTGCCGAGCCGGCTCTACTTCGGCTCCTACGCCACGCTCAACAGCACCAACTCGAGCAGCGGCGGGCCGGTGCAGTCCACGCCGTTCGTCGTCAACCCGGCGCTGCCGACCATGTACTACCTGAGCATGACGGGCATCAGCGTCGGCGGCGACCTGCTGCCCATTGACCCATCCGTGTTCGCCATCAACGACGAGGACGGCACGGGCGGGGTCATCATCGACTCGGGCACGTCGATCACGTACCTGGCACAGCCGGCCTACGACCTGGTGCATGCGGCGTTCCTGGTGCAGGTGGGGCTGCCCCTGGCGAATGCCACGTCGCTGTACCTGGACACGTGCTTCAAGTGGCCGCCGCCGCCGCGGAGGATGGTGACCATGCCGGAGTTCGTGCTCCATTTCGACGGGGCGGACATGGAGCTGCCGCTGGAGAACTACATGCTGGTGGACGGCAGCACGGGGAACCTGTGCCTGGCGATGGCGCCGTCCGACGACGGCTCCATTGTCGGCAGCTTCCAGCACCAGAACTTCCACGTGCTCTACGACAACGAGAACAGCTTCTTGTCGTTCGCCCCTGCGCCGTGCAATCTAATGTAGTCATAGCTCTGCATGCATGTACGTTTAATTCCTTTTCGTTTATGTTTATACATAATTTCGCCATTTCCATATCTGGTTTCATAGCTATGTCTTAGCTTTAGTGGGGATTTTAACTGTAGCTTGATGATCTGTATCAGCGAGATTTTGGTTGACGTGTGGTAGCAGTGCTGTGATGTCGTCCTCTCAGCCACAGTGATCTAATACGCAACTCATCTGATTTGTGCCATGTATGTATTTTTTCAAGAACCCAGTTGAAATGTCATGAGCAACTCACACGTGACATATGTATTTGGACCACTAGATTACGTATGTACTCGCTTACAAATGAGATCTTGAATTCGATTCTTGGCTGCTTCCTCTGTTGTTCATACTATAAAAAATATGAAATCCACATTATCAGATCTGACATCTCATGAATTAAGTTAAACCCCCTTAAATTATTTCATAATTGCGTATTTAACAGAGAGTTAAGAAAAAATAAATTAATCCTCTGTTCGATTTCAAATAGAG
Organism: Stipa capillata; assembly: GCA_019208055.1. Taxonomy (NCBI): domain Eukaryota; kingdom Viridiplantae; phylum Streptophyta; class Magnoliopsida; order Poales; family Poaceae; genus Stipa; species Stipa capillata. Next base: position 63,176 of record JAGXJF010004652.1, read on the forward strand.
AAAGAGCTTCGTTGAATACTTGAACAATTCTGATTTTGTGTAATATATTTACAAAACTTGCAGTTAGTAGTACATACAAAGGTCCCGTGTTGATGTTTGTTTGTAAACGAGGTGCTTGTGAGTTTGACATGGATATATAGCTCTGCTATGTAAGCCAGTATGTGCTTTCAAGGCCCAACGATAGGAGTATACGTGGTATAAATGCAACCGAGAACAAGGCAGTGTTTCGAATTACGTGTCACGTATCGATCACGTTGTTTGGAAGGAAGGAATACCTACCTGACTGGCCGGCGCATGTCCAACACAAACCTTGGATCCGCTAAGTAGTTTTACGCCTGGGAGTCGACGCCCGCGATGAACCACCACCGATGTCGTCTATCAGGCAGGCTGCAGAATGCCCAAACGTACTACGAATGGTCCGAAAATCGAGTTATTTTTTTTTGAAGAAAACACCCAAAAGGCATTTTCATTTCCATATCTGAGAAAAGTTAAGGAAAATATACATAAAGGTCCCAGCAGAAACGGAAAATAACACAAAGGCCCTCAGGGCCGTCTTCCTCGCCGCTTCCCCGGCCGCCATTGGGGGCTTCGCCGAGCTGCTTTTCTCGCCGGAATCAGGTCGTGCCCATCTCCAGCTTCGATAGGACCTAGGTCCGTTAAACAGCCGCGCTTGTAGACCGCCGCTTGAGACGGAGCTTGGACGGTGAAGGCACATCGGCCATGGAGGCTCTCCGACCTTGGCCTAAGGAGAAGACCTCCAAAACATGCTGGCTAGCGGAGCACGCTGATCCTGCAAAAAAAGAAGCACCAGAGAACACACCCCGACAAGCAGCAACGAAAACGGGAAGAAGACCAAAAAAAACCGCCAAGAGCTCAAAGGGAGGACCGGCGGACACCAACACCCACACTCTAGCCGGCGGAACCGAAGGGACCAACGCCGGGGCGGGGGAAGAGTGGGGGACCAAAAGCCCATCGCGGAGACGACGCCACCACCTCGCCGCCTCCGCTCGGGATCAAAACCCTAAAGAAAAGGGACTCCAACCCCGCCCGCCGACGAGGCTCCACCGTTCCCCACACCGCCGAGAGCCAGAAGGGCCATCGGAGGCGGGATGGAACGGCGAGGGCGCCGGCGGGAGGGAAACCCTCGAGATAGCCTCCGGAACGCCCGAGGACACTGTAGCGAGGGGAAAGGTGGGGAAAGAAGGACTTAAATCGAGTTATTTTTTTGAAGGAGAAGGCTGTAAGCCATTCATTCATATCGAAAGCATTGGATGTTACAGATTTTGAGGTTTTCTAGGTAGGTACATTTAGACAGAGAAAATCTTGAAAGCCTGCTGATTATACATTACAAGGATTAGAGAGCGCAGGATTGTCATAACAGCTAAATTTTGACACGTGCTCTCTCACTAGAGCAGCTGTAGCCAGTACATCTGCTGCTCATTTTTGCTTCGTGGCACGTAGACGATGATGTATTAAGCTTGACATAAGTTCCCTGGTCATCATAATTTTTTTTTGACAAATTGAGCAGGTGTACTGCCATTTCATTAAGATAGAAAAAATATATACATAATGAATGAGTGTTTTGAAAAGGAACTACATTATTAGAGGTACGGTAGCAAGTCTACACGACGTCAAATCGTCTTTCACAAGGTGCGCGACCTCTAGAACCTGCAATGACGTTTATTGAAAAATACGCCGGTTTCGCTCCTTCCAGACGTTCTACATTGTGTACATAATAGCTTCTCCAAAATGTTTTTTTGTCTAGTTACGATGCCCCAACTATGCATATATTCCACCACCCCTCGAGATCGTCGGAGCTTGAGGTGTGGTTCATTTGTATGGAGAGCCAGAACGCCATAATACCCCACATGTCTCTTGAGAAAAGACAACTATGGGCAAGATGCCCATTTGTTTCTAACTCAAGGTTACATAGTGTACAAGTCTGTTCGTGAGGCCATCCTCGTAGTGTAAGCCTATCGGCCGTGAGGGCCTTGTTGTGTAGAAGTAACCGAGCAAACAATTTACATTTGGGTTCCGCCGCTCCGTTCCAGATCTTATTAGGTTTGAAGGGAGGCACCGCCCCTGCAAATTGTGCCAAATAGGCTGACTTGACTGTGAACACACCATCCTCCGTCCAACGCCAACGAATTGAGTCCGGCGCGACAGGGGTAAGCTCCACCTCATGCAGAAGAGACTAAAAGTCGACAAAGTCCCTGATTTGGATTGAGTTGGTGATGGGTCGCAGGGAGCGGATCCATAGATCATCTTGGAGCGCGTCACGGACGGAGCGTTTTTTTCCTTTTGGCTAAAGCAAAAATAGACGGTGCAATTTCCTTGGGGGCCCTCCCTTGGAGCCACCTATCTCCCCAAAAGTCCACCAGTTTGCAGTTTTGAGTGTAGATCTCCGTGCCCGCCCGAAACAAGACCCAATCGGTGGGGTCACATGGAAGCGGGGAGCCGTCCAGGGCCGGCTAGTGGACGTCCATCGGGACCACAACCAGTGGAGACGAAGAGCTCTTCCAAATCTTTCAAGGTCTACGACGCCAAGGCCTCCAAGGTCCTTTGGTCGGCAGACCATAGCCCAGTTTACCAGCGAATGGCCCCCGCATTGGTGAGAACCGTCATCACCTTTCCAAATGAAACTTCTTCGAAACCTATCAATTTTTTTCCTTGCCCACTTTGGGATGTGGAAGACCGACATATGACAAATGGGCATGGAGGATAGAACTAATTTGACAAGGGTGACCCGTCCTGCCCGGGAGATGATCTTTCCTTTCCATCCTGGTAGTTTTGCACCAATTTTGTCGATCAGCAGTTGGAAATCGATCTTCCGAAGTTTTTTGGTGTGTAAGGGCATGCCCAAGTATTTGCAGGGAAAGGAAGAGATCTTGGCCGGGAATGTTGGAGAGCATCGTCCAATTGGACACCTTCGCAGCGGATCGAAAACACCTCGGTCTTGTGAAGATTGGTTTTCAAACCACTAGCCTTACCAAACTGATCAAGGATAGCCGAGATCGTCTGTAATTCTTTGTGGACTACCCGGTTTTAAGGCCGGATACTCCCTCGTGATCACTGTATCGGTCCCTGGATCAGTAGCCGATACACACGAGTTAACCTGTATATCATCGACATACATCGCAACAATTAAATAGACCGTTAAGGTCGATAATCTGATACCTGTAGCCCAACGGCTATAAACTTGTAGCGGAAATTCAGCGGAGAGGTGTGGCCCATCAATATGCCATACCCGACAGACAACTGACTGGGGGTTAGGCCCTAACTTTCGCGGACATATACGTATCTTCGGAATTGATGTCTCCTTCGTCTGGCCAAATCAACAAGCCAGGTGAGTATATTGAATGTACTCGCAAGCTATTCCCACAGGAGGAAATATACGGTGATATTTCATGCAAGGAATAGATCAAGGAATAGCTCTAACCTAAGTTGTAAATTGTGCGGAAATGTAAGTTCTTATTTTAAATACACGTAAGTAGATTGTAAAAGCATTTCGAAATCTAAAGCGCTTTAAGAAAACCATCTCATCACATCTCATCTCATGCGGTAAACACCGCTAATCAGCTCATGACCTATTACCGTTAGCTTCCACTACTCATCCATGGCTCCACCTATCGAACGGTAGCTTCCACCTACCCGATAACTAGGTCTTCCAACACAAAACCGTATTCCGGCCACTCCCGGCAATTACGGCGGATTACTTCGGCAATTTTCGTACCACCGACACATGGCCTAAAATTGCCCACTGTGGACACATCATGCCCACGTCCTTAATCCTATTTCCCAGCTTTTGCAACCAAAGCTCAGTCTAACCAGTGTGTGACCTTATCAGTTCATGTCCATGACCGAGGACGCGGCTATTAGAATAGTTTTTAAACCCTCTGCAGAGGTGGTACGGCTTTACCCACAAGATGTAAGTCACCCTAGGAGTACTTTGCAACGTATACTGCCAGGATTATTACAACGAGACCTTTCGCCTGCTTTCATACTAGAGTCGGACCCGCTAGACGAGACTTACCCTAACTCCGCTTGTGTCCAGAAAGCCTGACACCACAACTCGGAGAAACGCTCATCTTTGTGTCGAATCCTCACCCACGCCTTGGGGCTCACTATCTAAGAATCTTGACCCAAATAGCGCCGTGGGGATTCTTTAGGGGCCCAACGTCCTACCTAGCACATTCTTCTTACTTCCTACGGGTCCGAACCCTAAAATTAGGCGGGTTACCGAGTCAAGTCCTTCCCATAAAGGACATGTGGACGTACGGTGGGGGAACTGATTCAGTGGCACTTAGGTTCGGTCCTTAGCTGATTCGAGTAGGACTCCAGTTTATCAGCAAGCACCGAATAGCCTTCCGCTACTTCGTCTTCCTTCAAACCACCTTACTTCCTACCCGAATTGAAATTATCTCCAATGTTATTTTGAATCTTGGCAACATTTTTTTTGAAAGTCACCGCGGATAACATACGTTATCCACGGGTTTTGATTTCCTATACCCGGAGGTTTGAGTAAAACTTTAGTTTTAACTATAGCAGGGCTAAGCAATGGCTACTACCTATAACCTTACCCTTTTGCCGGTTGGAAACCAATCGACAATTCAATTAGGGTTACAAGGAATCGGATAGCCAACCCTAGCTCAAATGCATCTCTCGGGTATAGCTAACTACATAAAATATCGTTGATAAACATAGCATGCATGTTTCATAATCAAAGTAAACATACTTTGCAAATATAGGATTCGACATGGTCGAAGTGGGAAATAGCTTGCCTGGCAATATTGGCCAGGTCTCAATCTTGAATTCGATTCGGCAGCTTCCCTGATTCCTTCGCACGATTCGTCGTATCACCAAAACTACACGTCAGAAAGACGTCGTATAAATCATCGGGACGACGTAAGAACCAATTGCATAAAATGTAAAACCAGATGAATCAATACATGAAATCATAACACGCTCGATTAGCTACTGATTCTACGGAGCTAAAAGAAAAGAGAGAGGGGGGGCCTTAGGTTGTCGCGGAAAAAGTTATAGGTTTTAGGGTTTCTGCCGAGATCGGATTTCTATGGCTTCTATCGGATCAGGGTGAGAGTGCTTTAGGGCTTGGTGATCACAGTAACATATACGCTCCTTATTCCCTTAGGGTTTTGAAATCTTCGGTTCCTCACGATCAAAGGCTAGAAGATACCCATTGTGAAAGATGGTTTGGGTGTATGGGGTTCTAGACTTGCTTCAATCCTTGGTTAGAGTGTGATTCATATGCAATGATGTAGCCGGTTCATACCGAAACTTAATTCCATTAAGCCTGGCTCACAAACCTGTAGAGTCTGGAACATATTTTGGTCATACTTGGAAGACCTAGGAGTGGCACCTTCATCGTATATGTTTTCAAAGAAAAGAGAGAACCTACCCTACTTCGAAAGCTCTACTTTGAATTAAACTGCCCCCTAATTTAGCAGCACCTACGGAGCTTAGGGTACCTAAAAATATTTAAAGATCGTTTTAGAACGTGCTATAACGGCGTATGCGACCCACACTTATATATAAGTGTATTGTCTTACTTTTGTTATTATTATTTTTCTTTTATTTTTTTCTTTTTGGGATTCTAGCATGTATCACATGCCCCATATATAGCTTTTTAAAACAATTCATAAAGCTTCAAACTATTTTTGAGTCTAAGGAGGGGGAATAAAATGAAGCTGTGCTCTGGGCGCTCGGATGGCTCGGGGGCTACCTCGGGTCGTGTCCGCCGGCGGTGGTAGAGTTTCAGAGAGGTTCACGACCGGAGAAGAGGAGTAGGTGGCCGAGTGGAACGCCTGATGGGGTCACGGCGGCGGTCGGGGAGTTGCTTGAGGCAACAGGGGAGAGGACCGGCGGGGACCCTACCGGCGGCGGGGGAAAAAGCTGTGGCCGGCGGCGACTGAAGCGGCGGGTCTCCTTGAGGAGTGCATGAATGGCGCAAACTAGGTCGGCGGTTGGTCAAAGGTGGCCCGTGGGGAGTAGCGGCGTTTGGGGAAGAAGGGCGCAGAGGTGGGGACTGGGTGGCCTAGCTGCGGGAAGGTGCTCGGGGTAGGGGCCTCACAAGCGGCGGATCTGGAGGGGGCTCGCCGGCGATGGAGGGAGGCGGTGGGTCGGCTGCTTGGCCGGCGGCGAGCGGAGGGAAGGGGCTGCTGGAGGATGGGGCCGGCGGCGCTGCAGTCCAGGTGGGGGCGGCGATTGGCCGCGAGTAGAGAGGGCGGTGGAGTGCTGGCGCTCGGGTACTGGAGGTGGATGGGGAGGTCCGGTGGGACTCACCGGCGTCAGCGTGGAGGGCTCGTCGGAGGTGTTTGGCGGCTCAGGCCCGGCCTGGTTTTGGCAGAGCAGTATTGGGATATTAGGGGAAAAATTCCTGAGCTCCATTTGAGGGGAGTTGCGGGGTGTGGAGCTCGGATTTGAGGTTTGAGCAGGTGATGGAGCTCTGTGGCAGATGAGGGAGCTCCGGTTGCTATGGAGAAGAGGAGGCGGTAAGGGTGAGCTCGGCCAGCAGTGGAGCACTGAGGATGGCTTGTCTGCGCTGGGGAAAAGAAGGAACTAGAGGAGAGAAGGGAGGAACTGCGGAGGAGCGAGCAGCTGAGCTTGGTCGAGTAATGGAGATGAGGTAGCTCGGTGCAGCTCGAGCTGGTTCTTAGGAGTAGAGAAGCGAGAGAAATGAGAAGGGAACACAGCACATGAGGAGAGACAGAGGCTGAGGTGACTGCTCGGAGTTGATTTAATGCTGCGATGAGACAGGAGGGGAGTTAAGGAGAGTAAATGAAGTGACTTGATTAGAGATCGAGGAGACAGGTGAGTGATGCTGTTCTGTACAGTAGCTGGCACCATTTCCTGTTGTTAGCTCCACGCATGCATGAAGAGCAGTGGAGGGGTGAAGTGACGGGAAGTGGCAGAGGAAGAATAGCGTGTTTGATTTGAGGTTTCGGCATTGCGGCATATGACTGCACATGGGAGAACCAATGGAGTGCTGTGGACGTAGTAAAAATTGGGCAGGGGTGTATATATATATGCACGTATACTCTAGGAGAGAGAAAAGGTGGCATGAATTCAAATGGCACATGCAATGTTACGCAAAGTTCTCAGGGTGCGTGTGTCCATATACACTTGGAAATTTTTTAGCGTAGATGCGATGGCAACGTTGTCAGAGTAAGAGGAAGGGGTTGCGGTGGCTAGGGTTTGGGGAAATATCTCCGATACACTCATATATACGCATAGCAGAGATAGTATATATGTGTATAAGCTCTAGGAGAGAGAAAAGGTGGTGGAAATTAGGTTTTAAATAGGAGAGAAGGAATCGGGAATCGGATCTAGGGTTTCAGGGCGCGGCAGGGTGACGCAAGGTATGGGAAACTCTTGGAAACCTTTGTATCTCGACTCGGGTCCATTTGACGAAAAGGTGCCGCGGCTGCAGATGTCCTGCTGCACAGTGATACTGCACTAGGGTTTTGAGGGGAGGTTGAATTTAATTAAACGGATATAAACCTGAAGCGTGGCATAGGGGTTCTGGAGAGGGGAGGGATGCCGAAAATATGTTTATGGCGGAGAGAAGGGCTGTCGCGGCGGAGAAAATGTTGCCGCGGTAAGGGAAGACTTGCCGCGGTAGGGAAAAGGATTGCCGTGGTGGAAATCGGTTGTCGCGGCGGAAGGAATAGCGGCGTGACGTTGCCGCGGCAGGGAAAGGGTTGCCGTGGCAGGGAAAGATAGTAACGGCGGTGGCAGAGGTCTTGCCGCGGCAGCGAAAATGGTTGACGACGGCTGCTGTGGCAAGAGTGCGGCAGCGGCAACGGCTGCCATGGGCTGTCGCGGTAGGGCAAGGTGGCTGTGGCAGCTGCCTCAGGCTGTCGTGGTGGAAATGCAGGGGTGAGAGGACACGTATGAAGGCAAGGTGCTGAGCAGAGTTGCCCGTGTTGTCGGACGTGGTTCGGAGTATTAGGGTTTCGACAAAACGGAGATCGATGGGAATAGGGCAAGGGTTTTCGTGTCTGGTATTTAGCTTCATCACGATTTGAGCTAAAGTTTTAATTAGGTGCATCTTCAACTGACCTTATTAACGAAAAGTTTTTTGTTAGACCTAAATTTTGGGTTTCGGAAAATTAGGGTGTTACATTCTTCCTTCATCGGATTTGCAAAAATGCAGCGTCGTCTGTGCAAAGAGAGATCCAGAAGGAACCTTTTTTGCACGCAGTGGCCCTAGGACTCATCTCTCCGCAGCCAGCTTAAAAATTAGTTGCGACGGGTCAATGTCTAGGATGAACATGGGAGAAAGCGGGTCCCCTGGCGTAGCCCGCGCTTGTGGGAGAAGGGGGCCCTGGCTATCCATTGAGAAGCACACGGGAGGAGGAAGTGGCAAAGATGATGGATAGCCAGTCTCTCCATCTCTGCCCAAATCCCAAGCGGGAAAGGACCTCCAGGAGGTAAGCCCAATTTACCGAGTCAAAAGCTTTGGAGATATCCAACGTGTTGAAGAGACCCGGTGTCGGAGTATTATTCCGGCAATACTAATTATGGGGCAGCGTGAGCACAGCAAATCAGGATGGCTGCACACGGGAGACAAGATTTAGATAGGTTCGGGCCCTCCCGGAGAGGTAATACCCTACGTCCTGTGTTTTGGTGGTTGGTATTACTGTATCCCGAGTGCCGCAAGCCCTAGAGAATCGATCTCGAGGGGGCTTGAGCTATGTAACAATGGAGACTAGGTCAGAATAGATTGGATGCGATGAGATACCGATCGGAGGTTCCCTACCGAGCCTTATATAGCCGGCCGGGATAGGGTTACAGAGGTCCGGATCGGTTAACAGATGGATTTCCTATTCGGTTACAACAAATTCCGGGTAAGCCGGATAGGTATTAGTCCTTGTCTTGTACTCTACGTCGATGAGGCGCCCCCGCGTTGTAGTCGGACTCCGAGTAGTCGGCCCGGCCCATCCCGTGGTTGGGAGGCCGAATTCGTCCTCCTTGATGATACCCGGGTGCCATGTCATCATCAGTAGCCCCCGAGTCCTTCACAATCTCACTGCTGCCGGCCTTCACCTCTGGATGAGCTTTCCGACTGGCTTCAGCTCGCTGGGAGATTGCAAAGAGCTAACTAGATTCCTGCAAACAAGACAATTAAAGCCAAATAACACTCACCCGTAAGGTAGGAATGTCAAGGCGGGTGAGCTATTAACGGGTAATCTCTGGTGGCACCCGGTCCATCCTTAGGGACTGGGACCAGCTAATAACCCAGCATGGGGCATGCCATAAACCCCGACAGAATTCCCGAGTAGCACCCGGCCTTCCCGAGAGGTTTAAGGCCAGCTGGAGTCCCCTGAAGGAATGCCTCTGAAACTCACGTCCGAGCCAGAGAAAACAGCTATGGCGCATAGGTTTCCCGAGTTTCGAAGCCTTACGCTGGGTCATTCCACTGAATCTAGGGATCCCAGATACTAGAGCCTCCGAGACTTAGGTGCTCGACAGGTCTAGGCGGAGAATCCGGCAGCTCCGAGTTGCTCAGCATCCGACTTGTGGCCTTCGGGAGGCGCGCCATTACCGTCCCTCACTCGGGTGTACTCAGTCGACTGCGTTCCTGCTTGAGGCCAGCCTCTGATACCCTGTGTAGCCAAAGCGCCCGGCGCCGACTTCCTCTCGGCAGCCAGCTAGTGATTTGCAGAAAATATGCTTTGGCGACTATATAGCGGAGGCGTAGTCCAACGGATTGTAAGCTGGAATGGCTAACCGTCAGATCTCCCTTCATTAAATCGCACGAATCGCGGCGCCACCAAGTTGTGGGCGCGGAAAGGGCACGGCATGGCCCGCCAGTCGTGCGTGCGAGAATCCGGAGAGGCGCGTAGTGGGGTGCGGCAGATTCGGACACGTGTGGACGTGGGGAAACCAAAACCGTCGGCCCGCCCTTTAATACTCCGAAAGGCCACGGGTTCAGCCCACGCACCCATTCGCCTTCTTCTTCCTCCTTGCGCCCGAATGCTTCGCCTCCCAAGTCCGCTCGCGCGCGCCGCCCCGTCCCAAAACCCTAACCTCCATCTCAGCCACCTCGGATGCAATCTCCGCACTGGGAAGCCAATCCGACGGAAGCCGAAGAGGACGCCTTGGTTTGAAAGCTGCTGAACGAGGAGGAGTCGCCCACCAATCCAATGGCTCCATGGGTGAAGTCAACGGTGACGGACGTTCAGCTGTCGATCTTCGTGCGACTCGGGCTGCTGCCGCCGAAGGAGTTGGTCGAGTGGCGCTCCGCCGCCCGGGAGACCATCCCCACCCCCGAACACAGGAGAGTTGGTCGTCCACGGCCCCTTCTTCGAGCGGGGGTTTCTCCGTGCCAGCGCACCCATTCTTGCGGGGGCTGCTCTACTATTACGGGTTGGAGCTCCACAATCTCAACCCCAATAGCATCCTTCACGTCTCCTGCTTCATCACACTCTACGAGTGCTTCCTCAGCATTCGGCCGCACTTCGCCCTGTGGAAGCACTTCTTCATGGTGAAGCCACAGCCGAGCCGAGACCACCCGGCCGTAGTGGGTGGCGCCGGGTTCCAGCTGAGGTCGGGGACAGCGAAGAACTACCCGGCCCCGCCGATGCAGATGTCGAACAAGGGCTGGCACGCCTTTTGGTTCTACTCTGCGCCAACCCGGAGCCATTCGAGAGGGAGCAGGACAGCGTTGCCGTCGTGACGGCGCAGCTCGAAGAAGCGATGAAGTCCGGGGTCACCGGGGCAGTCGTCGCCGCAACCTTTGTTTGGTGGCGCGTGCAGCCAGCCAAGCTGCGAGCGCACCTGATGACCGAGTACACCGGCGCAGATGACTCGACCCGGGAGTCCGCGGAGGAGCTCTCGGAGGGTGAGGTCCAGAGCCGGCTCGAGAAGATCCTGGCTTAAGGGACGAGCCTAGATTTCTCTGGGCGGCCGGCCCCTTTCTGCCGGCGAACCCCCGAGTGACGTAAGTACCCGAGTCGCATCCTTTTGGTTCTTTCTTTGTTTCCTCACCGAATCTCATTTGGGTTTTGCTTTTGCATTTTGGTAGTTGCTATTCGGTTTTTATTCCAAAGCTCCCCTCCCGGAGGACGAGATTTGGAATCAGCCGCAGTACGCCGACGTCCCGAGCGGCGGGGCGCCGCCACCAGGAGCAGTCGAGGCTCCTTCTTCCGGCGCCGGCCACTCGGGGGGCGCCGGGCCTTCTTCTTCCGGCGCCAGCCAATCGAGGGGCGCCGGGTCTTCTTCTTCTGGGGCCGGCCGCTCAAAGGGTGCCGGGTCTTCAAAAGGGGCCGGGCCCTCGAGGGCCCCACCGGTCGCCCCACCTCGTCCTCCCCCGCCAAGCACGCCCGCCCAGGAGGAAGACGAGGACTCGGACGACATCAGCGCCTACCTGGTGAGAAGGCGGAGGCGACCAGCGGGCCCCACTCGGAGCGGCTCCGCGACCGGCCCGACCGTCGTTGCGAGGGGCGCCGCCTCGCCGGAGCGGGGCGGCTCTGCTCTCCGTGCCGGCCCGGCGGCTCCATCTGCCGCTGGGACCACACCGGCAGGACAGGAGGACGCCGCCGCTGGTGCCAGCCCGGAGGCGCCAGCTGCTAATGAGTCTGCCCCGACGGAGCAGGATGGCTCCGCCGCGGGCGCGAGCCCGGTGGCGCCAGCCGCTGCGGGGGCCGTGCAGGCGGGGCAGGAGGACCCCGCGACTGGCACCAATCCCGTGGCCCCGACCGCCACGGAGTCTGCACCGACGGAGCAGGAGGGCTCCGCCGCTGATGCTGATCCCGTGGCGCCGGCCGCCACAGGGGCTACGTCAGCGGAGCTGAAGGGCTCCGCCTCGGGCGCTGCTCCGGCAGCGCCAGCCGCCGCCCCGAGTGAAACTTCTCGGGTGGCCGAAGACGACGCTCCCCCCGGGCCGGGGGGAGAAGAGAGATGCCAGCACCGCCTTCGGGGCACCCGGCGGGTCGGAGACCTCGCCGGCTCCGGCTGCCGCCGCGCCTGGGCCACGAGCTGCGGGGGCCCGGAAGCGCCTTGCCGTCCCCCGGTCCTCGAAGTAAATGTCGGGCCGACGGCTTATCTGACTTCTGTATTTTTTCTTTACCTTCTGACATGGTTGGTCTTGCCTTTGCAGGACTCGGAGGGTGGGGGACGTCCCAAAGGCGCCCCCGAGTGGCCCAGGGTCGAGTCAAGGCGGAGATCCCCCGGCGTCGGATGCCCGGGCCTCGTCACCTCCACCTGTGGCGACTTCCTCGCCGCCCCAGCTGCCGTCGCCCCCCGCCCGCGAGCACTCCCCAGCCGTCCTCCGAGCAGCCCGGCGTGCAACCCACCTTGCCAGTCGCTCCTCAGGAGGAGATCTCCCCTGGAGCTTTGGTGCCGGTGGGGCCTGCGGGTGCCAGCCAGGACGCGGAGATGGCTGAGGGTGCCAGTCCCGGCGTGCCCTCGCCTATGCAGGAGTTCAGTGTGGCTCCCCCTTCAAGGCCGTGCTCCGAGCTGGTGCGCCGACCTCTCTGAGTCCGCGGAACGGACCCGGCTTCGACGGTGGGGGAGGTCGACGACGTCGAGGAGGAGAAGGAGTGGCAGGCGGCTGCCGACGTCGCTGCCCAGATCGGGGAGATTCTCCCCGCCCTGCTGAAGGCGGCGAAGGAGGGGGCGAACCTGCTGAACGGCAGGCTGCGTCCTTTGATGGAGGTGAGTCATTTTTTCCTTCGTAGGAGTATGTTCGTAGGAAGTAGCCCCCGGGCCTCTGCCCGACTAGGTTAGTCAGGTGAACGGCCTTTCGCTTTTTCCCTTGTAGTCTTCACTCTGGGTGCACGAACAGTGCACCCAGAGGGTGTAGCCCCCGAGCCTGTGGTCGACTAGGATAGTCGGGCGGAGGGTATATGTTACATATTCTGTAGACTTGACTCCGGGTGCACGAACAGTGCACCCGAAGGGTGTAGCCCCCGAGCCTCCGCTGGGTCCTTGGGACCGAGTGAGGGGTTGTGATGTTGTTGCCGGGTGGCCTAATTTGTGTGTCTTCTTATGCAGGCGTTGAACCAGCGGTCGCAGAACAAGATCGCCTTCCTCCAAGACCGGCTGCCTGTCATCGAACGCCTGGAGATGCGAAAGTCCGAGTGGGACAAAATAACCGCGGAGCGGCAGTCGGCGGAGGATATGGCCCACAAGCGCGGGGCAGAAATCATCGGCCTGCAGGCGGGCCTTTCGCAGGAGATGGCTAGGTCCCGAGGTGAGCGAGCCGAGTGACTTTTCCCTTCCCGCGTTGCTTTTTGTTTGGCTGATGCGTTGTCTCTTTGCAGCCGCCGAAGACGAGGTGACGAAGCTGAAGGCGGAACTCGAGGCGATGAAGGCCCGCGCCCGGGACCTTGATGCCGCTACGGAACGAGCTGGAAAGCTTGAAGAGGCGCTCGCGGCGGAAAAGGCCCGGGCGGAGCAGCTCGGGCGCGAGGCCGAGTTAGCGCAGGCCCGTGCCCGAGACCTTGATGCCGCCAAAGAGCAGGCCAGTAAGCTTGAGGAGGCGCTCGTGGCGGAGAAGGCCCGTGCGGACTTGGCAGAGAAGCTGGAGGAGAAGCTCGGGCGCGATGCCGAATCGGTGGCCAAGAGGGCCACTGACGCGGAGGCGGCTGCCGAAGCCGCGAAGAAGGCAGCTGCAGCGGCGGAGTCCGGTGAGTGCCGTTGTCGACTTTGGCTTTGTCCCGGCTTGCTGGTCATGTTGCTTATGCATGCGTTTTGCTGCAGAGTCGAAGGCAAGCCTCGAGAAATCCCGTGGGATGATCGAGTCGCTACTGAAGGTGGGGCAGGTGGCGTGTGGCGCCGTCTGGCCAAACGAGACGGCCCCAGACTCCGTCGCAGCAGTCGTCGACCGTCTGGGCCAAGTACCCGACCAAGTGGCGACCCTCGAGGTGGAGGGTGCGCGGACGGGGGCCAGCATAGTCCTAGTAGTGGCGCGGTCCCACTTCCCGTTGCTGGATATGCAGGCAATCGGGGAGGGGTACGCTGCCGATTTTCCGGAAGAAGATATTCCGGAGATGATGCGGACCGTCGAGCCCACCGTCGACTCCCTGCTGAAGCGCTCCGGCCTGTAGACAATAGGGGTAGCTGTAAACTGCTCGGGCTAGCCGAGTAAAGTTTGTAAGGGACTCGGGGTTGCCGAGTGATTTTTGTGGACACTCGGGATGCCGAGTGACGGGAATGCCGAGTGACTTGTGTAAATACTCATCTGATTAACAAGTAAGTTTTAGATCCATCGGGAAAGGACTTGTGTTCCTGTGTATTTTAGCTTGTTCGTTTTTGCTCTTCGCCAATCCGTCGTAGCCTCCTTTGCATAGGGATTAGCCGTTGGCGTGTGTCCCGTGTGGCGTAAGGGTATGGCGTAGACTGGCAATTGGAGTCGAAGAGTTAATGTTAGACTTTATACACAGTACTTAAGCATTTTCGCAGATGGCGGCAAAAACGAGTGTGCCCCGAGTACCCGCTATGGGTAGGCGTAGCGGGTCAGTCGGGAAGCGAGAGATGCTTTCTTACTAATGGAGCAAAGGAAAAATCTTTATTCATGTTTCCGATACACGTAATAGAAAAAGTCAAGCGTAGAAACGACGTAGCTGTTCTATGTTCCATGCGTTGGTGAAGACATTGCCGTCACCGTCCTTCAGTCGGTAAGCCCCCGGGCGCAATACCTCAGCGATTATATACGGGCCCTCCCAAGGCGGCGATAGCTTATGCTGCTCCTTGTTTGACTGGACTCGGCGCAGAACCAGGTTGGCGACGTTGAAAGAGCGGCCGCGTACGTGCCGACTGTGATAGCGCCGCAGGGTCTGTTGGTATTTAGCCGACCGAAGGAGAGCAACCTCGCGGGCTTCTTCGAGCTGGTCGAGGGCGTCGTGCCGGGCTTCTTCTGACTCAGCTTCATTGAATGTACGGACGCGCGGGGACCCGTACTCCAGGTCAGTCGGGAGGATGGCCTCAGCGCCGAAGACCATGAAGAAGGGTGTATAACCGATCGACCGGTTTGGCGTGGTCCGAAGGCTCCAAAGTACTGATGGAAGCTCGGTTGCCCACGTGCCTGCGAATTTGTTCAGTCGCTGAAAAATTTGAGGCTTGAGTCCTTGTAGTATGAGCCCGTTGGACCGCTCGACTTGCCCGTTGGTGCGTGGGTGTGCCACGGCGGCGAAGTCGAGGCTGATGTTGTAGTCGTCGCAGAATTGGAGGAAAGCTCGCCCGGTGAACTGGGTGCCGTTGTCCGTGATAATGCTGTTGGGTACGCCGAATCGGAAGACAATGTCCCGAATGAACTCGACGGCCTTTTCTGCGGTTATCGTGGCAACCGGCTTGGCTTCAATCCACTTTGTGAACTTATCGACTGCGACGAAGAGGTGCGTGTAGCCCCCGGGAGCCTTTTTGAGCGGGCCGACCATATCCAGACCCCAGACTGCGAAGGGCCAGGTGATCGGGATAGTTTGGAGAGCCTGAGCCGGCAAGTGTGTTTGCCGGGCGAAGTGCTGGCACCCCTCGCAGGTACGGACGATGTGTTCTGCATCTGACATGGCAGTCGGCCAATAGAAACCCTGTCGGAAAGCCTTCCCGACTAGTGATGCGGGCGCCGCGTGGTGTCCGCATACTCCCGAGTGGATCTCACGCAGTAGCTGTTTCCCTGGTCGTCGGGTATGCACCGTTGGAGGATGCCGGAGGTGCTTTTCTTGTAGAGTTCGTCATCGATGATGATGAAGGTCTTGGCGCGTCACGCGATGCGGCGTGCCTCGGTTTTGTCCGGCGGGAGGGTGTCCCCGTAGGAGATAGTCTAGGAAGGTGTAGTCCAGTCGGAAGTGACAGTGAGGACCTCTGCTGGAGGCCATTGTGTAGTGTCACTCTCCGGGACTTGCGGTTCGTCGGCTTCGGGTGTTGTGTCTGCCTTGATATAGGGGGTGTGCAACTCCTGGAGAAAAACTCCAGTCGGGACAACGTCTCGACTAGATCCCAATTTGGCGAGTGCATCTGCGTCCTCGTTGTCTCGGCGTAAGACGTGGGTGATTTCGAGGCCGTCGAACTTGGCTTCAAGCTTGCGCACTTCTTGGCAGTAGGCTTCCATGGAGGGGTCTCCGCACGACCAGTCCTTCATGACCTGCCGGACTACTAGTTCCGAGTCCCCGCGTGCGAGAAGCCGGCGGATCCTGAGTGAGGCCACAAGTCGAAGACCATGAAGCAAAGCTTCGTACTCGGCAACATTGTTGGATGCCGGGAAGTGAATCTGTAGCACGTACTTGAAGCGCTCGCTTTTGGGAGAGATGAGCACAACGCTAGCCCCCACGCCCTGGAGCATCAGAGAGCCGTCGAAATAGAGTGTCCAGTGCTTGAGGTCGACGACGGAGGGCGGCGATTGAATTTCTGTCCACTCGGCCATGAAGTCGGCGAGAGCCTGGGACTTGATGGCCGTGCGGGGGGCGTAGACGATGCTGAAAGCCATGAGCTCCATGGCCCACTTGGCGATCCTGCCCGTGGCGTCGCGGTTGTTGATGACATCGGAGATCGGGAAGGAGCTGACCATCGTGATGGGGTGGCCCTGAAAGTAGTGGACGAGCTTCCGTGACGTGATGAACACCGCATATATTATTTTCTGGATCTGGGTGTACCGCGCGTTGGACTCGGAGAGGACTTCACTGATGAAGTAGACCGGGCGCTGTATCTTCTGAATATGGCCGGGTTCGGGACGTTCCACACCAAGACCGTACTAACTACCTGAGTAGTTGCTGCAACATAGAGAAGCAGTTGCTCGTTGGGCATGGGAGACGTCAGTACCGTGGTTAAGAACTTCTTCAAACCGTCCAAGGCATCCTGGGCTTCGGGTGTCCAGGTGAAGGTCTCCGACTTCTTCATGAGCTTGTAAAGGGGCATGGCCTTCTCGTCGAGTCGGGAGATGAATCAGCTGAGAGCTACCATGCACCCGGTCAGCCTTTGGACATCTTTGAGGTTCTTTGGTGGGCCTATCTTGATGATGGCGTCGATCTTCTCCGGGTTGACCTCGATCCCTCGTTCGGAAACAATGAAACCGAGTAGCTTGCCCGAAGGAACCCCGAAGACACACTTCTCGGGGTTGAGCTTCATGCTGAATCTTCGAAGGTTGGAGAAGGTCTCTCCCAAGTCATTCAGGAGGTCTTCTTTCTTTTGGGGCTTGATCACCACATCGTCGACGTAGGCTTGGACGTTACGGCCGATCTGAGACTGAAGGCAGCGTTGTATGCACCGTTGGTACGTAGCGCCGGCATTCTTGAGTCCGAAGGGCATGGAGATGTAACAGAAAGCGCCGAATGGAGTGATGAAAGATGTCTTGATCTCGTCATCCTCCTTCATCTTGATTTGGTGATAGACCGAGTAGGCGTCGAGGAAGCACAAAATTTCGCACCCGGCCGTGGAGTCAACCACTTGGTCGATGCGAGGAAGAGTGAAAGGATCTTTGGGACATGCCTTGTTAAGGCTAGTATAATCAACACACATCCTCCACTTTCTATTTTTTTTGCGAACAAGAACTGAGTTCGCTAACCAGTCGGGATGATACACTTCTTTAATAAATCCAGCTGCTAAAAGCTTGGCTATCTCTTCCCCTATGGCCTGACGTCTATCCTCAGCGAATCGGCGTAAGCGCTGTTTGACCGGCTTGGCGTCCGGCCGAACGTTGAGAGAGTGCTCGGCAGCCTCCCTCGGAACTCCGGGCATGTCGGAGGACGTCCATGCAAAGATGTCCCGGTTGTCCTGGAGGAAGCTGACGAGCGCGCTTTCCTATTTGTCGCTGAGCGCAGTCCCAACCTGCGTCGTCTTGGAGGGGTCTTCAGGGTCGAGTTGGATAGACTTGGTGTCCCGTGCCGACTGGAAGGATGTCGATGTCGAAGCTTTCTTAGACGGCGGTGCTTCCTCAACCACGGCTGACTTGAGGTCGGAAAGCGCGGCCTCGGCAATCTGGGATGCGGCGAGGTTGCAGTTTTCTAGATCACACGTGTAAGCATGCTGGAAGCTGCTTTGCACTGTGATTACCCCGTGGGGGCCCGGCATCTTGAGCTTCAAGTAGACATAGCTGGGGACAGCCATGAACTTAGCGTAGCAGGACGTCCCAGGATGGCATGATATGATCCCGGGAAGTCGACGACCTCAAAGGTGAGGGTCTCGGTCCAGAAGTTGTCGGGAGTGCCAAAGGTAACGGGCAGGCTGACCTGGCCGAGTGGACTCGCCATCTTGCCGGGTACCACCCCGTGGAAGGGGGCACCAGTCGGCTTGATCTCGGATCGAGGAATCTTCATATCGTCGAGGGTCTTGACGTAGAGGATGTTGAGACCACTCCCGCCGTCCATGAGGACCTTGGTGAGGCGGACGCCGCATACGGTCGGGTCTAACACCAAGGGGAAACGCCCCGGCTGGGGTATGTAGTCGGGGTGATCCGCGCGTCCGAACGAGATTACGGACTCGGACCATCGCAGGTACTTGGGCACGGCCGGTTCCACTGCGTTAACCTCTTGATCAATGATCTTTTGGTGACGCTTGGACTCGTAGCCGTTTGGTCCGCCAAAGATCATCAAGCAAGCGGTCTCTTTCGGGAACTCGTCACCCTCGTCCTGAGGGGGTTCCTTTTTACCGTTATTGGGGGCGTAGGGCTTGTTTAAGTTCTTCAAGAGGTTGCAGTCGCGCGTCAGATGATTGGACTTGGGTCCATGGAAGTGACACGGCTGACTCATCATCTCTTCGAAGGTCGCGTTGGTGCGCGGAGGACGACGCGGTGGGGCGCGCTCGGTGGCAGCAACGAGATCTCCGCCTTTACGCTTCCGGTGCTTCTTTCTGGACGACTCGGGGTGAGCGTCCCGACTGGGGGACTCGGACGCCTTGCCCTTGCCTCTTCCCCTGTCGTCCCGAGTGGCACTGCGGACAGCCTCTTCGCCGGTAGCGAAGTTGTTGGCTATGTCGAAAAGCTCGCGCGTAGTTTGGGGATTCTTGCGCGCTATCTTGTGGATAAGGTCGGTGCTTCGAACTCCCTTGGAGAAAGCGGTGACGACGTCGCCCTCCCAGATCTCGGGCAAAGAGTTCTTCTTCTTGGAGAAGCGCTGGATGTACTCACGGAGAGTCTCATCTGCCTCTTGTGTACAACTGTGGAGATCCCACGCGTTCCCGGGCCGATTGTAAGTGCCCTGGAAGTTGTTCACAAAGAGGGTCTCGAGGTCGCTCCATGTATGGATGCAACCCGGGGGTAAGCTGGTGAGCCAGGCTCGAGCCGAGTCGGCTAGAAACAGCAGCAGATAGTGGATCGCGACGTAGTCGTTCCCACCATTGGTTCTGCATGCCGTGTGATAGTCGGCCAGCCAGATGTCCCGGTCGAGTCTTGCCCGTGTACTTATCGATATCGGTGACCCGGAATCACGACGGGAAGATGACGCTGCGGATACGAGGAACGCTTTCAGGCCCGAATATCCCATGCCAGCAGTCGGAGGAGAACGTTCCCGGCTAGTGGCGCCGCTATCATTGCGGTGGTTGCCACGATCTTCTCTCCTGGAACCGTGATGAGCGCTTCTGTCAGCGTCTGCGTGGCTCCTCGGTCCCGAGTCGATCGCGGGCCGGAGTAGCTTGATGAACGTTTTTGTCTGCGTCTCGTCGGGCGCGGTTTCGGGCGTCTATGGTGCCACGAGCATCTCGTTAGGGCCGAGTCGCCCATGGACTGCGCCGGCCGGCTGATGCCGATCGGGGCTTACTCGTCGACCACCCATGTTCGATGGACTTTTTCGGGGGCGTAGAGCGCCGACTCCTTGCACCTGTGGAGGAGCCGGGGTGTCCTTCTGAAGCTTCAGCATGCTGGAGGGCGGTTTCCTCCAGCAGAACGCGGAGTCGCCGAAGTTCGTCATGTCTCGGGTTGCCCTCGGGGATTTCAATGGCTTGTGCCGCCATTGTGGCCGCGACAATGTTGTGGCTCGGGAGAGAAAATATCGTGACCCCATCCCTTTCACGCATGCGTAGCTCATTGTGGACTTGGCGTCCTCGAGCCCTCATGTCGTCTTTGCGCCGCTGATCGTCACGCTGGCGAGCGAGCTGAGTCTGCTGCTCGATCAACTCTTCCTCCTTGGCAAGGAGTCGGAGTCGGGTAGCTTCAAGCTCAGCCGGCGTTTGTTCCACAATGGGGACTTCTTGTCCTTCACCGTCATCTGGCGAGTCGGCGTTGGCCATGAAGACTTCCCGGGATGGATGGTGGCTGCCAGAGCTCTCGTAGTCGTCCGAGTAATACTCGAGGACGGGGAGGAGGGAGTCGATAGCACCCACCAGTCGGGATCCGAGTGCGAACTAATGCGCAACAAACGGATCTGGTTTCGGTGAAGCCTCTTCCCTGGGGAGAGGGGCCGAAAGCGCGAGCTGACGGGGAGGCCCGTGCTGAAGAGCTGACGAAGCCCCCGCCACTCGGGACGCCGCCGAGTAGCAGAGATGGAGCTGGCCGATCTTGTCGGCGATGAAGTTCAACTTCCCGAACTGGAAAAGTTGGCCAGGATCCGGGATAGCGCTCATGAAGCGAATCTCATGATGCATCCCGGGACGAAGACGTTGTCGCTGCTGACGAAAGCCATCCCGACTCGTGCAGATGGATCTATGCACACGATCCCCTACCTGGCGCGCCAACTGTCGGAGTATTATTCCGGCAATACTAATTATGGGGCAGCGTGAGCACAGCAAATCAGGATGACTGCACACGGGAGACAAGATTTAGACAGGTTCGGGCCCTCCCGGAGAGGTAATACCCTACGTCCTGTGTTTTGGTGGTTGGTATTACTGTATCCCGAGTGCCGCAAGCCCTAGAGAATCGATCTCGAGGGGGCTTGAGCTATGTAACAATGGAGACTAGGTCAGAATAGATTGGATGCGATGAGATACCGATCGGAGGTCCCCTACCGAGCCTTATATAGCCGGCCGGGATAGGGTTACAGAGGTCCGGATCGGTTAACAGATGGATTTCCTATTCGGTTATAACAAATTCCGGGTAAGCCAGACAGGTATTAGTCCTTGTCTTGTACTCTACGTCGATGAGGCGCCCCCGCGTTGTAATCGGACTCCGAGTAGTCGGCCCGGCCCATCCCGTGGCTGGGAGGCCGAATTCGTCCTCCTTGATGATACCCGGGTGCCATGTCATCATCACCCGGGATTTTCCTAGAGTGTAGATCTTTAAGCACATTTTGGACGTGGAGAAAGTTATCCTGGATGGAATGTCTCTTGATGAAGGCATTCTGATTAACAGAGACGAGATCCTGGAGCAGTGGCACAAGCCTGATGGCTAGCAGCTTAGAGAAAATCTTAGCGAAGCTATGCACCAGGCTAATCGGCCTGAATTGGTCTAGGCGTGTGGCATCGTCTGTTTTGGGCAACAAGACAATGTTTGCGGAGTTTAGCAGTCCTAGGAAGGAACCCCTAAGCAAGGTGACTTGGTTGACAACGGCCACAATGTCACCTTTTATGATGTCCCAGCACCTCTTGAAGAAAAGCCCAATGAAGCCATCAGTACCAGGAGCCTTTTTCGACGCCTTGTGAAAGACAGCGCTCTTGATCTCCTCTTCGTCGAATGCCACCTCCAGGGGGGAGAGGTCATGAGGATTATAGCCCAAGGCGCCCCAGTGTAGCCGATCTCTCTTCCTCCGTCTGTCCTGAGATGTTTGTAGGAAGTGTTCAAAGATGACACGTTCCTTATCCTGCCACGTGACAGCGATTCCGTCCTGGGTGTGTAAGGTGTGGATGTAATTTTTTCTTCACTGCCCATTTGCTTTTAGATGGAAAAATCTGGTGTTTGCATCTCCTGCTTTGATCCAATTGATCCGTGCACGTTGGCGGATTCGTATTTTTTGGATGGTAACCAGTTCCGTGAACCGCTGCTAGAGCTCCCATCGGAGTTCGATCTTGTGAGGCAAAAGTAGTCGAGATTCCTGCGCGACATCTAGTCTAGCAATGACTTCCAAAGCCATAGCCATTTGAAGTCGGAGATTCCCAAAGTTTTTCCGGTGCCACCTTTTTAGCATTGTTTGCCGTCCTACATAGCTTGATGTGCAACCTACGTAGGCAGTCCGTAGCGGCAACGGGCTTGGCCCAGGCTTCGGATATGACCTCAGTGAACCTCGGGAGGGAGGCCCAGAACACCTCAAAGTGGAAGGAGCGGGAGCGGTTGTGGTCGACCGTGCCATGGAGGAGCAAAGGACAGTGATCAGATGCCACGATAAGCAAGGCTATGAGGTGAGCTGCTGGAAAAAGTATGTCCCACCCGACTGTGCTGAAGCACCTGTCAATCCGAGTCATCGTGGGAGTGTGAGGACGCAGAGTCTAGTGAGGAGTTAAGTTTGTATTTGTAGACTGAAGCGAGCGGCCCAATAGTTGGTTATTGTGAGAACCCAATAGTTGATTAACTAGAAACAATAGGAGATCAGATAAGAGCCACCTAAGGAACCAAGTTGCTACTGACAGCAGGAAAAATATCCAAAATTGAAAGTGCATCTAGGCCCCTAAATGTGTTTTAGTGGTTAATGACAAACGATTAGAGGACTAATGACCGCCTGTAAGCATGTAAACAGGTTTAGTCCTCAACGGATGAAATAGAGGAGTATCGTCGACCCCTCAAAAGAAAAAGGGAGAAGAAGAAGGTGTAAATCTCATAGATGTAAATTTTATTGTTTAAGTGACGAAAGTCACATTGAGTCTAGAACGACCATACTATTAAGAGGGGGCTTAGTGAATATGGTTGAGGAGAGTCTTTGCCGAACAAAAGCCTTTGTCGCCAAAAAGCTCTCATAAAACCCTATCCCTTCCTCCCAACAGAATCCGGACCTCAGCCCGACAGTCCAACTGGGGGTCCGGCTAGTCCAGAGGAAATCCAGACCTCAGCCCGGACAGCAAAATCTAGACAGTCCGGATTTTGGCAGATTCCTTCAAACGGCTAGTTTTTTAGGGAGCCTCTATATAAGCCCGCTTGTTCAAAGCAAGGGGAACTTTTTGCCCCATTCCATTTTCTGCCTACACAAGAGCATTTCTCCACTCTTCCAAGCACCGAGAGAGAAACCTTGAGAGGAAGAGAAAGATTTGAGCATTTGAGATTCAATCCAAAGTGAAGCATTGAGTTCGTCTCCGAGTGTTCATCAAGCTCATTTCTCTTGGAGATTAGGGTCTCCTAGACGGCTAGGAGTCCTTGAGAGCTCCCATCCTTGTGGTGAGCCTCAAGAAGTTTGTGAAGGCCGGGATTCGCTTCCGCGAGGAAAGAATCACCAAGAAGAAGTCGAGGAGACGTAAGAGCGTCCTCGAGGGATAAAGACTTGAGAGGAAGCCGGCTCTTGATCACGTGTGATTGAGCTTCCCAAACGGAGACGTAGGATTCCCCTAAGGATCCGAACTTCGGCAACAAATCCTTGTCTCCTTTGTTCATTCAATTCCGCACTTACTTTGCAAGTACCTTTATATTGCTCATATTTATCTTGCTTAGTATATTTGGTTACTCATATTAAGAATTGTCATCTTTGCTAATCAATCAAGTTTAATTCCGTAAAATTGAGAGAATTGATTAATATTGAATAAAATTTGTTAGTCGCCTATTCACTCCTTGTCGGGACCCGGAACAGTACCTGACTCACGAACAACACACCGTCAAAGACCGAGCAACCACCTTAGGGTTCGACACCGACTAGCACTGCATACAATTGCTGGAACAGCCGGCCAGAAACGGGCATCATTCAATGAGCCAGATATAGTTCCAAAGACCCTGTAGCGGGTTAATACTCGACTTCCTGCGAGATGAGCCCGACGTGTGTGTCCACACCCTAACCCAATCGGCCGAAGCACGAATTGGTGGGTCGCCCGAAGGCCCGACACTGTCGTCCACACCCTGCCCAGCTACCGCTGGCGGGTCACTCAATTCGCAATTTACGAGAGGAGCCCGACGTCTGTGTCCACACCCTAACCCAATCGGCCGAAGCACGAATTGGTGGGTCACTCGAAGGCCCGACACTGACATCCCACACCCTGCTCAGCCGGCAATCGCATCACAGCTGGCGGGTCACTCGACTCGCAATCACGAACCTTGCATAGAAGATTCGTACCAACTCACTACCGTCCCTTCGCACACTTCAATCATACACGCACTGTGCACAAAGAGACGTGGTAACCAACTCTGAATACCATCACATGAACTCTACAGGGAGGATTACCAGATAATAGTTCACATCCCTTATGTTTGGGCAAATAGTTATCTTACACACAACTGGCTCGAAGCCTTAAGTACGAGAGATAAACAGCGGAAGTATGCAGTTACCCTGAGATACAAGCTAGTATCTCCAAAAGAACCCAAAATACCCTACAGTAGTCCACAGAGTCGAAAAGCTGAAGAGGCAACCGAGTCAAGCATCATCCGGGAAATAATCGCCGAGGGAGGGTTCACCTGTTCCTAATCATGCAATAAACAACTACCAATGAGTACAAAAGTACTCGCAAGTCTTAGTAGTGCTTGGACATGAAATTAACATGGCATTGATTAGAATAAGACATTAGTCCTATCATGCTAGTGAACATCTTTAAAGGCATGGCATGATCCACATGTCATATCATATTTGCAACAGGAATTCATACGGTGATCAAATAGATCAACATCATGTCATTAACAGGAACTCATGAGAAGACTGAGTAAATCAACATCATGCAGTCCAAAATTTCTTATTAAGGAGATATTGGTTGCTTGTTAACCCATGAATCCTCTCATGGGATATCCCCACGGAGACTCTGACGGTCCATCACATAAGGGTAGCTAGTCCTCAGCGAGAGGGAACCAACCAAAGGACACCCGTAGTTCCCTCACAACCAATTGTCTAACGGCTTATCAGGGAGCATCCCGCTAGGATCGCCGCTGTAACACCCGATGGCTCGAATTCGGGCTCGAGCTGCCAATCTCGATTTCGGGCTCGAGCATGCCACATCGTTGTTACAACCCATCCCACGATCATGCTCCCACGACCCTCATCTCACTTATTAGGGTTTAAGTTGATTAATTATCAGGTTAAAGCCTACTAGGATCATAACGTCACAACTCGTTGAACTCGAAGGTAAATTTTAGCAGAATGTACGAGAATTGAATAACAATGACAAAATAGCATGGCAATGCCGCAAGCTCTGCTTGCCTGGACTGGGGAATTCCTCGGGTTCCTGGAACTCGAGCTGCTGAGGCTCCACTCCTCGTCGACGGTTTCTGGATTTTGCAAACGGCGACGAAGAGAACGGATATACACGATAAGATTTCAGCATGACATTTCATGGAATATATATATATGAATGCACAACGATACCAATTATTACAATTAAACTACTTAGAATTAGGGTTTGGTTCCTTTTGGGGCGAGGGTCGGAAATCGGGCTTTGCGGCGATCGGTTAAACCCTAATGGACTAATTTGCTAATTGATTAGTTTTCTGGACATCAAAATAATATGGGGTTATTTTTCAAGGGTAAGTATTGCTATTCTGGTCATGATGGTAAATTTTCATAATTTTTGGGCAAATATTAAATTTATAGCAATTTATGCAAGAATTAAAGCATTTAATTAAATTTGGCAATTTCCAGCATAGTTACATGGTTTAAACTATTTTTAATGGATTCTACATGTTTCACTGATTCCAAATATAAAAATTTCACATTTTTCTGAGTTCATATGAATTTTTGGTGAATTTTTGAAGTTTTCAGCAATTTAAACAATTTTCTAAAATTCCTAATTTACCAGAAATCCCAAAAATACTTTTTACACCTACCCTAACCTAGCCCTAGCCACTGACAGAGGGCCCCTTTTTATTTTATTTCTTTTCTTTTCCTTTTTATTTTCTTTCTTTCTTTCTTTTTTTTTGTCTGCGGGCTCGGATGGGGTCGGGCCGCCGGCGAGCCGGCCGGGGGAGTGGGCCGGGGAAGGCGGGCCGGCCGCAGCGCTATGGGCCGAGCGGGGAGGCCGGCCGCGGGACTCGGCCACGGGAAGAGGGGGAGGAGCGGCGGCGGGGCTCACGGGCTCGGGGGCCGGAGGCGGCGACGGGAGGCGGAGCGGCGGGGTCCGGCGGCGGCGGCGAAGCGGCGGGGCGGCGGGGTCCGGCGGCGGCGAGGTCAGAGGAGGGAGGCGCGACGGGAGGCGGCGGCGGGAGGCGAAGACGGAGCGGCGAGAGGCGGAGAGGGCGGCGCCGGCGTCGGGGAAGAAGACCCGGGGACGGCGGCGCGGGCTCCGGCGGCGGTTGGGCTCGCCGCGGCGGCGGCGAGCGGCGAGGGAGGCGAGCGGGGGAGTGGCGGGGAGGAGCGCGGAGGGGGGAGGGAGAGAGAGGGAGGCCGGGAGAGAGGCGGGAGAAGCGCGGCGGCAGCATGGGCGCGGCCGACCGGCCGGTATGGCCGGCGGCGACGCGTTGGACGGCGGGGGAGGCGAGCGGCCGGGGGCCCTGGGGGCGACGCACGGGCAGGCGCCACGTGGCGCGCCGGGAGCGGCCCGGGCGGGAGCCGAAGGGGCGGCCAGCGGGGGCGCGCCGTGTGGCGAGCGCGGGGGAGCGGGGCGGGCGCGGGGAGCTGAGCGGGGCGCGGCGCCACATGGCGGCGGGGGGCGGGAAAAGATTTTTTTTATTCAAATTGGCTGTTACACTCCTCCCCTATAGGCCGACATCTTGATCCTTTAACTGGTATCAGAGCAAGTGTGGCAACTGATAGCAAAGAGCTCCATCATCAAAGCTTCTAGTTGCTTGTTTCCTTGCAACACATCTTCCTTGATCTCTGGTTTCTGCAAGTACACCCAACATCTCAGTAAATCTCTACACCTGAAAACAACTTGGTTCAGATAAAAAAACTTTTTTGTCCAGTATAGCCAAATAGGCCAACTCATAACAATCACCCTAACAAGGATCTATCACCTTAACCCACGCCCAGGTGAGCTAACCACCGGCCCAACATATCCAGTCAAGTCAATATCACACCAACCAACATTCCATAATGGCAAAGGACGGCATAATTCTGTGGTGAGCCGAAATAGTGGCCCACACGATCGAAATGGGGGCGGCATTTGCACTACTCGTACCGACATATATGCTTTCTCTAGTGCCTTAGTTCACTAGCTAGGCTGCAGCCAGGCATATAGAGTACAGGGACACAAGAATTACTGAGTGCATGCACGATCTCGCAAGAAGTGGTGGCCAGTCAAGACTATCTGCCTTAGGAATTTATACCATCTTGTAGTGGATTGCTTGCATCAGGCATGCAAGCTAGCTAGCAGCTAGCTTGAAACCCTTAATTCTCTGCGTCGGCCACTATGGAGGTGCGCAGCACTGCAGCTTACTTTGTCAATTTGATCTTTGGCGTCAATTCCTCTAGCGCATCGACTGTAAAGACCCTCTCGTAATCTCTACACTATCATAAGATTAGCATGAACTCACGAGTTAATTAAAATAAAGTTTTTCATTTCATGCATATATGTAGTTTGCGCATCGGATATCGAAATCTTAACACCTTGCACTAGGATAGTTTCAAAATCTACCAACCTGAGTCAAGTTTTCTTTGGTGCAACTATTTTAAATGTCTGGTAGAAGAGCTACTGGGATAACCAGATTTACGTAGGGATTTTGGATAGAAAATTGAAACACTAGTAAGGTTGAATTTACCCCAAAGTTTCTCTTAGCTAAATTGCTTCAAGGTTAAAGTTTGGGCTCAAATTAGATTATTGTTAATCTAAGAAAACTTAAAGGAATTAAAATTTTCCTAGAAGACCCGGTCCAAACTTTCTAATTCTAAACTCCCATTGAATCACTATCCCTGTTATTTTAAACATCAAGTAAATGAACAATAAATAAATAAATAAATAAGAAGTCACCATTCCTCCCCCTCCCGTACTGGGCCGCTGGGCCCAACTCTCCTTCTACCACATGCCCAAGTGGGCCTCGGCCCATTGCCCCGCGCCGCGTTTGCCTTTCTTCCCCAGGGCGTCGCTGCGTCGTTCCCCCGCCAAGCGGGACCCGCTTGCAGCACCTTGCTGCCACGTGGCCAGGACACGCGTCGGACGGTAGCTCCGCCGATGTCTCCGCCTCCTCTCTCCTCCCTGAGATAAAAGGCCTCCTCAGACGCTCCGGCTCCCCTTTCTCCCCCCCACTGCTCTTCTTTTCCCCAAAAATTGCCACCCCTTTTCTCCTTTTCCCACCACCACCGAGAACACCACCGGCCCCGCCCCAATTCTGACGAGCAGTCCGACGGCGAGCCCCCTTTTCTTTCATTGCCGAGATTCCTCTTCTCTTTCTCCCTCTCATTATCTTGTTCCTTGCCGCACCAGGTACTTGTAGAAGACCCCCACCGAAGCGGCTCTTCCCCCAACTCTGGCATAGTCGCAACCGGCGTCTCCGCCCTTCCCCGGTGAACCTCGAGCCCGCAGCGACCTGCACCAGCAGCTGGACCCCATCTCTCCACCGACCTTCTGCTGGGAACACGAGCCGCACGCGCGATTCCTTCTTCCCCGCCACCGACGACCACCTTGGTGCTCCGGCAAGCTCGAGCTCCCCGATGAATTCCCTCAACAATCCAACCGTTGCCCCCCCCCCAAGAGATTGAGCTGCTAGCTTGTGTTCTTCATCACCGGGGGTGAGCCACCTCTCGGCTCCATTCTTCCCCGTGCTGCTAACCGTTGCTTCCAATGGTCTGAATGGCTAACATATTACCTCACGATTAAATGCTAAAGAATGATGGCACTGATAACTGTTTAGTTACTCTAATGATTGTTTAATTAATAGTTAATCATGATTAGCTTAACTGTGAATTGGTGGATTTGATTAGACACCCTTAAGACTTCAATTAATGAACTAATCAATAAAGCGATGATTCTTTGTGCTCCGATGTCTTAAATTTTAATTTCAATGCTAATTAACTTTGGCAGATCCCTGACAGCCGTGGTTGAGTTACTAAAAGTACTAATCTTCAAGTATATACTGAGTCTGGTCCATATATATTCAATCCCATTTAATAATCTCATTAATACTACTCAGATGTTTTAATGATCTAGTGTCATAGTTGATATACGTATACCATGATTTCTGCTAAGACATCTTGGAGAGCTAGCTAAATGACTACTCATTGAACCCTCAATCTGTCTCCCTGGAATTCGGCTGCAACAAAATGACTAGTTACAATTGCTTCCCAGCCGATTCCTACTAACACTAAATATCGGTACTGACAATTAAAAACAAAGTTGATACTCTGATGAATCCATTGATTAATTGATGCATCTATGGCAGTTGGGACTTACTTCTGGTTAAGTAGCAGAAATAATGAGAGATATAAAGGTAAACTTGTGACAGTTAGACTCCATTGCCATAGACTAAGGAGCAGGACACTACTGCAGCATGGGTCTCTACTGACGGGCGAAAACACCCCTCTACTGACGGGCTGGGGGCCCGTCAGCCTGCAAATGTCAGTGGAGCCCATGTCACCACTGATGGGCCTTCCTTAGTAGCCCGTCAGCAGAGCCCATGTCACCACTGACGGGCCTTCCTTAGAAGCCCGTCAGTAGTAGGTTTTCAGCGATTAAAAAAAAATAAAATTTAGAAAACAATACATTTCATCCAATATACATTTCATCCAATATACATTTCATCCAAAATATACATTTCATCCAATATACATTTCATCCAAATATACATTCATCCAAAATACTGTGTGCCTTCCTTGGAGCTGTGTCTGGGTGCTCCAGCCCAAGATACTGCTCCCAAGCTCCATACATATTTCTCTAAACAAGTTTATATCATGAAAAGAGTTCAATTGTGAACCAAATTAAGTGCTAAAAAATCTTCTTCAACAAGTAATAAGCATGAGTACCTGAAATCTCGTAGCTACAGTATCAGAATCTTCAAAATAGTCTGGGCGACAGGGTATGGAGCTGCATCCCATGATGCTATACCGGTACAGTCATAACCATAAGATTATGACATAACTTCCAATGCAAATGCCAAAGATGCAAATGCTCATGACATGCCGTATGCATACCAAAGTATACCACAAAATATCCACTTCCAATCCATTCTCAAGTATTAGTAAGCAACAATACACTTCATGCCATAATGGAAACAACAGAATGATAGACATGAAATGTTGATTAAGCAAGTATTAAGGCTAGGAATACCTCAACCATAACATTAAAATGACACATTCAACATTAAGGTATAGGTGATAAAAATAGCAAGTTAAAACTGTAGCAAACCACCGCTACGATTACTTGCCTCCAACGACGAGAAGAGCGAGCTTCAACCGTGACTCGAAGCACCACCACCTAAACATTACCACAATCTCAGCACAACATTCGGTACAAATTAAAGCAACGAATAAACGCTCCTAAACTGAACTCTGAATCTGCCACCAAAACCTTGACAGAGTGCTTCACATTTTCTCTGAGCAGAATATACTGATCCAGAAATTCTGAATCTTTGTAAGCATGTTCCTCACATCAGAAGGTACAACTTTTATATAGATTTCATTTGTATAAGAGGTCATTAACAGGGTCTAATCAGGCTCTAAACATCAGTCAGCGCATTATCAGCACATTCTGTCAGCAAAAACAGAAGCATCTTGAAATATCATAACTGGAGTTTTAACCAATATAAATTTTCGTTCTTTAGCAAAATGGAAAGCTTGAGAAATTGTCTACAACTTTCTAAATATCTCCAAGAACTGATTCGGTACCTAAGGTATCCAAAAATAGGTTAGATCCAGAACTGTTCTGAACTTCAACAGAACACGACAGTCCACTTTGAAAATTCGTAACTCCTAAACCATTTGGCCCTAGAATCTCATTCTTGAACCAAAATAAAGATAATGAAGTTCTCTACAACTTTCCTGAAGACCAAAACATTTAATTAGGTAATTAAGGTATCCAAAGCACAAGAATACCGAGCACTACCTGCACAGACCGCTTCTAAAACGAACACAGCAACGGTTTCGACCCAAACGCCCAAAGATCTACCTCTAAACTCGTGATTAGAGCTTCACTAATCAATAGATGGAGAGGATTTTGGGAGGAGCAACTCACCTAAGGTTCCCCCCCCCTTCTTCTTCCTCTCTTCTCCTCCTTCTTCCCTTCCCTTCTTCTTCTATCTTGGATCTATGGCAGCAGGAGCAAGGAGAAAGGTTGGGGAAGAGAGAGAGCGCAGGAGCAAGGGGAAAAAAAGATGGGAGGTCACCGTTGCCTAGTGCCCCTGGCTATGTTTATAACAAGCCGGGCATTACAGCCGAGGAGCCAGATCGGTGGAGAAAAGAGGAGCCGGAGCGTGGAAGAGGAGGACGCTGCCGCTGCTCCTCGTGTGGACGCCGCCGTCGTGGATGGCTCTGGCCTCGTGGATCCCATCCCCTCGGATCTCGCAGCCACCGCGGTCGGGGAGGTCGGGGACCTCGCGCCGCCGCCGCGTGGTGCCCTATGCGCCACGCACACGCCGGAGAAGGGGACGGTGGTGGAGGGATAAGGGGATCCGAGGGGATGGCGGTGGAGGAGGGAGAGGGGATGGCGGCCTCGGTGGTGGTGGGGAGTAGGCCAGCGGGATGGAGGAGGAAGAGGAGAGGTGGAGGGAGCAGGCCGGCGGGATGGAGCAGGCCAGCGGGGTGGAGAAGGAAGAGGAGAGGTGGAGGAGGCGTCGATCGGGAAGGAAGAGGAGAATGGGGGCTCGGGGAGGAAGAGGAGAATGGCTAGGGTTAGGGTAAAAAAAAAGGAATCTTATACACCGGTGCAAGCTCCAGGCTGCTGGGCTTCTGGGCCGTGGACGGGCTGACAATTATCACTGACGGGCCGCAAATCAGCCCGTCAGTGGTTTGGTAATCACTACTGACGGGCCAAACATTTGGGCCCGTCAGTGGAGATTTTCCTGTCAACTCTATGGGTTCGCTGGGCAGCGGTCGACTCTCCTCTGACGGCGGATTTAACGCCCGTCAGTGGAGGTCCCCCCGGTCGGCCTGAGCGTCGCCTCCACTGACGGGCAATAAGTTGCCCATTAGTGATGGCCAGCACCACCGACGGGTAAAAAGGTGCCCGTCAGTGGAGGGGTTTCAGCAGAAGGTCATTCTGCAGTAGTGGGAAATGTAAATAAGCAATGAGGGTATGACCAAGGGGGGGCCCATTGATCCATTGACTAGTGAAGGTTAACCAGTCAACCTGGGTCAAAGTGGACCCACTAGTCATCCTCCACCCCCACAACCTAGTCATTTATAAGAAATTTAATTTCTTTTCTTTACTGAGAAAAATACAAAAAAAGAAAATCTTTAAAATGGTTTAAACTTCAAAAATTCATAAGTAATTCATCCGAATTCCAATCTGAGTGATTCTTGCGTGTATATTCCTCATGAATTACCTAGCTTTTACTGGTATACATGTCACTTTGTTGCTGGTATAAAAATTTTCAAATCTTGCAAAATGCCCCCAAATTCAAATGAAAACTACTCAACTTAGAAAAATCATAACTAAATATCTACAACTCCAAATGCGATGAAACCAATGGCGTTAGCTTCATATTTTCATTCTATATGTTGTAGAATGCATCTCATGCATGTCATCCTCTCTGAAAATTTCAGTATTACTTATTTGCTTCTTTTTGATCTTTTCGGCGTTTCGGTGCTTTGTTCGCTAGAGTCGGGCAACGAGGGCCTTGTCGAGGGTGATCACCAATAGGAATACATCCCAGAATAGCAAGGCATGCATGCACACTTGTTGAATTGATCCCAGTTATCTTTGCTTGTTGTTAATTATTGACGTGTAGTTCGAATGTTTCGAAATGATGTGTGAGTGGTATTTCTAAATACTAGCATGAGAAGGTGATTGTGTTATGATCAACATGTGAGTGCTTTTAAGTCACCTTAATAACCACTTGAACTCCAGAAAGACGAGAGAGACGGGAGAGGGCCAGAAATTGAACAAGAAATACTGCAGGATTCTCATTCAAGTTCCTTGAATTTTGCTTCCACTATAAATTCATTTTCATGCTGAAAGGGTATAGAAGAAACCACAACCAACAAAAGCGTAATTAAAGGCCAAAAACATAAACTATATATTTGTAAGCAATGCATAGCATTGTAGTTAGACGGGTACCTTCCTAATCAAACATGAGTAGATTGCTGAAAGCCACCCATCTTCTTTCCCAAATTGCAGAGAGGACAACAACTCAGATTTTGAAATATATGATCAATACATACGAAGCAATACTTTGGTTTCAATAAGCTGATAACTTAACAGAGGATTGCAGGTAAAACATGTTCTTCTATAAATTAGTCAAGTGATGGCAATAGAAATATGATAGTTAAATATCCCTAAAGGATGCAGTTGGCATACAGAAGAACAAACTGTTAATAGCACTCTGACATATACAGAAAACAAACAAAGGGAATAAGATGCTTACAACTCAAGGCAGCTATATGGACAGACATTTTTAAGAACCAAGCCTCTGGTAGGAGGCTCCAAGAAAACATTTTCATGCAATCAGACATTGTGCGAATCTATCAGCAGTGCTGACAGCACTATCATCAATGATAGCTAGGAGTATTGGTAGACAACTATATAATATAAAATTTCCACACACTCTTCAATTTAAGGCACCGGCTATTTCAAAAAAATTTCTAATATGCCACAGAGAAACAATGAAACTGTGTGATGATTGCAGTGTACCTAATGAATTGCTT
Organism: Stipa capillata; assembly: GCA_019208055.1. Taxonomy (NCBI): domain Eukaryota; kingdom Viridiplantae; phylum Streptophyta; class Magnoliopsida; order Poales; family Poaceae; genus Stipa; species Stipa capillata. The sequence goes on from JAGXJF010004652.1 coordinate 96,844, forward strand.
CGTGTTGGATTGCTGCATTGGGCACAGAGCACCTGAGGGAAAAACTGGTAAGGCCGGAACTAATTGCATCTTATGAAGCCTAAACTTCATAAATCATAACAAACAAGAAAACCTCTGATTTGGTAGCATAAAAGATCGCAAGAGGAAATGTAATAATAAAAACAGCACTATCAGATAACACCACTCCTTTATCAGAGAATTCATCTCCTATTTATCAATCTTAGGCTCTCCCTAATGATAACCCATGCAAGTTATTCATCTCAGGCCGTCCTAAACTCCACCTAATAGCATAAATGTCAGACTACCAACACCAGCGAGTGGCCTGCATAAAAGGTTCGACGATCAAAAATCAGGTTTGTGAGTACTTTTTGTTTTCATAGCATCAACTCCTGGAGTACCCATTACTGCCAAGAGGTTTGTTCTGAAATTAAATTTATTTGTCAGCATATATCATGTCACAGAGTCACACTAATGCATAGAAACAGTTTCTAGATCCTGCAATTCTAGCAGTCCACTAAAATAGTTCAAAGCGAAGACCCCAAGCTCCTCTCCAGCAGTAAAGTACATGCCGCTAAAGCTGTAAATAAATACATCCCAGAACAGCAAGGCACGCATGCACACTTGTTGAATTGATCCCAGTTATCTTTGCTTGCTGTTAATTATTGACTTGTAGTTCGAATGTTTCGAATGATGTGTGAGTGGTATTTCTAAATACTAGCATGAGAAGGTGATTGTGTTATGATCAACATGTGAGTGCTTTTAAGTCACCTTAATAACCACTTGAACTCCAGAAAGATGAGAGAGACGGGAGAGGGTCCTCATTGGAGACTTGATGGAAAGCAGCCCGCACGAACGAATGGACATGTCACAAAGGGAGCACACTAACGGCTGTAATGGTCATGCTGCAAATAATGGTGCACATTCAGATATTTCGGTCACCGATTTGGACTGCCATATGTATAGCGCTGGTTGCCCAGATCCTGACATTGTGATTCGGACTTCAGGCGAGACTCGACTGAGCAATTTCCTACTGTGGTCTCATATCTTCTGAAGGAGATATATAGATTACCAAGACAACAGCAGCTTCTTCCTTTAAAGCCGTTTAACATGCCGTACAAAAGACAGTGCAAATGTTAAAGATTATCCAACTGAATCTAGCATCTTATTCCACAAACATGTGTCGGAGTCTCTGCGCCGGCCACTGTGGAGGTGCGCAGCACTGCAGCTTACTTTGTTGATTTGATCTTTGGCGTCAATTCCTCTAGCGCATCATCATAGAGTAAGATATTTGTAATTTAGAAGCTAAGAACAGCACCAGCACCAGTCGAGGTTGGCTATAAAATAACAGTTGCATGAGTCCACCGCTACAATCAATGTCCAAGCAGCTGTTTGCAACGGTGCTGACAGGAAATGGGCAATCAAGAGGTGATGCTCCATGTTGTGGTCGTGCTTGTACTCGCGCTCGCTCCCATCGGCCATCGCCATCATTTTGACCTTCGACATACGCGTCGACCTTGAGCTCGTGCTCGGACGCCCATGCGAGCAGGGCAAGGGTGGCCGTGCCTGCGGCGGCCATGGACACGGCAACGGTGCTCCCACCGTCTCATCCGCCGGGTACATACCTGTCAGCCCGCTCATGCATGAGGTTCACACGCTGACCGTCGACATCGGCTCCCCGCCGCAAGCACAATCTTATCCTGGACACCCCAGCGATCTGGTCTGGACGCAGTGCGCGCTGTACAACGGCACGGCCAAGCAGGACGAGCCGCTCTACGACCCGGCCAAGTCCTCCACCTTCTCCCTCGTCCCCTGCAGCCACAGGCTGTGCGAGCTCAGCTCCCAGGATGGCACCAAGAACGGGTGCCCGTACGAGATCAGATACGGCAGCGGAGCTGCTGACGGCATCCTAGCGTGGGAGACCTTCACGTTCGGCACGTACCGCAAGGTCCGCGTCCCTGTCGCCTCCGGTTGCGGCAGGCTCGTTGGCGGCCCCGATACCCTCCACGGTTCCTCCGGCCTCATGGGGTTCAGCCTGGAGCCACACTCCATCATATCGCAGCTCGGTGTCGCGAAGTTCTCGGTATGCCTGACGCCCTTCGGCCAGCGCAAGACGAGCCTAACTCCCTTGTTATCGTGCTTGCACGTTTTCACATTATATATCACCTCAAATATAGATATGACGTTCAAAATATAGGTATTATAGCTATTGCAATATAATTTGATCTAAATCTATAAATTACTCTAGTGTGGCATACGAAAGTAGAGCAGCATGCATACTTTGTTTTACTGTCAGAGATTTTGAACAAACTCCCTTGTTATCGATCAATCAAACACGAGACTTGTTAATCCATGCTCTCCAAACAATTGAGAATATACACTACAAAATATATTTTCACACAGGAAAAGGCAAGCAAGGAACTCAGGACTGGATGGAGGAGTCGCTTCGGGCCATACAAATTCGAAATATCTCCAAGAGTACACCGTTCTTGTATGCAGACAGCTTGCGCATGCAGTGGGTTAATTTGGATGTTGCTCATCATATTTAGCCATGGTCCATGTTGGAATGATCCATCCGAAGCCACTGTAATTAGTGTACATACAACAGATAACTGAGTACATCATGTATTGTGATAATCGAACGATCAAATTGTATTTAATGAAAAATCCAGGCTAAAGAAATTACAACCTCTTTTCCCTTTGGACATTGTAGACACATCGTTTCCAGAGGAAGAAGTACCAGCCATGCCTAACATTCACGATGGACAATTAAGCATTGCATGCTAATAAGAATTGGGATAATAAAAAATATAGCATGTGTGTTGTGTTGTATAACCTGGATTTCTTATAGAATGTGCCACATAATTGGTGATGTCACCAAGGGGTGTGCGTTTCCATGGGTCTAGGTTTGGCCCCCATTATCATAATTGGTAGAGTAATCTGGATATGGAAAAAATAAAACAACAGTTATATGGTTAGAAAAAATAAATCTTACCACACCATTGTTGGAATCAAGTTGCATGATCATGTTTTGTAACCATTGGAGCATGTATTATCTACAACTGTACCGAAGGAACCAAAAAATGAGATATGTTGAAGGGACCTAAAATTTAGCAACCAAAATGGAGTAAATTTGATTGGACATGTTGCAAGGAAGGTAAAACAAAACTGATTGCCAAACAGCAAGGCTAATAAATGAATCGAAGGATCACATCCTTGCAGCTATGAAAGAACTGAAACATGACTCTTCCTACAGATTATTTGCCTAACTGATTATCAATTGAACTACTGCTTAGCACTTCAAAATCAGGTAATCCAAATACTCAACAATTCGTAATCCAATGATTAGTGGCAAGGCAGCAAAATAACAGATTGGAGAGTACAGACAAACTAAAAATGATGTACCAATGTGCAGTGAGGAGAATCACAAGAAAAGGAAAAGAACTCCAACATAACCAGCCAACAAAAACAATTCTGAAAATCACAAGAAAAATGAAAATTTGGTTTGTTGTATTACTTAAGGGCATATAAACTTGGCTATTTTTCACATTGGTTAATTTAGAGCTCGCTATTCCCGAAATTGGTTTAACTCAACTAACCAACGTTTACCAGGCTATTCCTGACTTGCTACTTTATGCAGAAACCATTGGAGTTTTGCGTTAGACTGGAGCACGTGCTGGCATTTCATCAAACAGGAGAAAGGCAGCGTGCAGAACTGAAGCTTTGCTGACAAAATGGACTTGCTACTTTATTAATGGGGTTTCTGGATATAGTTTCAAATAAAACACAAGTACGTTACTCATTAAACCAAGCTTTGGTGAATTATTGTGCACCTGATTTAGATACCAGCAATTTGTCATTTGTCCACATGAATTCCAGAACTCTCAATTTCATTAAGCAGCTCAATACATTTCTGCTCACAAAAATACAAAGACGTTGACCAAAAGCAAATAAATCTGGTGTTAATCTTGTAGAAGACAGTCCTTAAAAATAAAGAACTAGAGTATTTAAATTCCAAGTTTAATCTTGATTTACTACAGCGAGGACCGTCATCTTAGTAACTAAACAATTTTTAGTACTGCAAATTGAAGCAGTAAATTGAGCCATCTCTAAAGTTTCTTTTAGTCAGAAACCTCTACAATGTCATCCATAACAAGATAGAAAGGAATTCAGAATGTGCATACCTCTTCTCGATACAGGTGCTTTGGCTTTATTTATTTATTGCCATGTTATTTTCACTTTCCACCCGAATTTCCAAATCTAATTTCCTTCAAAATCTTTGATAATGTAATGATGTATTTGTCTCATGCACATACAAATTCTGTAAATACATGATAGAAGATGTGCCAATCTCCCTTCCATTTCTTCATGTAGAAATATCTGAGAAAGCACCTTATAGATATGAACAAGGTACAAACACCCTTCTTCTATTCATGCACTCTTCTATCTAAAGATTGTTTGCAAAATTTCACTTTATCTTCTTATTGAGATTATTGTTCTATCTAGCATACTTTGATTTCAGATTGCTTACGCTACTATTTTCTTGTTCTTTGATTTACTTGCAGGAAAATTCATTTGTGGATAGGTCAATTGTGCTTCTAGCAAGGTTGATAACGCCGTGTAGTCAGTTCAGCGATTAACGTAGATATCAGTCTTGTACAGTTGGTAGCCGAATCGTGAGGGTCAAATCCTCAAAATCATAGTTATCCCTCTCATTGAAAGATCTGTAATCCCATTTCACATTAGGTGGTATCTGAGGGCCACGTTGCTCGGTGAGAGATTTTATCACTATAGTAGATTGCATCTTTTTCCTGCTCTTCACATATAGTTGAAAAAAATACAACCTTGTTCAAACCAATCTGGGCCTGTAATTTTTAATCTAGTACATTGCATTGTTGAATTTTGTATGCATTAATCATGTTGAGTTGCTAGTCCCAAATTCGTAGTTAGAATATCCTACTATGTCGTACCGTTTTTGTCCTGTTCTTTCAAGAAAAAAATCATTTTTTTTTGCAGTAGATCGTTGTATTTTTCCATGTTTATCATCTGTTGTAGATTGGGCGCTGACTTCATCGACTGGTCTCACCACCTGCCTTGGCTGGTATGACCACCCGTCACCCGTGTGACTTTGTGTGCACTGCTATTGTTCAACGCCGCTGCCGCCATCTTCTAGCCATCGTTGTCACCGCCACAATCGCCGTCTGTTTCCACGTCACCATCTCGCCACCACCACTGTCGGCCGCATAAACCACCGCCACCATGATCACCGCTGCCACTGTGGACAAGAAGTAGGGGAACAAATCCATCTAGGGCTAGCCTTGGGAGGAGAAGACGGACTCCATCCATCATTTGGATGAGTGCATGTCTAGAAATCCATGAAGAAATGGAACGAAAAGAATGACTCAAAAATGAAACTTAGTCCGAATCCAAGAGGTCGGTCTGACCACCCACACCTCCAAAAGCGCATGCGTGGTCCCACCGCACCAAAGCCTCCCCAGGTGCCCCAAAATCTCAATCTGACGCACCCCGCGGTTGTGCCACGCAACTCTCCACCGTCTCTAAGTGTTGAAGTTAAAAAGAGAAAATTTCAGCCGGTTTAAACTAGCTTAGATAAAGAAAAAAGGAAGAAAATGTTTCTTAGAGCATCAGTTTTATCTTTTTCCACTATTCCGGTCTAACCGACTCTAGCCGGTCTGACTAACCCCTCTATTCACCCTCTATTGACCTCCGTGTTTTTCATTCTTTTTCTGTTGGTCCCGTTAGTTCGTTCTTTGATTTAGTTTCTGGGCTGATTATTTTAGCGCGTACTAGTCAAAGTCCAGAAACTATGGCTAGTATTCTTTTTAGCATCTTTTCAATTTACATTGCGTTTTTGATAATTTGTTAATCCTTGCTACCACACTTGAACATATCTAGCTCTATTATACTTATCTACCAAGTTTACGGGCCCCAACATTACTGATTCCTAGCTATCGCTCTATCCAATATTCATCAGTTGTTTGAAACCAGTACTAGTATGCCGGTCACCCCATGTTGCATTGGTAAGAACGAGTAAGAATATTCTAATAGATAGGGATATATAATTGTGATTTATTTTTTGTTTTCTGCTAACAATGGCAGGTTTCTAAGTTCTAAAGTCGTGGGTGAGCACTATAATATAGAGGAGATGAGCTAGACATTTGTACAAGCAAGGTTCTACCACCCCGAATGGTACAACAACATCATGATGAATATGTTCAGCAATGACGGCCTTGTCGTACATGCACGTTTACCTCTATTACGCCTTCACAAGAGGCACCCCGTCAAGCACATACGTCTAATACATATACACTGTTGCTAGAGGTGATTCATGCTGCCCAAATGGATGAAACCAAAGGTGAAGCTATTGGATCTCCATGCCTGCTTGCAAAAGAAGCGCCCTATCTTCTTCAAGAAAAGTACCTCTCACATATGAGTTGAGTCTACAAGGTAAAAACAAATGTACTGTTTCAAATACCCCACATGAGATTAATGCTTGTGGTGATAAATTGAACACTTCATGTGTTGAGAGTGCTAATTTACCCCTAGATTCTGTCGCATCCATTATCGAGAATAGTGTGATACTATAACTGAAATACCCGTCGATTTGGTCGCACCTCCACTACATGTAAATACATTTACTCCAATAGATACATTGTGTGACTAAATAGATGATTTAGCCAATGACTTTTGTGCCCTATGTGATACTATTTGATTTACGTATTGATTTGGATGCCCAAAGTGATGATACAAATGTTATTCATTATGAAATTCCTGATTTGGATGCGCTATGCAATATTGCTGATGATTTGTTATGTGTCTTGGGCATCCCAAATTGTGATCCAAATAATATATTTGCTGATTTAATTACATCTCATATTGAAAATAATTCTCTTACTGATTTGAGTGCACCTATTGTTTTCATTGCTGATAATAATGAGCCATATGAAGAATGATTTAGGTTGCACAGAGTTAATTAAACATGAGGATGTTCTTGTAAAGATGTCACTTGTTCAAACTTTATATCACATTATGCTTGATAAATCAATGTCGTTGTCATGTGCTATGGATAAAATTGCTAAACTAATAAGTTTAAGGTCTTTGACTAGTGTTTATATCCCTGGCTATAAGTTTAATTTGATTAGAGAATATAGTGTAGACAGTAAGTTCTTGGTGCATGGTATCTGCAACACTTGTGATCAATTGAACGATTTTGAACTTGTTGATTTGAGATACAAAAATGCGTGAATGGTTGTTCCTTTTGATATGACCTCTAACATTAGAGATAAATTTGTACAAAGTAACTTGCTGCATGGTTGCTTAAATTTCTAAACACTAAGTTACTCTAAATTTCAACATCACACCTACCAACATTCCATAATGGCAAAGGAAGGCATAATTCCGTGGTGAGCCGAAGTAGTGGCCCACACGATCGAAATGGGGGCGGCATTTACACTACTCGTACCGACATGTATGCTTTCTCTAGTGCCTTAGTTCACTAGCTAGGCTGCGAGCCTGGCATATAGAGTCACAGGGACACAAGAATTACTGAGTGCATGGACAATCTCGCAAGAAGTGGTGGCCGGCCAAGACTATCTGTCGTAGGAATTGATAGTGGATTGCTTGCATCAGGCATGCAAGCTAGCTTGAAACCCTTAATTCAATTACTCCCTCCGTCCACAAATGTAAGGCGTGAAACCCTTAAATCAATTACTCCCTCCATCCATAAATGTAAGGCGTGCACAGAATTTAAGGTTCAACTTTGACCAAGAATCAAGGGTTAATTGGTTCCATACCATTACAATTCTCTGAGCTTTGCAATATGCCATTACAACTCTGGCTCTTTGCAATATGCCACTACTATTTTCCTATACTTTGCTATATGCCATTATCGTCATTTACCCCTAATACTATGTCAATACGGTACACATATTTCTACCAAATTTTGGTACGGACCAAAATGCCCTTGGCCCAAACCAATTAGTTGCCGCCGTCCCCCGGTCGAACCCACCTAAACCCACACTCCCGCTTTTTTCCTTTCTCTGCCAGCGAACCCTAGCGCGAGGGAGGCGGCGGCGGCGCAACCAGCGGCGGCCAGCATGGAGGACCGGACCCGGCGAGCACATCCCAGCGGGAAGAGCTGACGCGTGTGCAACCCTAGCGCGAGGGCGGCGGCGGCGGCGCAACCAGCGGCGGCGCAACCAGCATGGAGGACCGGACCCGGCCAGCACATCCCAGCGGGAAGAGCTGATGCGTGTGCTCGCCCACGCCCTCCCTGCTCGTCTCGGCCGCCGGCCCCCTGCTCCGACGAAATCTCGCCCGCTCGCCCCCCTGCTCCAAGGACTTCTTGGCCTCCCCGGCGCGCTTACTCGCCTGCGGCCACCCCTGCTCCGACACCATCTCGGCCGCCGGGCCCTCTGCTCCGACTGATTGAGCATTTCTTCTGCCCGCGGCCACCCCTGCTCCGACGACATCCAGGTTGGCTCCTCTCTCTCTCGTTGCTGTTTCTTATAGTTCGTGGCACCGGCGAGGCCCCCCTGCTCCGGCTGCAAGCTGATGATGGAGTCGCCGCCCCCAAAAGCGTTGTATGTACTGTGACCTAAGCTCAAAATTCTGAATAGAATTGCTATGTGCTGTGATTTTGTTCCTGTTCTGTGTTCATTGGTGTTTCGTAGGTTGGAGGGGAGGAATGATTTTAGTGTAGAATTAGTTGTGGAGGCATATGTCTTGCATGATGGTGACGGTAGGAGGTCGTATGTGAAGGGCAGAACACTCAAATGGAGTGTAGACTCGGAGGACTTCACACTTGATGTGCTGATGGTTGGCTTAGGCAGTGAGTTGAGGGTTGGGAGGACCCAGAACAGTACTGTGTGGTATTTTGACAAGCTCAGAGGGGAAGATGTTAGGATTGTCAACCCAGAACAACTTCCTAAGGTGTTTGACATGTACAGAGCAGAGAAAAAACTTCGATTGATGATTTTAGTGCTTGAGGAGTCTTGTTCTACAACTTCTGTAGTTGACAATCTGGTCTATGTAGCTACACCTATTGTTCCTGCTGATGATGTGTTGTTGCTTGCTAACCAAGAGTGTCTAACATCACGAATAGTAAATTCTTGTCAGTCTAGTGCTAGCAATACATATGAGCCATCTACGTTTGTGCAAAGTGCAGCAGAGCCATCTGCAGTAGTGCAAAGTACAGCAGAGCCAGCTGCAGTAGTGGAAAGTAACCCATTTGACATAGTTGAGGAATATGTTGGTGTTGATGATGAGTACCTGTATGTTGCTGATCTAAGTAATTCGAATGCACCTATAGCTGCAGTTGATAAAGGTACAGATGTGGTTGTGCACAATGAAGAGGAAGAGGACTTGGGTGATGATGTGGTTGTGCACCATGAAGAGGAAGCGGTCTTTGACCTTGACCCATTTGAGTTCACTGTGCAGCATGACCATGAGAACCCAAACATCGGTCTTGGGGCTCTCTTTCCTGACATGGTAACATTCAGAAAAGCTATAAGGCACCATGCTGTTACGACAGGCTACAAACTTGCAAATATAAGAACAGATAGAACTAGATTTATTGCTAACTGTGCTTACGAGGATTGTGAATGGCGCATACATGCGTCTAGACTCCAGAACGGTAGAACAATCATGGTATGTTTATTTGCTTACATGTTTAACATATATTGCTTATGTATGTGCATGTGTGTTAATTCTGAATATGTTAATTTTGCAAATGTGCAGATAAAAACTCTACCAACTCAGCACAATTGCCCAACTACCAAGTTGGTTGAGGGAAAAATGGCTTCAAAAGGCTGGGTTGCAGATCGGATTGCTGATTGGGTCAAGAAAAACCCTGGTGTTGGTGCAAGTCAGGCTAAAGCAAAGCTGAAGGATGAATACAACATCAAGCTCAAATATTCCAAGGCTTGGGCAGGTATGAGAGTAGCACTAGACCAAATTCATGGTAGTTATGAAGATAGTTTCCAACTGCTTTTCAACTGGAAAGCTGAGATAGAAAAAGAAAAGTCCAGGCAGCATTGTAGAGATAGAACTGTTAAAAGATGAAGATAAATATCGTTTCAACAGAGTATTTGTTGCATTCAAGCCCTGCATAGATGGTTTCTTAGCTGGTTGTAGGCCTCATGTTGGGGTGGACTCAACAGCTCTTAATGGCAAGTTCAAGGGTCAGTTAGCATCAGCAACTGCTGTAGATGGTCACAACTGGTTGTATTATGTAGCATTTGTAGTTTTTGATTCTGAAACTGGTAACAACTGGAAATGGTTCATGAGAATATTGCGTAGAGCTATAGGTTGCCCACCCGGCCTTGTTATTTCCAGTGATGCATGCAAAGGATTAGAGACTGCTATCAATGATGTGTTCCCTGATTGTGAGAACAGAGAGTGCATGAGGCACTTGTATACAAATTTCATGAAGAAGTTTCATGGTAAAGTCTACACAGATAACCTTTACCCAGCTGCAAGGGCCTTCACTGAAGCCAAATTTAAGCATCATATGTTAGAGATGCATGCAGCCAATCCAGAATCCATAGAATTTCTAGAAAAACATCACTCTAGGTTGTGGTACAGATGTGGTTTCTCACCAGCTAGTAAGGTCGACTATCTCACAAATAACATATCTGAGAATTTCAACAAGCAAATTAAAGACTTCAAGGGGCTCAATGTTTGTGAGCTTCTTGATAGGATTAGGGAGCTCATCATGGAGAAATTCAAAATTAGAAGACAGGTCGCTGCAAGACTACCTGGCAGAATTCTTCCACATATCATTAAGCAACTAAATGCTCTTAGCAAAACCATTGGTAAAAACAAGATTGTCTGGACAAATGAATATGAGGCAGAAGTAACTTTGTTGGAAGTGAAATATGTCAAGAGGCATATTGTCAATCTGAAGGATAACACATGTACTTGTAGAGTTTTTCAAGTTTCAGGGAAGCCATGCATGCATGCATTGGCCTTCATTTGTAACAACCGAGGTGCTGAGATCCAGACATATGTGGATGCCTACTATTCTGTGGAAAAGTTCAAGGCAGCATATGTTGGGTCCATTCCTACAGTGACAGACCAGTCACAGTGGGTAAAAGTGGATTTGGGCTTCAAAGTGTACCCTCCTTTGCAGCAAACAGTGGCTGGTAGACCGAGAGTCCAGAGAATTAGAGGGTGGTTTGAACCTGGAAGAAAACAAGTTAAGTGCAAGAGATGTGGTGGGTTTAGGCACTTCATGAAGACATGCAAAATCCCTAATCCTGAAGAAATGGCAGATGGAGTGGATGATACACCCACAGAAGATGTCACTCCATCGTCTACAAGGAAGAGGTACTGTAATCTGCTCACAATGCCTATTTCACATGTTTTCTATGTTCATTCAGAATTAATCTATCTTTGACATGCTTTCTATGTTGACAATGCAGGAAAACAAGTGGTGCTACAGCTTGTACAGAAGATGGTGATGCCATAGATGATGAACCAATCGCCAATCTAATAAGATAACACATATGTTCAGCTGTTCAGCTTCTACATAATTTATCCTTATCCTATGATCACTAAAACTGATGCAAGCAAATATGGCCATGCAGAAAAAAGGCCAAGACACCAACCAAGGCCAAGACCCCCATGAAGAAGGCTACAATTGCAAAAGAAAAAGCCAAGACCCCAACCAAGGCCAACACCCCCGTGAAGAAGGCTACAATTGCAAAAGAGAAAGCCAAGACCCCAACCAAGGCCAAGACCCCCGTGAAGAAGATGACAATTGCAAAAGAGAAGGCCAAGACCCCAACCAAGGCTACAGGTGCAAAAGAGAAGGCCAAGATCCCTGCGAAGAAGGTTGCAGCTCCAAAAGAGAAAGCCAAGACGCCTTTGAAGAAGGCTGCAACAACAAAAGAGAGGGCGAAGACTACAACAAAAGGCAAAAACAAAAAAACAAAAAATGTTCCATTTGCTCCTACAATTGCTCCAATACAGCAGCCTTCACTTGCCCCCAAGAGGAGTCTTCTTCTCCATTGGCTTGGTGGCTAGCAACTTGGAGTTTGTATGAGCTGGACTTGCTTTTGTGAACTTTGTTTGTGAACTGATTGGTGAACTTTGTGTGTAAACCTATTTGTGAACTTTGTGTGTGAACTGATGACTTGCTATGCTGTTATAATGCTATAATGCTTTGAGAACTGCTATTAGTAACCGTGAAAGTTGCTTATTATGATGTTGTTAAAGTTCCTGTTATAATGCTGTCAAAATGTTGTCAAAGTTGAGGTTGAAATGCTGCCAATATGCTGTCAAAATTTGGTTCAAATTGCTGTAAAAAATGTAGTACCAAACAGCCCACATATGGCGAAAATTTTGGTCTGAATAGTGTGCTCGGTTTGGTCCTGACATGGCACAGGGGCATTTGATGTCCATACAGAAATACAAGAGTAAATACGTGTAAATACTGAATCGTTATTGCCTCTAGATGATGATAATGGCATATAACAAAGTAGAAGAGAATTGTAATGGCATATTGCAAAGAGCCAGAGTTGTAATGGCATATTGCAAAGCTCAGAGAATTGTAATGGCGTGGAACCAATTAACCCAAGAATCAAACCAATAATATTAAATTATATGACACAAAAATGATATCATTGGATTCATATTCAAACATATTTTTAAATAGTATCACTTTGTATTATATAATTTAATAGTATTGGTTTAATTCTTGGTCAAAGTTAAATCTAAAATTCTGTGCACACCTTACATTTGTGGACGGAGGGAGTATTAATTAACTCGGTGTTCATGAAAGCTTGGATTAGGTTCGAATTAGATCCGAACATCGATCCTCATATAGCTCTAGATTAATATCTGATCTTGCAGGAATCCGGCAGCGCGCATTGCTAGCCGCCGAGCTCTTCTCACCGGTGCAAGATTCACCTCTTAATTCGGCGTTCACATCAAGAACTGTAGCCGTGATCTAGTGGTGTCTCGCAGCTGGTAAGGTGCAGATCGCCAACTCTTTGCTCCACACATCCACAAGAGCATTCCACTACTTTGGTGCGTAAGCCACCATCGAGAAGAGAATTTTCTAAAGTATCATGCATGGACCATCATGCCTGTTGCTTTCGTACGTGCACAGCTTGCGTTCGATGCGTTCGCAATCAAACGGTGCAAGAATATTGTGTGTGACGGGAAGTATATATAGGGCAGCTGGTTGCATGCACAGACTAGCTTAGATTGGGCAATTTGATCGGGATCGATCGAGCTAAACATGAAGCAAACATGGCTGGCAGTAGCAGTGCTCCTGCTCCTTGCGGCGTCGCTCTATGCTTCGACGCCGGCCACCGAGGGCTTCGCCGGCGATGTTTTCGTCGGCCTAACGCACGTGGACGCCGGCCAGCAGATGTCCAGGCACGAGCTTTTCAGGCGCGCCATGCAGCGCAGCAAGGCGAGGGCGGCCGCGCTATCCGTGGCGAGGAACAATGGCCTCGCTGGCAAGAGCGCGCAGCAGCAGCTGCATGACATGCCGGTGCGCCCCTCCGGCGAGCTCGAGTACGTCGTCGACCTCGCCATCGGCACGCCGCCGCAGCCGGTATCGGTGCTGCTGGACACTGGCAGCGACCTCATCTGGACGCAGTGCGCGCCGTGCACGAGCTGCCTCCCGCAGCCGGACCCACTATTCAACCCGGGCATGTCGTCGTCGTACAAACCCATGGGGTGCTCCGGCCACCTCTGCAACGACCTTGACGACCACAGCTGCCAGAGGCCCGACACCTGCACCTACCAGTACAAATACGGCGGCGGGACGAAGACGGGGGGCGTCTACGCCACCGAGCGCTTCACCTTCACGTCGTCGTCCGGCGAGAAGGTGAGCGTCCCGCTCGGGTTCGGCTGTAGCTCGATGACCACCGGGGGCCTGTATAATTTCTCCGGCATCGTCGGCTTCGGCCGGAACCCGCTCTCGCTCGTGTCCCAGATGTCCATCCGGCGCTTCTCCTACTGCCTCACGCCCTACACCAGCACCAAGAAGAGCACCCTCATTTTCGGGTGCCTCGCCGGCGGCGTCTACCACAACGCCACCGGCCCCGTCCAGACGACGAAACTCCTGCAAAGCCGACAGAACCCGACCTACTACTACGTCCCGTTCACCGGCGTGACGGTCGGCGCGAGGCGGCTGCGGATACCGATGTCGGCGTTCGCCCTGAGGCCCGACGGCTCGGGCGGGGTGATCTTCGACTCCGGCACCACGCTCACGTTGTTCCCGAAAGCGGTGCTCGCCGAGGTGATGGGGGCCTTCGACTCGCAGCTGAGGCTGCCGTCCACGAACGGCAGCAGCCCGGACGACGGATTCTGCTTCACGGCGCCGGCGGCCGCGAGGAGGCGCACGCCGAGGGTGCCGGTGCCGAGGATGGTGTTCCACTTCCAAGGCGCGGACCTGGACCTGCCGCGCCAGAACTACGTCATGGACGACCAGAAGAAGGGGACCATGTGCATCCTCCTGGCCGAGTCCTCCGACTCGGGCTCGATAATCGGCAACGCCGCGCAGCAGGACCTGCGCGTGCTCTACGACTTGGCGGCGGAGACCCTGTCGTTCGCTCCGGAGCGGTGCTGATGCACGTGGTGTCAGGCACGCGTGCATGCTATATATAGGGACCATGCAAGTAGGTGTCGTCTGCTGCTCGATCGGCTCCTTCTTCCATATATAGGCTTAGCTACATCGCATGCATCAAAGGAGAGCATTAAGGGAGAGGTGTAGTAAGTCGCGACTTTAGTGATGAAGGAGATCTATAATAAGTGACCGACAATGCTATTCCAATAAGTGACGAATGCTTTTGTTACGATTGCTAATTCTCTCACTCAGTAAGTGACGAATGTTTCTGTTACGATTGCTAATTCTCGGATTTGAGTTGCACGTCACCAAGCCGAACTTACGTATAAGTGTAATTTTAGATCTGAAATTGTGTAACTAGTCGAGCACACGGTTGAACATTTCTAAATCTAAAATAATACTCCCTCCGTCCATAAATGTAAAGCGTGCATGGAATTTTAGGTTCAAATTTGACTAACAATTAAACCAATAATATTAAATTATATAATACAAAAGTAATACCATTTGAGAATACGTTTGAATATGAATCCAATGATACCACTATTATGTCATATAATTCATTGGTATTGGTTTAATTATTGGTTAAAATTAAACCTAAAATTCCGTGCACGTCTTACATTTGTAGACGGAGGGAGTACATAATTTTGTTTATAAATTCAACAGTCGTCGTTTTGTTTTATTTTTCCTTTTCGTTCGGTTCAGTAGTTCACCGGGCCCTTCGAGTTCCACCAGAGCTTCCATTTTCCTCCTTCCACCGAAGCACGCAATCTCGAAGGCTGTCGTCCTCCTCCTCCTCCGGTCTGCTGCTCTGGCGTGGAGTGGAGACCCATCCGGACTTGGATTTGGATTGATTTCTCTTGTTGGTGAGGAACCCTAACTTTGCTTGGATTGTTGGAAGAGTTTAGTTCTGGTGCTTTCTTTGCTGTGAGCAATCTAATCTGAATATTTAACTGGGATGGATGTGTCCTCCAATCCATCATCCAGTTTTCTGCGTGGCAGAGTACCGAGAGCTTTTTATTTTCCAAATATTTGGGGATTGAACTGAACCCCCATGCCCCTTCTTGTCCGCCCGTGCTCATATAGGTAACCGGCAGTAGCTTTTGAACCCCAGCGGACCTCATCGTTTGGTCACTTTGAAAATTTGTGTAATGAAGGCAGTTAAAATTAGGTGCTGCAAATCCAACATTTCAGTTCCAATTTGTCTACACCAGTCTCCTAGTTGTTCTCTGCAAGCTTCACTTCTGTAGGAAATTCTACCTGGTAGTTGCAATTTTCATTATATAGATCTTTAATAGTCCAATATGATTCTTGTTTCTTTCTGCTCTTGTATAATGTATAGATCGTGTGACATGTTCGTACAACCATCAGTACATACTTTTTATTTCTTGAAGAAGTATGAAAGATCGATTGTTGCCTGGTGTCTGATTTTCTTTCCAGTGTATGTCTCACTTAATTCTGCAGCAGTGCTATATATATCTTGTACTTAGATTTTGATGGTGAATTTTGGCTTTTTTTTTCTTGATGCATGCAAGGATGTCCGAAGCCTTATGTCTGTTCATGTTTATCATTGCCGCTTTGATATTGGCCTTTTGCTTGGTTGATCCTCCTCGTGGAAATGCTTGATTCACTTAGCTCTTACTCATCTTCGGTGGTAAGATTTAGATTCATATAAAGAGATATATTGATTAATCTCTTAACCAAAAACAAGTATTAGGTGTCAGAGTTATTAGTATTTGAAGATCCCCAAAGAGCTATCACTTTTTGTTTCGCTGACATTTGCAATTGTTCTGACACTTTGCAAGGTACTGACCAGTTCTGTTTTATCTTGTTGGTCTAGGAACCGAAGATGGAGGACAAGCCTGATGAGATAATTACAACTGGTGTTCTTGCAACTCTGCAGAAATTTCTAAGCAAATGCATCATAGCTGTCCTCTCATATGGCCCAATGCCTGAACACATTGCGTTTATTATGGATGGTAACCGTAGATATGCTAAATTCAGAAGTATCAAGGAAGGCACTGGTCATAGGTTGGGGTTCTCCGCTCTAATTGCAAGTCTTCTCCACTGCTATGAAATGGGTGTGAAGTATATTACAGTTTATGCATTTAGTATTGACAACTTTAAACGAGACCCGATCACCCAAGTGAGGTGCAGTCCTTGATGGAGTTGATGGAGGAAAAGATCAATGGGCTATTGGAAAACAGAGATGTCATCAATAAGGTTAACTGTAAGATCAACTTCTGGGGGAACTTGGACCTGTTAAGCGAACCGGTGAAGTTAGCAGCTCAGAAGCTGATGGCAAGCACTGCTGGAAACACAGGATTGGTCTTCGCTGTTTGCATCCATACAACTCGACGTTAACGTGCTCTATGCAGAACGGATGGACATGTCACAAAGGGAGCACACTAACGGCTGTAATGGTCATGCTGCAAATAATGGTGCACATTAATCAGATATTTCGGTCATCGATTTGGACTGTCATATGTATAGCGCTGGTTGCCCAGATCCTGACATTGCGATTCGGACTTCAGGCGAGACTCGACTGAGCAATTTCCTACTGTGGCAGACGACGTTTAGCCATCTGCAGAACCCAGACCCTCTGTGGCCCGAGTTCTCTCTGAGGCACCTTGTTTGGGCTATATTACAGTACCAGAGAGTTCACCCTTACATAGAGCAAACCAGTAAGCTAGGAAAGAAGCAGCTGTGATCTCATATCTTCTAAAGGAGATACATAGAATACCAAGACAACAGCAGCTTCTTCTTTTAAAGCTGTTTAACATGCCGTACAAAAGACAGTGCAAATGAACTAATTAATAAACTGACGATTCTTTGTGCTCCGATGTCTTAAATTTTAATTTCAAATGCTAATTAATTTTGGCACATCCCTGACAGCTGTGGTTGAGTTACTAAAAGTACTAATCTTCAAGTATATACTGAGTCTGGTCCATACATATTCAATCTCATTTAATAATCTCATTAATACTACTCGGATGTTTTAATGATCTAGTGTCATAGTTGATATACGTATACCATGATTTCTGCTAAGACATCTTGGAGAGCTAGCTAAATGCACTA
Source organism: Stipa capillata (assembly GCA_019208055.1). Classification (NCBI taxonomy): domain Eukaryota; kingdom Viridiplantae; phylum Streptophyta; class Magnoliopsida; order Poales; family Poaceae; genus Stipa; species Stipa capillata. The sequence goes on from JAGXJF010004652.1 coordinate 114,521, forward strand.
CTCATTGAACCCTCAATCTGTCTCCCTGGAATTTGGCTTCAACAAAATAACTGGTTACAATTGCTTCCCAGCCGATTCCTACTAACACTAGATATCAGTACTGACAATTAAAAACAAAGTTGATACTCTGATGAATCCATTGATTAATTGATGCATCTATGGCAGTTGGGAGTTACTTCTGGTTAAGTAGCAGAAATAATGAGAGATATCAAGGTAAACTTGTTACAGTTAGACTCCATTGCCATAGACTAAGGAGCAGGAAATGTAAATAAACAATGAACAGGGTATGACCAAGGGGGGCCCATTGATCCATTGACTAGTGAAGGTTAACCAGTCAACCTGGGTCAAAGTGGACCCACTAGTCATCCTCCACCCCCACAACCTTGTCATTTATAAGAAATTTAATTTTTTTTAACTGAGAAAAATACAAAAAAAGAAAAATCTTTAAAATAATTTAAACTTCAAAAATTCATAAGTAATTCATCCGAATTCCAATCTGAGTGATTCTTGCGTGTATATTCCTCATGAATTACCTAGCTTTTACTGGTATACATGTCAACTTTGTTGCTGGTATAAAAATTTTCAAATCTTGCAAAATGCCCCCAAATTCAAATGAAAACTACTCAAACTTAGAAAAATCATAACTAAATATCTACAACTCCAAATGCGATGAAACCAATGGCGTTAGCTTCATATTTTCATTCTATATGTTGTAGAATGCATCTCATGCATGTCATCCTCTCTGAAAATTTCAGTATTACTTATTTGCTTCTTTTTGATCTTTTCGGCGTTTCGGTGCTTTGTTCGCTAGAGTCGGGCAACAAGGGCCTTGTCGCACCAACAGGAATATATCCCAGAATAGCAAGGCACACATACACACTTGTTGAATTGATCCCAGTTATCTTTGCTTGTTGTTAATTATTGACGTGTAGTTCGAATGTTTCGAAATGATGTGTGAGTGGTATTTCTAAATACTAGCATGAGAAGGTGATTGTGTTATGATCAACATGTGAGTGCTTTTAAGTCACCTTAATAACCACTTGAACTCCAGAAAGATGAGAGAGACGGGAGAGGGCCAGAAATTGAACAAGAAATACTGCAGGATTCTCATTCAAGTTCCTTGAATTTTGCTTCCACTATAAATTCTTTTTCATGCTGAAAGGGTATAGAAGAAACCACAACCAACAAAAGCGTAATTAAAGGCCAAAAACATAAACTATATATTTGTAAGTAATGCATAGCATTGTAGTTAGACGGGTACCTTCCTAATCAAACATGAGTAGATTGCTGAAAGCCACACATCTTCTTTCCCAAATTGCAGAGAGGACAACTCAGATTTTGAAATATATGATCAATAAATACGAAGCAATACTTTGGTTTCAATAAGCTGATAACTTAACAGAGGATTGCTGGTAAAACATGTTCTTCTATAAATTAGTCAAGTGATGGCAATAGAAATATGATAGTTAAATATCCCTAAAGGATGCAGTTGGCATACAGAAGAACAAACTGTTAATAGCACTCTGACATATACAGAAAACAAACAAAGGGAATAAGATGCTTACAACTCAAGGCAGCTATATGGACAGACATTTTTAAGAACCAAGCCTCTGGTAGGAGGCTCCAAGAAAACATTTTCATGCAATCAGACATTGTGCGAATCTATCAGCAGTGCTGACAGCACTATCATCAATGATAGCTAGGAGTATTGGTAGACAACTATATAATATAAAATTTCCACACACTCTTCAATTTAAGGCACCGGCTATTTCAAAAAAATTTCTAATATGCCACAGAGAAACAATGAAACTGTGTGATGATTGCAGTGTACCTAATGAATTGCTTCGTGTTGGATTGCTGCATTGGGCACAGAGCACCTGAGGGAAAAACTGGTAAGGCCGGAACTAATTGCATCTTATGAAGCCTAAACTTCATAAAGCATAACAAACAAGAAAACCTCTGATTTGGTAGCATAAAAGATCGCAAGAGGAAATATAATAATAATAACAGCACTATCAGATAACACCACTCCTTTATCAGAGAATTCATCTCCTATTTATCAATCTTAGGCTCTCCCTAATGATAACCCACGCAAGTTATTCATCTCAGGCCGTCCTAAACTCCACCTAATAGCATAAATGTCAGACTACCAACACCAGCGAGTGGCCTGCATAAAAGGTTCGACGATCAAAATTCAGGTTTGTGAGTACTTTTTGTTTTCATAGCATCAACTCCTGGAGTACCCATTACTGCCAAGAGGTTTGTTCTGAAATTAAATTTATTTGTCAGCATATATCATGTCACAGAGTCACACTAAGACATAGAAACAGTTTCCAGATCCTGCAATTCTAGCAGTCCACTAAAATAGTTCAAAGCGAAGACCCCAAGCTCCTCTCCAGCAGTAAAGTACATGCCGCTAAAGCTGTAAATAAATACATCCCAGAACAGCAAGGCACGCATGCACACTTGTTGAATTGATCCTAGTTATCTTTGCTTGTTGTTAATTATTGACGTGTAGTTCGAATGTTTCGAAATGATGTTTGAGTGGTATTTCTAAATGCTAGCATGAGAAGGTGATTGTGTTATGATCAACATGTGAGTGCTTTTAAGTCACCTTAATAACCACTTGAACTCTAGAAAGATGAGAGAGACGGGAGAGGGTCCTCATTGGAGACTTGACGGAAAGCAGCCCGCACGAACGAATGGACATGTCACAAAGGGAGCACACTAACGGCTGTAATGGTCATGCTGCAAATAATGGTGCACATTCAGATATTTCGGTCACCGATTTGGACTGCCATATGTATAGCGCTGGTTGCCCAGGATACATTGTGATTCGGACTTCAGGCGAGACTCGACTGAGCAATTTCCTACTGTGGCAGACAGCGTTTATCCATCTGCAGAACCCAGACCCTCTATGGCCCGAGTTCTCTCTGAGGCACCTGGTTAACTATATTACAGTACCAGAGAGTTCATCCTTACATAGAGCAAACCAGTAAGCTAGGAAAGAAGCAGCTGTGATCTCATATCTTCTGAAGGAGATATATAGATTACCAAGACAACAGCAGCTTCTTCCTTTAAAGCCGTTTAACATGCCGTACAAAAGACAGTGCAAATGTTAAAGATTATCCAACTGAATCTAGCATCTTATTCCACAAACATGTGTCGGAGTCTCTGCGCCGGCCACTGTGGAGGTGCGCAGCACTGCAGGTTACTTTGTTGATTTGATCTTCGGCGTCAATTCCTCTAGCGCATCATCATAGAGTAAGATATTTGTAATTTAGAAGCTAAGAACAGCACCAGCACCAGTCGAGGTTGGCTATAAAATAACAGTTGCATGAGTCCACCGCTACAATCAATGTCCAAGCAGCTGTTGCAGCGGTGCTGACAGGAAATGGGCAATCAAGAGGTGATGCTCCATGTTGTGGTCGTGCTTGTACTCGCGCTAGCTCGCTCCCATCGGCCATCGCCATCATTTTGACCTTCGACATACGCGTCGACCTTGAGCTCGTGCTCGGACGCCCATGCGAGCAGGGCAAGGGTGGCCGTGCCTGCGGCGGCCATGGACACGGCAACGGTGCTCCCACCGTCTCATCCGCCGGGTACATACCTGTCAGCCCGCTCATGCATGAGGTTCACACGCTGACCGTCGACATCGGCTCGCCGCCGCAAGCACAATCTTATCCTGGACACCAGCAGCGATCTGGTCTGGACGCAGTGCGCGCTGTACAACGGCACGGCCAAGCAGGACGAGCCGCTCTACGACCCGGCCAAGTCCTCCACCTTCTCCCTCGTCCCCTGCAGCCACAGGCTGTGCGAGCTCAGCTCCCAGGATGGCACCAAGAACGGGTGCCCGTACGAGATCAGATACGGCAGCGGAGCTGCTGACGGCATCCTAGCGTGGGAGACCTTCACGTTCGGCACGTACCGCAAGGCCCGCGTCCCTGTCGCCTCCGGTTGCGGCAGGCTCGTTGGCGGCCTCGACACCCTCCACGGCTCCTCCGGCCTCATGGGGTTCAGCCTGGAGCCACACTCCATCATATCGCAGCTCGGTGTCGCGAAGTTCTCGGTATGCCTGACGCCCTTCGGCCAGCGCAAGACAAGCCTAACTCCCTTGTTATCGTGTACGTGTATATATCACCTCAAATATAGATATGACGTTCAAAATATAGATATTATAGCTATTGCAATATAATTTGATCTAAATCTATAAATTACTCTAGCGTGGCATACGAAAGTAGAGCAGCATGCATACTTTGTTTTACTGCCAGAGATTTTGAACAAACTCCCTTGTTATCGATCAATCAAACACGAGACTTGTTAATCCATGCTCTCCAAACAATTGAGAATATACACTACAAAATATATTTTCACACAGGAAAAGGCAAGCAAGGAACTCAGGACTGGATGGAGGAGTCGCTTCGGGCCATACAAATTCGAAATATCTCCAAGAGTACACCGCTCTTGTATGCAGACAGCTTGCGCATGCAGTGGGTTAATTTGGATGTTGCTCATCATATTTAGCCATGGTCCATGTTGGAATGATCCATCCGAAGCCACTGTAATTAGTGTACATACAACAGATAACTGAGTACATCATGTATTGTGATAATCGAACGATCAAATTGTATTTAATGAAAAATCCAGGCTAAAGAAATTACAACCTCTTTTCCCTTTGGGCATTGTAGACACATCGTTTCCAGAGGAAGAAGTACCAGCCATGCCTAACATTCACGATGGACAATTAAGCATTGCATGCTAATAAGAATTGGGATAATAAAAAATATAGCATGTGTGTTGTGTTGTATAACCTGGATTTCTTATAGAATGGGGCACATAATTGGTGATATCACCAAGGGGTGTGCGTTTCCATGGGTCTAGGTTTGGCCCCATTATCATAATTGGTAGAGTAATCTGGATATGGAAAAAATAAAACAACAGTTATATGGTTATTACCACACCATTGTCGGAATCAAGTTGCATGATCATGTTTTGTAACCATTAGAGCATGTATTATCTACTACTGTACCGAAGGAACCGAAAAATGAGATATGTTGAAGGGACCTAAAATTTAGCAACCAAAATAGAGTAAATTTGATTGGACATGTTGCAAGGAAGGTAAAACAAAACTGATTGCCAAACAGCAAGGCTAATAAATGAATCGAAGGATCACATCCTTGCAGCTATGAAAGAACTGAAACATGACTCTTCCTACAGATTATTTGCCTAACTAATTATCAATTGAACTACTGCTTAGCACTTCAAAATCAGGTAATCCAAATACTCAACAATTCGTAATCCAATGATTAGTGGCAAGGCAGCAAAATAACAGATTGGAGAGTACAGACAAACTAAAAATGATGTACCCATGTGTAGTGAGGAGAATCACAAGAAAAAGGAAAAGAACTCCAAACATAACCAGCCAGCAAAAACAATTCTGAAAATCACAAGAAAAATGAAAATTTGGTTTGTTGTATTACTTAAGGGCATATAAACTTGGCTATTTTTCACATTGGTTAATATAGAGCTCGCTATTCCCGAAATTGGTTTAACTCATCTAACCAACGTTTACCAGGCTATTCCTGACTTGCTACTTTATGCGGAACCATTGGAGTTTTGCATTAGACTGGAGCACGTGCTGGCATTTCATCAAACAGGAGAAAGGCAGCGTGCAGAACTGAAGCTTTGCTGACAAAATGGACTTGCTACTTTATTAATGGGGTTTCTGGATATAGTTTCAAATAAAACACAAGTACATTACTCATTGAACCAAGCTTTGGTGAATTATTGTGCACCTGATTTAGATACCAGCAATTTGTCATTTGTCCACATGAATTCCAGAACTCTCAATTTCATTAGGCAGCTCAATACATTTCTGCTCACAAAAATACAAAGTCGTTGACCAAAAGCAAATAAATCCGGTGTTAATCTTGTAGAAGACGGTCCTTAAAAATAAAGAACTGGAGTATTTAAATTCCAAGTTTAATCTTGATTTACTCTAGCCAGGACCGTCATCTTAGTAATTAAACAATTTTTTAGTACTGCAAATTGAAGCAGTAAATTGAGCCATCTCTAAAGTTTCTTTTAGTCAGAAACCTCTACAATGTCATCCATAACAAGATAGAAAGGAATTCGGAATGTGCATACCTCTTCTCGATACAGGTGCTTTGGCTTTATTTATTTATTGCCATGTTATTTTCACTTTCCACCCGAATTTCCAAATCTAATTTCCTTCGAAATCTTTGATAATGTAATGATGTATTTGTCTCATGCACATACAAATTCTGTAAATACATGATAGAAGATGTGCCAATCTCCCTTCCATTTCTTCATGTAGAAATCTGAGAAAGCACCTTATAGATATGAACAAGGTACAAACACCCTTCTTCTATTCATGCACTCTTCTATTTAAAGGAGTTGCATTCTTTCAAACAATGTATTTTTAATTTGATTGGTGATGTTTAGCTCACACCTATCTGTCGATCAGCGCCTTCTGCCCTAGAGTCCCTAGAGTACAGCAGAAGAGAAAAATGGATTGGATCTTTGCATCAACAATCACGGATTTCAAAAAAACAAACAAAACGAATTACTGACCCAGGAAATAGCCGAGTTGCTGTCCTAAATGCAGCCATTGCCCGGTCACCCTCCTCTTGAGCACCATAAGCAATACCAGTGCCAATCCAAGCAGGAGGAAATGTCCCATCTAACCCTCTGGCTTTGCTGATAGGAAACATATTAGTGTAAAGTACATTTGATAACTTTGAGTGCACATTAGCTATATGTCCAAATATATCCTGCATCATTCTAAAAAGTTGGGTGCAGAACATGCATTTTGTTTTGATCTAATCGAGAGAAACAATAAATTAACTATAAAAAGTAGCAATTAGTGCCCGAGCTTACACACTAAGACAGTAGTTTTACCAAAGAGAAAAAATGACAGAATAATAAAGCTTCAAATAAAAACGGTGGTGACAGTTTTACAGGACAATATGCTTACCCAAAGTATCTCCTTGCTTGATCATACTTCTTGATACAATAATAGTAGCACCTGACAGCAAACTAGGAAAGAGCTCTACAGATGAATCAAAACACAAATTAAATCATACGATCTGCTCACGGTTGACTGCAAACCAAAGAGTATAATATTTTCCATGCTATAATATTTCAAATGAAAAGGATCTCTGTCAAGTAACATGAGATAGAAATTTTATCATAAGGATGTAAAATCAACATTAGTCGAGGAAACGAAAGTTAAACAGGAACTTTACCGACTTACGCAGATGTGAGTTCGAAACATTTTTGGTATTCTCCACTCTGATGGTAGTATTCGGCTTTGCATGCCAAAACGTCGATGTTGTTTTTCATCATTTGGCCAGAAATTGAACAAGAAATACTGCAGGATTCTCGTTCAAGTTCCTTAAATTTGCTTCCACTATAAATTCTTTTTCATGCTGAAAGGGTATAGAAGAAACCACAACCAACAAAAGCGTAATAAAAGGCCAAAAACATAAACTATATATTTGTAAGCAATGCAAGTACCTTCCTAATCAAACATGAGTAGAATGCTGAAAGCCACCCATCTTCTTTCCCAAATTGTAGAGAGGACAACAACTCAGATTTTGAAATATATGATCAATACATACGAAGCAATACTTTGGTTTCAATAAGCTGATAACTTAACAGAGGATTGCAGGTAAAACATGTTCTTCTATAAATTAGTCAAGTGATGGCAATAGAAATATGATACTTAAATATCCCTAAAGGATGCAGTTGACATACAGAAGAACAAACTGTTAATAGCACTCTGACATATACAGAAAACAAACAAAGGGAATAAGATGCTTACAACTCAAGGCAGCTATATGGACAGACATTTTTAAGAACCAAGCCTCTGGTAGGAGGCTCCAAGAAAACATTTTCATGCAATTAGACATTGTGCGAATCTATCAGCAGTGCTGACAGCACTATCATCAATGATAGCTAGGAGTATTGGTACACAACTATATAATATAAAATTTCCACACACTCTTGAATTTAAGGCACCGGCTATTTCAAAAAATTTCTAATATGCCACAGAGAAACAATGAAACTGTGTGATGATTGCAGTGTACCTAATGAATTGCTTCGTGTTGGATTGCTGCATTGGGCACAGAGCACCTGAGGGAAAAACTGGTAAGGCCGGAACTAATTGCATCTTATGAAGCCTAAACTTCATAAAGCATAATGTTGGATCGGTGGCTTCCAACAGAGGGGGGGTGAATGTCGGGTGCAAATTTTTCTTCAAATTCAAATACAGATAGCAATTGAGATACTACTGTAAATGACAAAGAAGATGCAACAGAAAAACCCTAGAAAGTCATTGATGACGTGGAGCTCGTCGTTAGCTTTAAAACGAGTACAAGATCACTGAAAACGGAGTCCGGATGCAAAAGTTACGGCCAAAACAGTGAAGCACTCCTGCCTGAAAAAGGAAACTCGGAGACTCCGACTTTTCGCAGAGACTCCGATTTTGACAAAGAGGGAGAACAGAGATGAATCCCGGAGGCTCCGAGATTGAAACTCGGAGACTCCGACTTTCCCAGAGACTCTGACTTTCCCAGAGGATGAGGATAGAAGTGGAACTCGGAGGCTCCGAGATTGAAACTCGGAGACTCCGACTTTCCCAGAGACTCTGACTTTCCCAGAAGATGAGGACAAACGTGAAACTCGGAGGCTCCGAGATTGAAACTCGGAGACTCCGACTTTTGCCTGGAAAGGTGAAAAACAGATTTCGTGAAATGAAAGAATTATGAGAAATCAAAATCCGTCCAACCAAACAGGATGAAACTTTGTGGATGAGTTTAGGGATGCCTTGTGACTATGAATCAAGTGTTTATCCTCATAGAAAAGTCTCAAGGCATGACTTTTATCATGATCTTCCTAGAACACCTCAAAAGTTGGACGAAAACGAAATCTTTGATTTCTTGTTGCTCGTGAGGATTCTTGATATGAAATCAATAGAGTAACCTCTCACATGTCATAGCAACCTAATCCATCCCTCCAATCACGAAATAAACCTCCGATCGTATCAAATGCAAAACCCCAATTTCTTTCTTCTCTCTCAAGCAACCTCAAGAACTCAAAAACGTGAAGGACAAGATTGATTCTTGGGTAAGCTTAGATAGACTCACTTTGGAAGTAATCTATCCTTCTTTAACTTGACAAAACAAGAATCAATTCATGAGGGAAGAAGGAAAACGAAAATCCAAAGAGCAAAAAGAGAAAAACCTCACAATCACAAAGGGAGACACATGGCTTTTCTTGGAAATCTCTTTGTATTGATTTTCGTGGATTTTCTAGTGTTTTTACATGCCTCTCATCTTAGGCAAAGTACTGTCTTAGTGCAGCTCCCAAAATCTAATCCAAGTGCTCAAGGGTTAAGAAAACCCTCATCATCTATTTATAGTGGGGAGGGATAACCCCCTCTTCCACTCTTGGGCCTCATGCCCTAGTGGGCCTAACTACCTAGCACGCATCCCAAAGCATCTAAATAGCTTAGCCACCTCTCGATTTTCCTTCCACCCTAAGCTACCAACCCTAAACCGCTTCCGGCCACCGCCGCAGTTTCTTGGTTGAGCTTCAGTGGTTTCCGCGTTTTTACCAAAACGCCCTCGCACTGACTTGGTCCTCACGTCTCGTCTCCACCCGCTTTCTTGTCGTCCACGTACATGCTTTTAAGCCGCACGATGTCGTCGCCACCTCCTTGACCGCATCTCAGCCCTCCAAGCTATCATGCCGGTCCATATGGCCGAACTATCGCCGCATCCAACTCGCACCTGCACACAATAGACCAAGCAAAGCGTCGCGAACACAAGTTTTCCACTTGACCCATGTCAGCCGAGAAAAATCTTTCATCCACTCAATTTTTCCTTGAGACAAATTGAGAAACTCAATCAAATAATTACATTGCAAATAATTCAAACCACAAATTCATGCAACCAGACATTCAACTCCTCATAAGATGGCAAGATATTCATCACAACTATTGTCAAAGTCAACACATGACTCACAATCTCCCCCTTGATGAATATATTACCAACATCTCTCAATCAATCAAATTTGAGTTGGTTTAAAGAATTAAAAGCAATCAAGTTGCAAGAATTCAAACTTGGCCAAAAGAAAGAGAAAGCAAGTGCTGGGCCAAGTGAATGTTTAACAAGAGTAAGATCCAGAACATGAGTGAAAGTAAAACATAATAATCACTGAAACTCTCCCTCACTCCTATAATCCATATATCTATGATCTACTCCAGAAAATGTGAAATCTATCCAAAGGTATGATTGATACGACTATTTCTCCCCCTTTGGTATTATAATCATCAAGGATAAGCATGTATGCATGGAAATTTTGATTTTTCAATTGGAGCGAGCTTTGAAGATTATCTAGAATGAGACATAAAAAGTGCTAATATACCACATAGGTGCTCACCAAACCATAAGAAGACATGTAGATCAAGAAGAGCAGCTAGCATATCAAGTTCTTAGCCTATTAAAAAGTTCACTAGTAATGAGCGCCAGACTAGGTAGTCACAATTGCAATGACTCTAAACATGAGTGAAGTATGACAACCTAGCGCTAAGCCATGACTAGGAGGACAACCGATCAAGATTAGGACCAAAATACTCTACCACATGCTGAATTAAGCAATCACATGATCAAATGGATTAGGCACAACCAAAATACAACCCCCTGCATGAGGAAGTATCTTGAGTGATTCATCCTGACTTTTTCACATTGAGTCCACATGATTATTTGGACTAGCCACAACCAAAGTACTACCTCCTGCACGAGCAAGTACCTTAAATGATTCATCCCTATTTTAGCATTTTTCACATTAGCATATGATAGATTTCAAGCATGTAGAGCAAAGACTAGTGACTTTTGATGACAATAAGCATTCTCCGACCCGAGCCACAAAAGCCTAGGCATGTTAAGCCACTAGCAGTCCTAATCAAGATTACCATGAAGTCCTATCTTTGACCAGTCATACACAAAGATCATAGTTGTAATACTAGAGTCATGAGTAGATTCAAAAGCAAAGGATTCCCTAGCAGGTAACTCATCAGTAGATCAAAGATTTAAATTCAAGTTGTTGTCCAATTAAGCTAGCATCACAGATTCTTGAGAACACATATCAAAATATGGTGAAATGAGCTAGACAATCAGAATATGGCATATAGCGAACTCGTAGAGCTCATTGTTTCATCAAGGATAATAGACAAAGCTCATGAACATGTAAAGTGCACATGATATATCACAAATGATGCAAAATGCACTATGTTAAACTATGATACACAGTGAGAAGACTCCTCCTCAAACCAACCCATGGGGATGAACAATCCCCAACTCCCCTCTAAGTGAACAGAATCATGTGGGATCTAATGGCTTGGTAAAGATATCCGCGAGCTGATTTTCAGAATCAACAAACTTAAGCACTACATCACCCTTCTCAACATGGTCTCTCAGAAAATGAAACCGCACATCTATATGCTTAGTCCTAGAATGCTGCACTGGGTTCTTAGCAATGTTAATAGCACTAGTGTTATCACAAAAAAGTAGAACACTATCAAAAGACAACCCAAAATCCTGCAAAGTAGAAATCATCCAAAGAATCTGACAACAACAACTAGCAGCTGCAACATACTCAGCTTCAGCAGTAGATTGTGCAACAGAATATTGTTTTCGAGAAGACCATGAAACAAGAGAAGTGCCAAGAAAATGACAAGTGCCAGAAGTACTCTTGCGGTCTATCTTACACCCGGCAAAGTCTGAATCAGAAAAACCCCGAATCCTAAGAACAGAAGAGCATGAATACCAAAGTCCAAACTCAAGGGATGATCGAAGATACCTCATGATGCGCTTCACAGCTTGCCGGTGGGAGTCTCTCGGCGAGGCTTGAAACCTCGCACATAGACAAACAGCGAACTGGATGTCCGGTCTTGTCGCTGTCAAGTAGAGGAGGGAGCCGATCATGCTCCTGAACTCCTTCTGGTCCACCACCTCTTCTTCTTCATCAGGACCAAGTGACGTTGCAGTAGACATCGGGGTATTGACTGGCTTGGCATCGCTCATCCCGAACTTCTTCAATAGATCCTTTGTGCACTTGGCCTGATGGACAAAAGTGCCCTCCTTCGTCTGCTTGATTTGTAACCCCAAGAAGTATTGGAGCTCACCCATCATAGACATCTCAAATTCCAAGGGCAACACCTTTGAGAATGTTGTTGTTGTTGACTCGCACTGCGCCCTTGTGTGTCACACGTCCACGGGAGTCATCTCCAAAAGTGATGTACTCATCACCGGACGTTTTGTTGAGGGAGGTGAACCATTTTGAGCTTCTGGTCATGTGACATGAACACCCGAAATCAACGAGCCACATGTTCACTAACCCTCGCCGACCAACCTACACAAAAGGCCGAAAACGAGTGGACTCAGTACTGGGGTTAGTAAGCAAAGATTTTTTTAATCCAGTACTGAGTCACTCGCTGAACAGGAACAAAAGATCGTGAGTGATTAGCATGCAATGCAACACCTTGAGCAACTCTATGATCCTGACCTAGAACGCGCCGCGGAGGAATGTCACGCACCAGAGCACGTGAACCACCTCCAAGAGGACAGCGAGAAGACTCTAAGCGTCCTAAGCCCTGTCGCCTGCTAGAGCCACCAGAAACCTCAACATGTTGAGGCCTCGTGTGTGTCTTAGGAGCACTCAACGCATTGTTGCGTCGTTGAATACCCCTAAGAACACGAACACAGTCACGACGCTCCTCCTTGAGACGTCGAAAGCAAAACTCAACAAGATGACCATCCTTATGACAATGAGTGCATCGGTATTTTACCCTCTGTAAGGTAGTACCAACTGAAGCTGAAGCACTCTTGTCCTTAAGAGATGAATCCAGATAGCCACCTGACTTGAACACTGTTCCCCTCTCCCCCTGAGCTATTGCAATCAAACCTCTACCAAGAGAACCAATGGGATCAGGAGGATGATTCTTATTTTCTTCCACATGATTAAAACCTAGACCTTTACCTGAGCTAACTCTAGACTTGTTTAAGATCATGTCAAGTTCTTTTCTACCTCCAGAAAATCTCTCCAAAGTTTTCTTGAGGTAGTCAACTTCCCTAAGCAAAGGAGCACATGTAAGACAAGCTCCTGAAGCTGACACTCTAACAGCTTTCTCATATTTTTCTTTGTATGCTCCTAGTTCAAGTTTTAAAGACTCACAAGACACACAAGCAACGCTACAAGTCTCAGCTATTGTTTTCTTAAACCTCTCTCTAAATGCAGCATGCATAGCAGAAACATCATTCTCAAGCTCATGGCAAAATGTGCAAGTAGAGGAATTAACATGAGAAGCATCAACAGGTAGCTTAGAAGCAGTAGCATTAGCCAGAGTGAGTTTTCTGTAAAGTTTAGAAATGTGTCTTCCTAGATCCTGATTTTCTTCAACTAATTCAGAGCATTTATCACATACAGGTCTCCTCATCTCTAGCACAGATTGATTCAATTCTTTATTTCTACCTTCCAAATACTTGCATCTTAAACATGAAGAAGGTTCTTGAGTGCTCTTAGAACTAACGCTAGCAAGTTGATTCTTAGCATTTTCAAGTTCCTTAGCACGAAATGAGTGAACAATGCAACCAGCAAGATAAGCAGTTTTAAGCTTGGCTAGATTGTCCTTATAGACCATAAGCTCTTGGATGACAATTATATGCAATATGAAACCTATAGCAAAGCACAATTTCATCTCATTCAATTTGTTAAAAGGTGCTAAGCTAGAGGAACATCCAGGAGGTGCTCTAGAAGGCAAACTAGCATGTGAAGATTTGAGCATATCAATCTCTTTCCTAAGAGAGTCTAAGTTATCATCCTTAGAAACACAAAAGGAGCAAGGGCTCGACTTAAGTTTATCAATTTCAACCATGGATGACTTAAGCAATTCACTTACACTAGCATGAGCATCTTTAGCTTCAAGGAATTCTTTATGTAAAACATCACAACTAGCACACTCATCCTCATTACTTTTCAGTTTAGCAATTTCTAGTGTAAGAGAATTAACTTTCTTAGTCAGGTCTTTAGATTTCTTGATTGAAGCAAACAAGGCATCATTTTGCACATTAAACATATCAAGCAGTTTATCATGTCTAACACTAAGCTCATCAAAGGTGCAACTTACATCCCTTTCAAGATCTTCATCGTCACTCTCTTCTTCGGATCTCGCCATAAAGCACATGCCAGTGAAGCCATGTTCTACCTTCTTCTTCCCTTTCTTCTTGTGCCTAGGCGGCTCCGGTTCATCCTCGCTTGAGGAAGAGGAAGATGAAGAAGAGTTGGAGCTGTTGTCACTATTTCTAAAAGCGGCGAGAGCTCGACGAAGATTCTTCTCCGCCTCACGCATCTTGGGCCTTGATCCAAAGTTGTTCCTTCTTTTGTCCTGAAATTTAGAAGCAAACTTGTTTCTCTCTTTAGGATTGGGACACTCGAATCGAATGTGGTCTTTCTCACCACATCCATAGCAGGTGATGTCCGAGGATTTCCTTCTCCTATTTCTCACATTCTTATATGCCCTAGAGATGCGTTTTGCAAATAACGCGAGCCCATCCTCGGGAAGAGATTCAAGCTGATCATCAGACAGAGAAGACAAGGCTGCAAGAGACAGTCCAGAAGAAGAAGAAATCATGCAAGTGTCAAAGTTGACATTAGGAGACACTATCCCCGATGGATCCGAGGAAATGTTCCCAACAAGAGCCAAAGTCTTGTTCTTTGAACCATTTCTGTTCTCCAAAGTGATCTCATGAGTAGAGAGCTTGGAGAACAGGTGATCGAGTGCAAGAGTGGCAAGATTGGCGGACTCTTGGATGGCAATCTTCTGCACTTCAAAAGCGGGCTCTAATGTGTTCAACACATGCCTAGCCATCTCTGAGTCAGAGTACCTCACTCCCACACTCTTGAGCTTATTCACAATTCTTTCAAATCTCTCAAAAAGCTCAGAAATTGATTTCCCAGGGCGTTGCTCAAAATGATTGTATTCAACTCTATATTGATCCGCTCGAGCAATCTTGACTTGGTCGGACCCCTCATGGTAGGTGATCAAGGTCGACCAAATCTTGTGAGCGGTATCAAGATGAGCAACCCGCTCATGCTCCTTCCTATCCAAACCAGAGAGCAAATAGTTGATGGCCTTGCAATTGTTTTCAACATCAACTTGATTTACAACCGTCACTTGTGCAGGAAGAGCAAAGTCCGTTTCGATGATTTTTCAAATAGCAAGCCCCTCTGACTGGATAAAGATTCTCATTCGATTTTTCCAGAACTCCCAGTCCGTCCCATTGAAGACAGGAGGACGAGTCGAGTATCCGTGGGAAGCCATGGCTCGCAAAGCCGGTCAAAGCTTATAGAGAAGCGAGACCGGGCTCTGATACCACTTGTTGGATCGGTGGCTTCCGACAGAGGGGGGGTGAATGTCGGATGCAAATTTTTCTTCAAATTCAAATACAGATAGCAATTGAGATACTACTGTAAATGACAAATAAGATGCAGTGGAAAAACCCTAGAAAGTCATTGACGACGTGGAGCTCGTCGTTAGCTTTAAAACGAGTACAAGATCACTGAAAACGGAGTCCGAATGCAAAAGTTACGGCCAAAACAGTGAAGCACTCCTGCCTGAAAAAGGAAACTCGGAGGCTCCGAGATTTAAACTCGGAGACTCCGACTTTTCGCAGAGACTCCGATTTTGATAAAGAGGGAGGACAGAGATGAATCCCGAAGGCTCCGAGATTGAAACTCGGAGACTCCGACTTTCCCAGAGACTCTGACTTTCCCAGAGGATAAGGACAGAAGTGGAACTCGGAGGCTCCGAGATTGAAACTCAGAGACTCCGACTTTCCCAGAGACTCTAACTTTCCCAGAGGATGAGGACAGACGTGAAACTCGGAGGCTCCGAGATTGAAACTCGGAGACTCCGACTTTTGCCTGGAAAGGTGAAAAATAGATTTCGTGAAATGAAAGAACTATGAGAAATCAAAATCCGTCCAACCAAACAGGATGAAATTTTGTGGATGAGTTTAGGGATGCCTTGTGACTATGAATCAAGTGTTTATCCTCATAGAAAAGTCTCAAGGCATGACTTTTATCATGATCTTCCTAGAACACCTCAAAAGTTGGACGAAAACGAAATCTTTGATTTCTTGTTGCTCGTGAGGATTCTTGATATGAAATCAATAGAGTAACCTCTCACATGTCATAGCAACCTAATCCATCCCTCCAATCACGAAATAAACCTCTGATCGTATCAAATGCAAAATCCCAATTTCTTTCTTCTCCCTCAAGCAACCTCAAGAACTCAAAAACGTGAAGGACAAGCTTGATTCTTGGGTAAGCTTAGATAGACTCATTTTGGAAGTAATCTATCCTTCTTTAACTTGACAAAACAAGAATCAATTCATGAGGGAAGGAGAACGAAAATCCAAAGAGCAAAAGGAAAAAAACCTCACAATCACAAAGGGAGACACATGGCTTTTCTTGGAAATCTCTTTGTATTGATTTTCGTGGATTTTCTAGTGTTTTTACATGCCTCTCATCTTAGGCAAAGCACTGTCTTAGTGTAGCTCCCAAAATCTAATCCAAGTGCTCAAGGGTTAAGAAAACCCTCATCATCTATTTATAGTGGGGAGGGACAACCCCCTCTTCCACTCTTGGGCCTCATGCCCTAGTGGGCCTAACTACCTAGCACGTATCCCAAAGCATCTAAATAGCTTAGGCACCTCTCGATTTTCCTTCCACCCTAAGCTACCAACCCTAAACCGCTTCCGGCCACCGTCGCAGTTTCTTGGTTGAGCTTCGGTGGTTTCCGCATTTTTACCAAAACGCCCTCGCACTGACTTGGTCCTCACGTCTCGTCTCCACCCGCTTTCTTGTCATCCGCGTACATGCTTTTAAGCCGCACGATGTCGTCGCCACCTCCTTGACCGCATCTCAGCCCTCCAAGCTATCATGCCGGTCCATATGGCCGAACCATCGCCGCACCCAACTCGCACCTGCACACAATAGACCAAGTAAAGCGTCGCGAGCACAAGTTTTCCACTTGACCCATGTCAGCCGAGAAAAATCTTTCATCCACTCAATTTTTCCTTGAGACAAATTGAGAAACTCAATCAAACAACTACATTGCAAATAATTCAAACCACAAATTCATGCAACCAGACATTCAACTCCTCATAAGATGGCAAGATATTCATCACAACTATTGTCAAAGTCAACACATGACTCACACATAACAAACAAGAAAACCTCTGATTTGGTAGCATAAAAGATCGCAAGAGGAAATGTAATAATAAAAACAGCACTATCAGATAACACCACTCCTTTATCAGAGAATTCATCTCCTATTTATCAATCTTAGGCTCTCCCTAATGATAACCCACGCAAGTTATTCATCTCAGGCCGTCCTAAACTCCACCTAATAGCATAAATGTCAGACTACCAACACCAGCGAGTGGCCTGCATAAAAGGTTCGACGATCAAAATTCAGGTTTGTGAGTACTTTTTGTTTTCATAGCATCAACTCCTGGAGTACCCATTACTGCCAAGAGGTTTGTTCTGAAATTAAATTTATTTGTCAGCATATATCATGTCACAGAGTCACACTAAGGCATAGAAACAGTTTCCAGATCCTACAATTCTAGCAGTCCACTAAAATAGTTCAAAGCGAAGACCCCAAGCTCCTCTCCAGCAGTAAAGTACATGCTGCTAAAGCTGTAAATAAATAGGAGCTTTTACCCTTCAACCAACAAGTTGTTTCTGACATCAGGTTTGTCGATTTTGCTGATAACAGCTCTTTCAACAGTTGGAATGCCCTAAATATTGATTAGTAGAAAGGTCAGCAATATCATCATAATGGTAGAAAACTTAACAGTGCACATCTTGTTCACCTTCACAATCAATTCTGGAAGCATGGATTTGCGATTGTGCAGCTCAAATTGAAGTTTGGACACAACTTCAATTCACCAGAAGGCGACCAGATGGGATGGATGGCCATCGATAGCTCCTTTCATCCAACCCACACGTGATCCGTTCCTTGCGTTTAGCTGTCGCTTTGTATCACGAACTTAACGTGAAATTTTAACCCCCAATCATCACTGCTACAGTATTAACTTAATACATTGATACATTAATTACTGCTTGTCTTCCTTCCTTCCTTTCTAGTTCCACAGTTGATCTAGCTGCAACTAATTGTCGAATTTCACGACGACCTCCTAACAGATCTAGCTAAGCCACATAGTAGATCAAATTGCAAAGAGAGAGAAGAGAGGTGCAAAATTGAGATGTGGACCTTGAGAGGCAGTAGGGGGCTTGGAGTCGTGGAGCTGCAGAGACGGATCCCTGGCTGCGGTGGCGGTGTACAGCGAGAGGAAGTCGTGCGTCGCCTTATTCCCTGCGCATATCGTGCCCTTGCTGATTAGGCAACATAACACCATGGATCCACGGCAAATACAAATGAGGCCATATTAACCAACCATGCATGCATATATACAACCATCGAAGTTTATAATTCACATCGAATCACTTTGTAATTCACATCGAAGTTTATACTTCCATCACTATAATTATATCAAGTGCATGTTTGATTTAATTCCTCCGCAGCCATTAGGACATAGAATCACAGGACATGTGACACATCACGACTCAAAAGTTTTGCAATTATAACTCATTATGTCCAAAAGCGAATTATTTACCAACTAAAATATAATCGATTGAACCACAATGGGCAATGCACTGACATAAGGAGGAAACTTTGATGTCCAAATGGATCAAAATTCCTAACGAAAGCTTCTGAAATCTGTACCTGGATCCGCAAGTAAAGGCGGTGCATGTAGAAATCCTTGAGCCCGAGGCAGATCAGCGCGTACACCTACATTAAGCCCGAAATAAATCATCAAGAAACCAACCAAGATTGCAAGATCCGGCCGGAAAGAGAGGCAATTCGCCCGCCCACCTTGACGTTCTTGGCCTTGAAATCCCTGGGCTAGCCGAACACGAAGAGCAGGCCATAGCTGAACAGCATCGTCAGCGCCGTCGTATATGGCAGCCTCACCATCTTGCCTGTCTCGGCCGCTCCCTAATCCCTGTGAATTCCACGGCTCCTGGGTCCGGTTCTTGCTCCGCGAGGCTCACGGCCACATGCCACTGGAACGTGTCGAGGCCGGCCTCGTCGTCGGCCGACCTCACCATGACCGGGGACGACGCGGTGAGAAGACGGGAGGGGGGGCGGAGCAAGGAGGAGAGGGACTCGTCCTCCGGCAAGGATGCGTCGTCCGACGCGTATGAGGACTGAAGGAGATCCATGGCGGCCGGCAGCGAGGGCGTAGAGGCCGGCGGCGGGAGCGTGCGAGAGCGGCCGGTGGGAGCATGCGAGGGCGGGCGGCAGCGGGGGTGGGGGCAGGGCGAGCGGCGACGGAGATAGGGGCGGGCGCGGCGCAGCGACGGGGGCAGGGGCGGGCGCGGTGACGACGGGGGCAGGGGTGGGCGCAGGGGCGCAGCACGGGCAGAGCGGCAGGGGTGCGGCGGCGACGGGGCCAGGGCGGCAGGGCGAGCACGGCGGCAGGCGCACGGCCACGAGAAAATTGGATTTTTGCCGCTCTGTTTACGTGTCTTCGCAAAATTGCCCCTCTCAAGATTTGCTTCGCTCTGTTTATTTTTATTTTCTCTTCATATTAAAAAGCAGGTGAAAGGACCAAACCGCCCCTCTCTAAGTCTGCATATGTAGCTCATGTATCAACCAACGAGACCGAGCCGCTCGCTTCGCCTTCGCCCGTCCGCTCGCCGTCGCCGCTCTCCGCTCGCCCCAGCCGTCCGCTCGCCGTCGCCGCCCGCGCGCCGCTCGCACCAGCCGCCTGCGCGCCGCTCGCCCCACCCGCCCGCTCGCCGGTCACGCCAACCGCCCGATCGCCAGGCCGCTCGTCTGGGATCCTCCGCGAGGCGCTCAAGCAGCAGCAGGAGGAGGGCCTCGCCGAGTCCCGTGACCAGCGCCCAGCCGCCGCCGCCCCGTCCACGTCCTCCTCCTTCCCCGTCGCCGCTCTCCGCTCGCCCTGGCCATCCGCTCTGCCGCTCGCTCGTTGGAGTGCTGGGCAGATGTGTTACAGCTAACTGAGCCGGCAAAATGGTCTCCTAATGCAGTATATCAAATAACTTGTTTCATTGTTCATTAAACGGCATGATCAGTGTATTTCTAATTGTGCATCTCAAGTTTCTTTCTGGACATGTTTTTGGAATGGCAACAGGAGCTCAGGTCGCGCGCCGCCGATCGCCAGGTCGCCATCGCCAATCGTGTCTGCATTCCGGTGCCATCTGCCTGCTCGTGTCTGCTGCCGGCGCGCCTCCTGCCTGCTTGTCTACACCACTCTGGTTATTGTTATACATACACCCAAATAGCTCATATGCAGTATGTTGTTTGGCTGTGTACTTATGATTCTGTAGTCTGATTATGACTGAAATGAGTTGTTCTGTTAGAAGTTATGTGCATGAAAGGACTTTGAAGCAGATGTGGTGTTTTTGTTATATTTAACTCTGAATGTGTTATCATGTACTTTGCACTTCCTAGTAGAGTATCTATTTACTTAGTTGCGAGAAAAGAAATCTCTGCTATGATTGTTCAGTTCATATACGTGAAGGTTTATTTGTGTTGATATATTTAATTTTAAGCAGTACTGGTTGCAAATTCGAAATCTCTGCAAATTCTGTAACAGTCTGTAGTTATATTTTCTTGGCGTCATGAGTGTGCATTTTTTTTTGCCCTACCAAGTGATGAAGTTCCTTAGGTTATAGTTGCGGTAAATGAATAAACAAAAAGGGTCTAAACTTGTTTAGCTAGCCAAACAGACATTTAGTTTGGCTAAAAGATGATATGACCTCAAACTAACCAATAGATGATATGACATCAAGGCCGGCGGCATGGAACCCGGTCCAAAGGATTCTTCTGGTACTCCATTGTTGTTAGCTGGGGCTTCTTTAACTGTACAACCAACATCACCTATCCCAGAAGTCAATTGGGATAACTTACAGATAGTAGAGACACATGATGAGGAAGGGAGAATTGAACTAATGAGTGAGGATCAGCTATATGTGGTATTGGGCTTGAGGGATGAGGATGAGAGAGCAAAGATGGATGAACCAAACAGTCGTAGAATGGTTGAGCAAGGGGGTGATACTGAAGGTGCTGCCATTCCTGTTAGTGATGCCATACCAGATGAGATAGTGATTTCGTATGATAAGGATCACCCAAATATGGATCTTGGCACTATGTATCCATCAATGAAGGAATTCAGGTTGGCAGTGAGGCAATTTGCCATCAATGAGGAATTTGAACTAGGCACAGAGAAGTCAGATAAGAAGAGATTTAGAGGGTTCTGCAAGTCTAGTGAAGATTGCCCTTGGAGGATTGTTGGCAGTCTACAGGATGATAACAGTACTGTAAAGGTGAAATATGGCTAACTATCCAACCTCCATTACTTTTTGTAATTCTTATGTGTATGTCTAACTTCCATTCCCATATAACTAATCTGTCTTGATTTATAATGCAGGTAACAGTTTTAGTTGACCAACATGATTGTACTTCAAGCAACAGGGTGAAGACCATAACACCATCTCAGGCCTGGGTAACAAGCAAATCTGTGGGTATCCTGAGGATCGCACCAAATATTGGTGCTAAAGAACTGTAGAAAGAGTTGCATGATGATTATAAGGTCACAATTTCATATGATACAGTCTGGAGGGGGAGAGAGAAAGCACTCGCTGAGGTTTATGGTAATTGGGAAGAAAGTTTTGAAATGCTATATAGATGGAAGGCTGAGGTCCTAAAGAGGTCACCTGGAAGTGTTGTGGAGATTTATGTCCTAGAAATAGATGGCAAAGTGTATTTCCATAGGTTTTTTTGTGCACTTAAACCATGCATTGATGGATTTTTGGAAGGATGTAGGCCATATCTGAGTGTAGATTCTACTGCACTTAATGGAAGGTGGAATGGACATTTAGCCTCTGCTACAGCAGTTGATGGTCACAATTGGATGTATCCACTTGCTTATGGGTTCATAGCTTCTGAGACAGAAGACAATTGGACTTGGTTTATGGATCAACTTAAGAAGTCAATAGGAGATCTTCCACTTCTTGCAGTGTGCACAGATGCTTGCAAAGGCTTAGAGAATGCAGTGAAGAATGTGTTTCCCAATGCTGAACAAAGGGAATGTTTTTTCCATCTTATGAAGAATTTTGTGAAAAGGTTCCATGGGTTTGGAAGGATGTATCCTGTAGCAAGGGCTTATAGGGAAGAGGTGTTCACCGAACATATGGTAGCAATTATTAGAGAATCAAATGCGGTATGGCTCTATTTAAGTCAGTACCATACTCTCAAGTGGATGAGGTGTACTTTCAATCCAGATATCAAGTGTGACTACATCACTAGTAATGTAGTAGAGGTGTTCAACAACTGGATCCGAGACACTAAGGACTTGTCTGTTGCTGAACTAGCTGACAAGGTTAGAGAGATGATCATGGTTTTGTGGAGGAAGAGGAGGAGGATTGGAGAAAGATTACCAGCTGGAAGGATACTTCCAACTGTGATGGTTCAGCTGAGGGCAAATACTAGAGGTTTGGGGCACTTGAAAGTTATTGAATCTGCTAATTGGAGTGCAGAGGTTTGGGACAATAGTAAGAATTGTGAAAGGCATATTGTAAAGCTAACACAAAAGACTTGTACTTGTCTTGAATGGCAGCACAATGGTAAGCCATGTCAACATGTTTTGGCCTTTTTAACAACACAAAAAAGGGTAGACCTTGAACCATTTGTGCATGAGTACTACTGTGTGGACAAATTCAAGGCTGGATACAACAGGGAGATTGAACCACTAACAGACAAATCACAGTGGCCACAAGTGGAGCTGCCATTTGTTGTGGGGGCACCACTTGTGAAAAGAAATAAAGGAAGACAAAGGAAACTAAGGATCAAAGGATGTCTTGAAGGCGGTGGCAAGTCTCGTGGAAAGTCCGATGGCAGTGATGGTGGGAAGGATGGTGGCAAGGTTGGCGGCACTGTCAGTGACAGGGCCAAGGGAAAGACAAAGATTAGAGGCCCAGTCACTTGCAAAAGATGTGGAATGAATGGTCATAGGCAAGCTAGTTCCAAGTGCCTAGAGAATGGAACCAAAAAAAGGCAAGTGTTGTTCTATCCTTCAAAGCTTACATTATCACCTCATGCCAAAATTAATTTTTTTGGTTGAAATGCAGGAAGAGGAAGCCTAGAAAGAATATTACAAAAGCTAGGCCAGGTGAACCTAGCACCCCATAAAGATCAACTAGAGAACAAATACTACATGACAGTCCAGGCATGGTCACTAGAAGGTAAGAACCAATGACACATATATCTATGTTCATGAATGTACAAATGTCAAACAAACAGATTTATCTAAATATGATAACATATATATGTGCAGCCGCCTTGCTTTCTTGCTGGGAGAGGGAAGTTCTTCACAAACCACTAGAATTACTCTAGAGAGGATGCCAACTGTAGCTCCACAAAAGAAAATGACTCCAAAGAGGATGCCAACTGCAGCTCCACCAAAGAAGATGACTCCAAAGAGGAAGCTATGTGTTGGATAAATGAGCTGGGTGACTATTACGTGAGATGTGAACTCACAAGTATTTTTATTCAGTATGCTTCTTATGTGAGATGTGAACTCACAAATACTTTTATTCAGTGTGTTTATGTGAGATGTGAACTCACACTTTCAATGAGCTATTATGGTGATTTTTGCCACTGTATGTTGAGCTTTCCCTTATTAGTTATTGATCTGCCAGCATGTGTTGAGGAAAAAATGATGTAACTTGTACAAAATGATAGAAAAATGATTCCAAATCACCTCATTTCATTCCTGGACAAAAAAATGACAGCAAGTTCTAAATGCCATACATAATCTTGCTTTCATCTTACCAGCACAACAACTCCACAACTTGGCATGAATCTGACACAAGAACTACTACAATTCTAGCACAAGAATTACTAAAATTACGTTGCACACGTTTGAAACGGACACAGTGGAAAACGCCAATTTGCATGGCGAAATGCTGATGCACGGCGCACCCGTGGTTTGCAGCAGCACATAGATGGATCCATTACGAAGATGCAGGAGCAAAATAGCTTCGTAGAATCGCACAGCGTTCTTTGCATTCATGTTTGAAGAGAAGAGCCTGCTGGATTTCTGGTGATAAATGATATGCATTTGTGCAAGTCAGTGGTATCCTGATCATGTGATTCATCAACTATTTTTGCACCCTGCAATTGATCACAGAAGGGCATCATTGTATTATTTCGTCACAAGTTAGCAAATATTCTTGCTCCAATTGGCAAAAGAACTTTCAAGGTCAAGGCCTCATTGGCTACATCTTAAAGCAATAACATCAGCTAAAGCAATTCCTCAATTTAACACGGCTCCAGCATTGACATTTCTATCATCTCTCTCAAAGGGTGGTAACAGAAACAAGAGAGATCAAAATCAAGTTGACACAAAAATCAGTTTGGCACCTGAGCTCCTGTTGCCATTCCAAAAACATGTCCAGAAAGAAACTTGAGATGCGCAATTAGAAATACACTTATCATGCCGTTTAATGAACAATGAAACAAGTTATTGCTTTAACTTGTTATTGAAGAGAAGAGCCGCGTTGCTTGATATACTGCATTAGGAGACCATTTTGCCAGCTCAGTTAGCTGCAGCACATCTGCCCAGCACTCCAACGAGCGAGCGGCGGAGCGGACGGCTGGGGTGAGCGGAGAGCGGCGACGGGGAAGGAGGAGGACGTGGACGGGGTGGCGGTGGCTGGGCGCTGGTCACGGGACTCGGCGAGGCCCTCCTGCTGCTGCTGCTTGAGCGTCTCGCGGAGGATCCGGACGAGCGGCCCGGTGATCGGGCGGTCGGCGTGACCGACGAGCGGGTGGGCGGGGCGAGTAGGGAACGGGTGGGCGGGGCGAGCGGCGCGCAGGCGGCTGGTGCGAGCAGCGCGCAGGTGTAACACCCATCTTACTATATAAATAAGTTCTTGCGTTCGTCATGCATACATGGCATCATCCACGCACAACCCTTGCATAAACTTGAATATTGAAAAGCTATGTTTTATAGAATATGTACATATCTCATTCTTAAAACTCAATTTGTGTAAAACAACACCAATCAACTTATTTGGATAACTACCAAAACCCAAATGTATTTTGGGCTTATTTTCCAACAATAGCTTTATGTACTAGTTTTAGCTCGCTGTGTTCATCCGGAACTTGGTCCGGAACCTCCGGGCGGAGCCTCCGGCGTGTTCGGAAATTCCGGGTGGCCTCCGAGTTAATTTGCGGATGAGTCCAGAGAGGGTTGAGCGAGAGTTGGCCAGCCGGAGGTTCGATCCGGAACCTCCGAGCTGAACCTCCGGGCTGTCCGGAAATTCTGGATGGTTTCCGAGCTATTTTCCGAGGGAGTCCAGAGAGCATGTAAGTGATCCCGGTGCAACCGGTGGTCCCATCCGGAGCCTCCGGGATGAACCTCCGGGTGAGCCCGGAATCTAGCTGGGCTCCGGATTGAATTCCGGGAGAGTCCAGAGAAGGGAAATCGGTCGTTTTGTGAAGGCCGGAGGTTCACTCCGGAACCTCCGGGTGGTACGTCCGGGCTGCTCGACTCCGGGTCATTTTCGAGCTACTTCCGGGTGAGCACCCGGATGTCAGAACTCGGTTGCCACGTCGCCACCGCCATTTGGGGGCGGTGGGCGGTGGAGCCTCAGTGGAGAGCTCGCCGCCTATAAAAGGTGCCAAGGGCCTCCTTTCCCTCTTTTTCTCCTCCCCAGTCAAATCCTCTTCTTCTTTTCTTCTTCCCGTGCTCAGTTGCCTAGCTGGCGCCTTCTTCCCCAGCTCCGGCTGCAGCTCCGGCGAGCCCGAGCCACCACTCCGGTGAGCCAGCCCCCTCCTTTCCCTCCCTCATCCCGCATTCTCCTTCGCCTTCTCTTCTTTTCTCAGGTCCAGCCGAGCTCCCAGCAGCAGCCATTCCGGACCATCCGGAACTCCTCCGGGCTGCTCCTCCTCAGTGAAGCAAGGACAGAAGTGGGCAGGTTGCGGGTGTGCTTAGCGTTTAGGGTTTGAGGGCAGGGATAGCTGTTGCTTTGCTTCCAACCCTTGGGTGATCTTCTCAAGAGGTATATAGTTCAAATTTGGACAAATCTATATTTTCAAATCTTTATAGGACTTCTATTATTTGGTTCAACCTCAATGTCCCAATTAGTAAGTACAAGTAACCAACATATTATTGTATAAACATGATTCTCCAATTGCACTGATTTCCAAACCTTGTACCTAACATTATGTAAATTTAAATTGCCTAATTCCTACTTAGTAGTTACTTCTCGGATTATTTTCTCCAAAACCTTACCCTAGGTATAACCCTTTTGTCGTGCATATCAATGTTTAACCCCAGTAAAAATTTAACTTGAATAAGCCATGCATTCAATTGCTAGGATAATTACTTTAATTCTATAAGTTTAAACTGAGGCATGTCTCTCATTACAAACCCTAACATCCATGAAACACTCCAGCATCTCATGTCTAGCATTTCCATCATGCATACATGCTGGAAATCATTTCTTTTGTCATTTCCTTTCTGGTGTCTCGTGTTGCTTGCGACAGAGCCCGAAGAGGAAGAACCGCAGACTGTTGAGCTCACCCAAGTCTCCGAATCCTACGACCAAGGCAAGCAAAGCTTGTTGCATTCCTTTATTCTTCGTAATTATGTTTACACGTGAATGCTTGTTTGAATCGTGGAATTAAGCACACTAGCATGCGTAGGGTGTATCACTATGTTGAGAACTTCAATTATTGCCCAATTAACTCAACCCGTTAAGGTGAGATGTGAGAGCCGAGGGGGTGCACGGGAACAACGTTGGTATTGATTGGAGGTGAGGGCAACCTAGGAGTAAGTAGAGTTTTGTTGCCATACCAACCGAAGGTGATTTCCCGTGTCACTTTCCTGTTAACGCGTGAACGTTACCGAGAATCGATGCCGGGGTGTAGTTGAGATAAGTCTCAGGCCCTAGAGCCTTGCAAACTCCTGGGGATAATGCACTCACTATACTCAAGGTTGTCGCATTGTCGGTAACGGTTCGAGAGATTGATTGAATTTGATATTGTGATGAACCTATAATTTAAATTGGGTGAGGGCTACCCCTGTGTGATATTCCAATGGTCTTGATCATTCTGGTACTCATGTGAATCCTGAAGCACACTTGGCTCTATCACTTATGCTTATGCCATGGACTATGTCATAATGCATCATGTTTAATTACTGTGGTAGTAAGCATGTGTAGGGCATGGAATCAAGCACGAATAAGTCTTGCGAGTACTTTTGTACTCACCTAGGATTTGCAGGTGAGCCAACCATTGCGGAGTTTTGTGATGATGCTTAGTCCGATGGTTTCCTTGGTTCGCGTTTGACTCAGGGGTGTGTTTGGCTTTTGTGCAGCGGTTGATGCACCGCTACGGGCTTTTGTTTCATGATCCGCTGCATTGTAAATATTTCAGTCTCGACTAAATTTACGGTTATCGCCGACTGATGTATCTTTAAAGTTCACTAAGTAGGCAGCTAGTTCTATTATCATATTGTAGAGTTTGTGTGATGATATTTCTTGTTGTCCAACATATGCCCCCACCTCCCGTCTGTCATGCGTGTATGTTGTGATGATGAATAGTACGGTATTCCGCATATTAGGGGTATCCGTATATAGAATCCCGGGACTTTAGGATGGTATAGCGTACCCGGTAAGGATCCCTGGACGACAAGGTAACCCCTCTAAGGAAGGAAAGACTCCCCTTAAACTAGAAAGTCAATCCTGACGTTTAAGGAAGCCAGAGTCCTACTCGGGCGTGAGTCCACGTCCAGTACGACCTTGGGAACCCCCTATATAAGGACCAGCAATCCCATAGGGGAGGACAGGTTCTACGAGTCGCAGCACAAGCAGCATAGGACCTCAGGAGGCGAAGCCCTAGAAGACCCGCTATCTCGAAGGAGTCGAGCCGGGCGGATTAGCTAGATTAGTCTACGATTAGGCCTAGGGTAGCCACTAACATACACCCCCCATTGTAAAGCGTGTTCTCCATCAATATATAGCAACAGGACGTAGGGTTATTATCCTGAGGGAGGCCCGAACCTGTATAAAAACGGCTGTCCCCTGCTGTCAGAGCTCCTGGCACTTGGGCCCTAGAGGTCCCTACCCCCCAGTAATCATCACTCCACGAATACCGTAAGATCACCGATGCACCGATCGTCGACAGATGGCGCCGACCGTGGGGACCTCTCCGGACCAAGCCGTCCAGGAAGAATCAGAGTCGGCAGGACGCGCAACCAAGCGCGATCAGATCCCAGCGCCGGTTGCACAGCCCTCACCGGTTTTGACCGAGGAGGAAGCAGCAAACCCGACAGGAAAACCGATCGCAATCTCGCCCCGTACTGGGTACTCAGACCAGGGTTTCTACGACAACTTTGGCCCTATGGACCCGTACCCGGTTACGGATCGAGTGGATTTTGGAGAGTACGCCCCTGGAGAGGACTCGGATGGCGAAGCAGATCACTTCAGAACCGAGTGCGCCAGGGCCTTCAGTGGGAAGTTGGTCTTGAACGACGACTTCCCGGCAGGAACGACCAGCCCCATGGTTGGTATTTCTCCTATAAACTCTGATCGTGAGAACGATCAAGATCTTACCCACGTTGCGTCCGATGAGGACAACGTGATGGAATACGAGTACACATCGTCCAGCCAAGGACCTCGAATGGTACTCGCGATCGACGATGGTCGAGAAGACCTCGGAGATCAGAACCTGCCCGGGGGCTCGCAGCAGCACAATGCAATGGCCGCCTCCCACATGAACGGGGGCTTACCCGCCGCCGGGGAAAGAACTCCTCGCCGGAACGGAGACCCGCCTACCATTGTGGAGAGATCCCCCCCGGGAACGAGGGAATACATGTCCCGAACAGCTCGAAGACTTGCGGAAGTGCGCAATCTGCTGTCACAGCCTCCCGTGGCGGATTTATCGACACCCGCGGGTGTGCAGTGGCTGCAACGGCTGGGGGCTGACCTCCAAGAAGCTCAGAACCAGGCCGAGTCTTCTTGAGCCCAATCGGTGACCCGTAGCTCTACTCGGGTGGACACCCCTCCTCCGCTAGAAGAACGCGATCGGGAGGGACGACACTCCAGAAACAGGTCTCCTCAGGAGGAGCCACTGGTTGACCTCCGAGAACAGCTCGACAAACGCCGCCGCCAAAGGCGCCAACAGGAGCAACAGCCTTCTCGGAGAGACCACATACAAAATGCCAGTGCTCGGGGCCGAACCTCGACCTCGAATAGCGGCGAGAATGCACCTTATCAGGGGGCCTCCAGTGGATGCCAGGCGTTATCCCAGGAACTCCGTCAGGTATGCTGGCCTTCTTGTTTCAAGCCCGGCTCGCTAGAATCGTACGACGGAACCACGAATCCCGTGGAATTCCTTTAGATCTACACCACCGCGATCGAGGCAGCTGGCGGGGACGAGAAGGTTATGGCCAACTATCTTCCTACCGCCCTCAGAGGAGCCGCTAGGACGTGGTTGACGAATCTACCCCCCGGAACCATCCGTTCGTGGGGACAGCTATGCGACATGCTGCTCGGGAACTTCCAAGGTACCTTCCCAAGACCTGGTCGGGTCGACGATCTGTTCCTTGTCATCCAGCGACCAGATGAGACCTTCCGAGAGTTTACCAAGAGGTTTAGTGCTGTCCGCAACACTATCCCTGAGATAACGGACTCGGATGTCATTTGCGCCTTCACTCGGGGCAGTAGAAACGAGATGTGCACGCACGACCTGATCATGCGGCCACCGAGAACCACCAGGCAGCTCATGGATCTGGCCAAGAAGGCCGCTTGTGCGGAGGAAACCCTGCGCTATATCAAACAACAACAGGGTGAGTCAACTAGTTCTCCCCTCCGGACGAAGGGCGATTCACGTAAAACTAAACGCAAGAAGAAACCCTCCGGAGGGAACAAGGAGAAAAGGATCAGAGCCGATGAGGTAATGGCCGAGATCTCTGAGAAGTGCACCTGGCGACCACACCCCAAGGACAAACCTACCACATCCTCCGACAAGTCGTCCAAGCCCTGGCGCGATTTCCATCAAACCGACTCACATGATCTGCGACAGTGTCGCATCTTCAAGAAGTATCTTCGGGAAGAAAGAGAGAAGTTCCACGAGGAGAATCCTCAGGTCGCTAACAACAGTCGGGAAATGACCTCCGACGACGATGACTCCACCCCTGAGCCTTTCCAGGGGCACGTCAGAGCAATCGAGCACATATTCGGGGGCTTAACCTCTTACGAATCTAAGAGGCAGTTCAAAGCGATCGCCCGAGAAGTCCTCGTGAGTGTACCGTGAGTTCCTCGAGCGGTCAAGTGGTCCGAGGTCACTATCTCTTTCGACCAAACCGATTGCCCCGAAAATTGCGCTCGGCTGGGACGGTACCCAATCGTGGTCGAGCCAACGATCAACAACTGTCGAGTGGGCCGCGTATTAATAGATGGAGGGAGCTCCCTCAATATCCTATTCGCCAACTTCCTCGACGCAATGCAAGTGCCACGATCGTCTGTCCAGACGGTAACGCACGCTTTTCACGATATCGTCCCGGGCTCATCGGCCACGCCGATCGGGCAAGTTACGCTCCCGGTTACCTTCGGTACACCGGAGAACTTCCGAACAGAGAAGATCCTGTTCGATGTAGTCGATTTCGAAACAGCATACAATGCTATCCTTGGGCGCCCTACCCTGGCCAAGTTCATGGCAGCTACGCACTACGCCTACCAGTGCATAAAGATGCCCGGCCCAAAAGGTGTCCTCACGATAAAGAGCTCCCCCAGAGAAGCACTCCTCTGCGACAAGCGCAGCCTCGACCTCGCAGAGCAGCACCTACCCTCTAACCAGGATGCCAGCATAGCGGCTCCCGCCACCACGTTGTCAAGGCCACCTCCACGACTACGAGCAATGACTTCGGAAAGTACCCCCTCCAAGTCAGAGAAAGAGTTCCACGACTAGGTCGGAACAGGGAGAAAACAGGGCCTTCCCCTCGACAGGACGACGGTTCCTCGGGGGAAGCCGCCCGATCCAGGTCGCTCGTGCCAACGGTAGAAAGGTCGCGTCCATTAGAGAGTCCCGTGCAACCACCTTCGGTAAGATCGCGCGACCGTCGCCTCCTCATCGGCAGATTCCAAAGTTGCACCAGCTCCAGCCTTAAAGATCGTCAAGCTACGAACAAGTCGATGATAAGACGCTCCGGGCGCCGCCGCCCAGCACGCGCACTCAGCAAAGTTTCGTCAGCGGGTCACGACAAGAGGATGAGAGTCTCTAGGGCAACCGGCGACAAGCTAAATGAGGAGGGGACGGCCTAGTTTTTTCTTAGTTTTCATAGAGTTATTTTCCTTATAATAGCCTGTAAAAGTCACAGTTTTTAAATATCAAGTTCCTAGTTCGATATTTATTTTTTCAGACTGTCTATCCGAGAAACTTCTCGAATAAGACAGTCAGGGGCTGGATAAGTATGTGGCATCAAGCAAAAAACTGGCGTACACATGCGCGTACCGACAACCCAACCTAAGCAAAGGGAAAAGGGTTCTGCGCTGCGACCGTCTGGGATGAGAGGAAAGCCCCTTAACGTGTCTACAGGTGACAGGGGAAGCCACTGAGCCCCCCACCTGACTAGACCTAAGGCCTGGCCGACCAAACTCCCCGGTTCCCATAGCAAAGTTCCCCGACTCCGAGCAAGGGAAGAAGAGAAGGTACAAGTATGACTAGGCCAACAAAATCGTACGCTTACCGGCCACCCCGACTACTTTGAACAGAAGGCGTCCCGGATAGAGTGCAATGTCATCAGAGCAAGGGTTACGAGAGGTTCACTAACTAACGTCCAATACCCCTTCGACAAGGGAACACAGGTTGCTGCTACGGCTATGACAGACTGTACGAAGACCCCTTATCGTGTTTACTGATGACGAGGAGCCTCTGAGACCTCCATCCGACTAAACCTAAGGCCTGGTCGATCACAGTCAGCGGCATACGGCGCAACTCGTAAGCCTAAGTCAAGGGAGGTGGACGCGAAGTTCGACTAAATCCTCGAGAACCTTTGCATCTGACAACATTCACAATGCAGTTATTTTCAAAAATGATCAACTTTCAGAAAACAAAACACACAGATTAAGCACAGTTACTAATCAAAAAGTGTTAAGTCAGTTTAGCAGGCTATCTGCATTCAGCCATTCGAGACCTCTTCGCCTCAAAATCGGTTCCCCGCTCCTCCTCTAACTGGACCAATCGCTCCTCTAGGTCCCGGACAAAGCGAGCAAAAAGGCAAAAGGTTAGTTTTAGTAAAAGCAAATTACGACTAACGTTTTCAGTTGTTGATTATATCTAGAAGCGCCGCGACCAGGGGCTAGACCTTCGCTCAAGTCGGACAACAGGCGTCCTAAGCTGGGGGCTCCACAGCCTACTAGCCCCATGCCGGAACTGACTTCACCAACCGGAGAATGCCTGCAGTATGCACTGCAGACTGACTTCCCGGCCACGAATAACATGGCCGAGTACGAGGGTTTGCTCGCCGGTTTCCGAGTCGCGTTCGCGCTTGGTATCCATTGCCTACTCACGAGCGGGGACTCACAGCAGGTAGCGAGATAAGTGTCCAAGGAATATTAGAACTTAGACCAGAACATGGCAGCTAACTAGCAGAGGTGAGGAAGCCGGAGAAGAAATTCATCGGGCTCAAAGTACGGTACATCCTAAGAAAGGATAACTGCCGAGCCGATAGTCTTGCCCGCCTGGCGTCCTCACGATCTCTGTGTCCACCTGGGACCTTTGCAAAAAGGATCTTGATGCCGTCCATAGCTTCTTGTGAAACTGTGGACGAAGGAATGGCCACCCTCAGACAGAGCACCATTCAAGGACGTCACCAGGTATTGACGCTCCAAGGAGAGTAGCGGGTCAGCTCGTTGCTCCCCTCGATCTTGAAGATTCATGGATAGAGCCCATCCGCAGGTACCTTCTCGATCGAACTACGCCTGAGGACGATACGCTTTCCGAGCAAATTTCCCGGCGCGCCAGGATGTATTCCCTGGTTGATCGGGCCCTCTACCGACGAGGGACTCACGGAGTGCTCATGCGGTGTATCCCTCAGACGCAGAGTATAAGATTACTCGAAGAGATCCATGGAGGGGTGTGCGGGGCACATGCATCTTTCCGAACCCTGGTCAGAAAGGCCTTTAGACAAGGATTCTATTGGCCGACAGCCCTACATGACGCGAGCGAGTTAGTGAAACGATGCCGTCAGTGTCAATTTCACCGCAGACGCATTCACCAGCCCGCCCAAGCATTGCAGACGATTCCCTTGTCGTGGCCCTTCACGACATGGGGCTTGGATATTCTGGGGCCCTTCCTGGTCTCGCCCGGGGGCTACAAGTTCCTGTTCGTCGCAATTGACAAGCGCGCTGCGGTTTCGCTAATGTCAGCGGTACAGTGGCACAGAAAAATAAAAGATTCTTCATCACCACGCGAAAATTCCGCCATGACGGTTCGGTTTCCTAGAAATCTTCCAGGTGAATGCATGTCCGTGATCAATGGATCAGATTAAATCAAAAGACGCTTCACGGGCAAGCCAGCCCAGAAAAATGCCTTGGACTACTCGGAGGTTTATCCCGACCAAGGATATCACGACTACCCGGTAGAGATATTACCTACTCAGGAACGTAGTCAGCAAAAGTACTCGAAGTCGCCTACTCGGAGTTGCTTCCCGACAAGGGCAGATTTCCAACAGAACCATCATGACCTCACTTCACGTATTGATGGGGGGCTTGATGATGAATAGTACGGTATTCCGCATATTAGGGGTATCCATATATAGAATCCCGGGACTTTAGGAAAGTACAGCGTACCCGGTAAGGATCCCTGGACGACAAGGTAACCCCTCTAAGGAAGGAAAGACTCCCCTTAAACTAGGAAGTCAATCCCGACGTTTAAGGAAGCCAGAGTCCTACTCGGGCATGAGTCCACGTCCAGTACGACCCTGGGAACCCCCTATATAAGGACCAGCAATCCCATAGGGGAGGACAGGTTCTACGAGTCGCAGCACAAGCAGCATAGGATCTCAAGAGGCGAAGCCCTAAAAGACCCGCTGTCTCGAAGGAGTCGAGCCAGGCGGATTAGCTAGATTAGTCTACGATTAGACCTAAGGTAGCCACTAACATACACCCCCCATTGTAAAGCGTGTTCTCCATCAATATATAGCAACAGGACGTAGGGTTATTATCCTGAGGGAGGCTCGAACCTGTATAAAAACGGCTGTCCCCTGCTGTCAGAGCTCCTGGCACTTGGGCCCTAGAGGCCCCTACCCCCCAGTAATCATCACTCCACGAATACCGTAAGATCGCCGATTCACCGATCGTCGACATGTTGAATGGGGAGTGTGGATGGTTGCATATGGAGGAACTCGTTATTTTCTTTTGATTCAAGAGAAGTGCAAAGTGAATGTACGGTCCATTGCCAAAGTGAGTCATACGCGACAGGCGTATGTGTTTGGAATCATGATCCCTCAATCAGGCCGTGGTGATCTATACGCATTGCGTTGTATGCTGGTCACACGGGGCGGGGGTGGGCCATAGTCCGTCACAGGTAGCGGCTATGGTTACCGTCTTCACTAGTTGTGAATTCCTTGGATTGAATTAAAATACCGGGTCCCTCACAGCAGGCAGTTCGTGCAAGCGGCGCGCGGGCAGCGACAGCGAGTGGACGACCGGGGCGAGCGGAGAGCGATGACGACGAGCGGATAGGCTAATGCGAAGCGAGCGGCTCGGTCTCATCGGTTGATACAGGAGCTACATATGCAGACTTACAGAGGGGCGGTTTGGTCCTTTCACCTGCCTTTTAATGTGAAAAGAAAATAAAAACAAATAAAAGAGGAGCTAATGGCATACTAATCAAAGTGTAAACAAAACAAGTGGCAATTATGCGAAGCAAATCTTGAGAGTGGCAATTTTGTGAAGCCACTTAAACAATGGCAAAAATCCAATTTTCTCGCACGGCCACAGGGGCGAAGGGGCAGGGGCTAGGCAGTTAAGGGAGTTAAGGGATGATGATTAAACGTGGAGTTGAGAATTAGCAGGGGTCCAAATTAAAACCCTAACCGTTGGATGAAGATGGAAGAAGGGCTCAGATTGATTGGATTCCAATTACTGTTTCTTTTTATATTGGTATAGATATAGATATAGATATTATATAGATAGAGAAAATAATACATAATTTTGTTTATAAATTCAACAGTTGTCATTTTGTTTTATTTTTCCTTTTCGTTCGGTTCAGTAGTTCACTGGGCCCTTCGACTTCCACCAGAGCTTCCATTTTCCTCTTCCCCTGGCGACAGCTTCATCGAACCTTCTAGGCCTCCACCCGGAGCACTTCTCCAGACCTCCTTCCACCGAAGCATGCCATCTCGAAGGCTATCCTCCTCCTCCTCCTCCGGTCTGCTGCTCTGGCATGGAGTGGAGACCCATCTGGACTTGGATCTGGATTAATTTCTCTTGTTGGTAAGGAACCCTAACTTTGCTTGGATTGTTGGAAGAGTTTAGTTATGGTGTTTTCTTTGCTGTGAGCAATCTAATCTGAATATTTAACTGGGATGGATGGATACTCCAATCCATCATCCAGTTTTCTGCGTGGCGGGGTACTGAGATCTGTTTATTTTCCAAATGTTTGGGGATTGAACTGAACGCCCATGCCCCTTCTTGTCCGCCCATGCTCATATAGGTAACCGGCAGTAGCTTTTGAACCCCAACGGACCTCATCATTTGGTCACTTTGAAAATTTGTGTAATGAAGGTAGTTAAATTAGATGCTGCAAATCCAACATTTCAGTTCCAATTTGTCTACACCAGTCTCCTAGTTGTTCTCTGCAAGCTTCACTTCTGTAGGTCAGTACCTTGCAAAGTGTCAGAACAATTGCAAAATGTCAGCGAAACAAAAAGTGAGAGCTCTTTGGGGATCTTCAAATACTAATAACTCTGACACCTAATGCTTGTTTTTGGTCAAGAGATTAATCAATATATCTCTATATATGAATCTAAATCTTACCACCGAAGGTGAGTAAGAGCTAAGTGAATCAAGCATTTCCACGAGGAGGATCAACCAAGCAAAAGGCCAATATCAAAGCGGCAATGGCAAACATGAACAGACATAAGGCTCACATTGAATCCCAACTCAATAATGCACCGAGTACTTAAAAATAGCACGGCCTAATTGGGAGACTAGGAATCATGAAACACTACTTTTATTAACAGGTGGACAAGATTATATAAGAGCACACATACACATCTCTAAGTGGTTCTCACTCCACTTTAACTCACTCTTGCTAGCTATGCTCTCTTACCATGGCAAGGTAAGAGGCAAGGTCCTCTATGTATAGAACTTCATGACCATTGGATGTATGACATGTGTCAAGATCATGGCCATTGATCTAAAAATATCTAGAGCTTCTACACTCTTCTACTCAAATATCCAAGCACTAGAAATTTTCTAATTTATCTAAGTCACTATTCTAGTGTCTTCTCTAGTAAATATCTTATTCTTGAGATATTTGGAGTACTCTAGAAGTTTGCATTGCATACTTTAACACTCCCTCTCAATGCAAACTTCCTTTGCAGATAACTCCGAGAGCCTCTCGAAACTTCTTAAATTTTGCTTTGTTGAGACTCTTGGTGAGAATATCTACAACTTATTCTTCTGTCTTTGTAGGCACCATCTCAATGCCCCCTTCAAGGACATTTTCTCTGATGTAGTGGTAGTGGACTTCTATATGCTTTGTCCTTGCATGAAAAACTGGATTTTCTGCTAGGCGTATGGAGGATAGATTATCACAGAAAATCTTTACTTGATAGTCTGTCGGTTGGTGAAGATCTTTCATTAACTGCTTAAGCCAGTGCTTTCTTGTGCTGTCGCTGCTGCTGATCGATATTCTGCTTCAGTACTTGATAATGCCACAGTAGGTTGCTTTTTACTGCACCATGACATAGCTCCGGATCCAAGACTGAAGATATATCCGGTTGTTGATCGTCATGTATCACAATCACCGGTATAGTCGGCGTCGCAATATCCAATCACCTGGCATTCTTTTGTTTTCTTATAAAAGATACCATAATCGATGGTGCCTTTGACGTACCTGAGGATATGCCATACTACATCGAGGTGAGGCTTCTTCGGCGCGCTCATATATCAGCTAGCCACTCCAACGGCATAAGAAATGTCGGGCCGACTTAGTGTGATATAGATGAGACTCCTGACCAGTTGCCGGTACATGATTACATCTTCAAGATCTTTTCCTTTGTCTTCTTGTAGCTTCATATTAGGAACCATAGGAGTAGAGATAGGCTTGCAGTCAAGCATCCCATACCTTTTGAGAAGATCCTTTGCGTATTTTTGTTGGCCTAGGAATATCCCTTTCTTTGTGTGCTCCACCTCAAGTCCAAAGAAGTGCTTCAACTCACCAAGCTCCTTCATTTGGATTCTGATTGAGAGATTTTCCCTTGTTCTTTGTATCTCCTCATAGTAATCTCCCGTGATGATCAAGTCATCAACGTAGACTAAAACTATTGCTAGTCTACCTTCTTTGGGCTTCACAAATAAGTTGGAATCTGATGGAGTAACTGCAAAGCCACTCTGTATTAGGAACTCACCGATTTTTCTGTACCATGCTCTTGGAGCTTGCTTCAAACCATAGAGCACCTTCTTCAACTTGCAGACATACTCGGGGTGAGCCTTACTCTCAAAGCCTTTTGGTTGCTCTATGTAGATCTCCTTGTCAAGTTCTCCATGTAGGAAGGCGTTTTTGACATCCATCTGCCACAACTTCCAAGACATGCTAGCAGCCATTGCAAGCAGGGCTCGAACAGTTGTGATCTTTGCTACTAGACTGAATGTTTCTTCATAGTCCAGCCCATATTGTTGAGAGAAGCCCCGAGCAACAAGTCGAGCCTTATACCTTTCAATTGAGCCATCTGGACGGGTTTTCACCTTATAGACCCATTTGCAAGATATTGGCTTCACATCCTTGGGTTTTGGCACTAAATCCCAAGTTTGATTTTCTTTTTCTTTTTTTGTGATGAAAAGGATTATATTAGTCAACCAGAGCAGCTACAATCACTAGCAACAAAATGTTCAATATAAGTTGGACAACTACCTAGCCAGCAAGCACTGCTAGCTCATGACTCACCCTATTCTGATCTCTGGAAATTCAGGCCAAATGTACATCCCTTTCGCCTTGAAGCAAATTCTTCACCTCCTGAACCCTGTGAGCAAAGATAGAGCAATCCGAGCACCTCGAGGAGAGCAACCCATCAATATAGGCCTATCTGTCCATTGATGTGCCAAAGCAATACCTTCACTGCATGCCGCCAACTCCACATCCAGAGCACCTGAGCAGTTCCTCAAAGATCTACACACGGCAAACACAACCGCCCCCAGATGATCACGCAACACCATTCCAGCCCCCGCCTGGTTGCTTCCTGGATCATAGGCGCCATCAACATTTAGCTTTATCCATCCTGCCAGCGGGGGAATCCAGCTGAGCCGCTCCACTTGAGACACTCCTATACCAACACGAGGACGTGGTAAATGACCAGATGTATTCACAATTTGCTTACCTTTAGTGAAGTCTGCCTTAGGGAACTGGTGAATAGAAACCAGGGATTCCACATAGCTAAGAAGGAAGCGCTTTGAATCTCAGTAGGGGCCAGCTGCTTATCGTGAGTAACTTCATTATGGATATGCCAGATTCGCCATAACAGCATTAGCACTCTCATCCGTTGGCCTTCATCAATATTGGAAATTAAGGTTAAGATCCAATCAGTCCCCTGGATCCGGAGTGAGTCCTCGGACGGCAGGTCCCATTCACTTTCCATGGCTTGCCATAGAGCACGTGCGTGATTACACCGTAGCAAAGCATGATAGGTGTCCTCAGCTTCTCGCCCACAGATTTGGCAGTCGTCGGGGACCGCCATACCCCTACGCCTTTTATTTACCTGTGTAGCAAGGGCATTAGTAGCAACACTCCAAGCAAAAATACGTACCTTATGAGGTATCGGGCATTTCCAAATAAGATCCCAAACCAGGTGTGATCCGTCTGAACGAACACTCGAAGCACCTGCATCCAAAGTTCTAAGATGCGCCGAGAGGCCTAATTTGTATGCACTACGGACCGAGAAAACACCCCGTTTATCAGGATGCCAAGCAATGAAGTCCTCATCATTTCTTCTAGATGGAATGATCCTGTTTATAGCCATCACATCAGCAAGGAAAAAATATTGCTGAAGAAGGTCCTGGTTCCACGCTCCTTCCGGAGTTAGAAGATCCGCCACCCATTTTAAACAGCATCGCCGATGTAGCGATATTGGCCGCAAAAGCAGATCACAAGGGATCCACGGGTCCCTCCATATCCGCACCTACGCCCCATTGCCAATCCGCCATATTAATCCTTTTCGAAGCAACTCCAGGCCGTATTCAATAGCGTGCCATGTCATCGAGCCATTCCCTAAAAAATAGTGTCAATTAAATTGCCATTAGGGAAATAGCAGGCCTTAAGTACCTGAGAACATAAGCTATCCAGGTTCTGGATAAGTCGCCAAGCTTGTCGTGCAAGAAGCGCTTGGTTAAACAGCCGCATGTCCTAGAATCCAATACCCCCCTATGCTTTCGGTCTCGTTGTGATGTCCCAAGCTATCCAGTGCGTGCGACGCTTTCCATTCTCCACGCCCCACTAGAAGTTTCGAATCAATCTTGTGAGATCATCGCATAGACCCGCTGGCAACTTAAAAACACCCATAACATAAGTAGGAATTGCTTGCGCCACTGCTTTAATTAATATCTCCTTTCCTCCTTGAGAAAGATGAGAGTCCGTCCAGGCCATAAGTCGCTTACTTAACTTTTACTGAAGGCTTTGAAATCTCCCCTTAGACATACGTCCCTCGGGTGTCGGCAAACCCAAATACTTGGCCTCGAAAGAGGATTGAGCAACCTGCAAGATATTCTTCATATCAGTCTGCACCTCCTGTTCACAAGAGGAACTAAAAAGTATGGAGCATTTCTGTGGATTAATTTGTTGGCCAGTGCTTGAAGCATATTCACCCAGGACAATCCGTACGCGTGCAGCTTGATCTGATTAAGCTCGGAAGAACAAAAGACTGTCAGTAGTAAACAAAAGATGAGAAACACCTGGAGATCTACGGCACACTTTTAAAGGCACTATCCTCCTCTCCTGTACCTCTCTCCTTAACAAGGCCGATAGACCATCAGCAACCAAAAAGGAACAGAAAAGGTGATAACGGATCACCGTGACGCAAAACTCAGGAAGGGCTAAATGTCTCCAAGAGATTTCCATTAAATTTCATAGAATACTTTACTGTAGTAACACACATCATGATCCAGTTCACCCATCAGTCTGTAAAGCCTAACTTTACCATCACAGCTTTCAAAATGTCCCAATCCACCCTGTCATAAGCTTTTGAAAGATCCATTTTATAAGCACAAAAATTATTATTAGAAATAGAAGGTTGTTCTATAAAATATAGGCATTCAAAAGCCACAAGGGCATTATCAGTGATGAGCCGCCCTGGAACAAACGCACTTTGGTTGCAAGAGATTATGTCCCCCAGAATTGGCCGTAGTCGGTTCACCAAACATTTTGCCACAATTTTGTATAGCACAGAGCAAAGACTGATGGGCCGGAATTCCTTAAGATCAGAGGGGTTAGCAATTTTCGGAATGAGCACAATCGATGTATTATTCACTCCTTCAGGCATCACATTGGTTTGAAAAACTTTACGGACTGCCACCGTCACCTCTTGCTTCATAGTGTCCCAGTTCCTTTGATAAAAGTGAGCCGAAAACCCATTTGGTCCTGGAGCTTTCAACGGACCAATTTGAAATAGCGCATCCGAAATCTCCTCATCCGAAAAGTCTTTGCACAATTGCTCTCATTTCCGTCGTGACCTGCGTATCAAACAAACTGACCACTCCATTAGGATTAATCGAATGATCCTTACAGAATAGCTCCTTAAAAAAGGAAGTAATCATAGTTCCTAACGTTGTAGAATTTGTCACCCATCTACCCGTGGTGTCCTTTAGCTTCTGGATATGATTTTTCTTTGCTCTCCAAACAGCGCGGCGGTGAAAAAATTTGGTGTTCCGATCTCCCTCACGCAGTCAGTCTACACGTGATCGCTGCATCCACAACATTTCTTCCCTGTATAGCAGCTCATTCCTCCAGTCCGTGACTTGCTGGACTTCATCCTGGGGTGCGTCCTGCAACAAGAGCTGGTCCAAACGCGCTCTGGTTTTCTCAAGCTTCCGAACAACATTGCCAAACTTATCCTTACTCCACGTTTGTAGAACCTGCATCACCTAAGCTCTGCCACGCCGTCTGAATAATCTCTGGGAGCTCGCTTGCCCGTTCCCAGCAAACTTCGTACTGCCGGCTGCATCTTTGGGAAGCACCCTGCGGCTACACCTCAAGCCTTAACAAAATGGGACAATGATCAGAGCACGGCGAGACCAAGTGGACAACTGATGCATTAGAGAAAATATCACGCCATTCGTTGTCAGCCATAGCTCTGTCTAAACGAACTTTAACATTAAAAGGGCTACAACGCTTATTGTCGTATGTGAAAGGCACACCCTCAAAACCAATATCACGGAGAGCACATAGAGATAGCGTGTCACAGAATGCAGCCATTAGATGCTCCAACCACGCAGAATTAGAAATATGCTCAAACTGCCACAGGGTTTCACTAAAGTCCCCTACAACCATCCACGGCAGCGTAGACTGAGACTTGAGAGAGATGAGAAGCTCCCACATACGGTGCCAATTTTCTGCACGCGGCTCACCATAAACACAGGTTAGGCGCCACATCGGAGCGTCAGGAGAAATACGAACATACGCATCAATGTATCTTTCATTCATAGATTGGATATCCAGGTACATAGTATCATCCAAAAAAGAGCTAAACCACTACTAAGACCCTCACAACTCACACCTGCAAAACCATTCAAACCCAAATGACATTTAAGACGACACATCTTATCAACTTTTTGACAAGTTTCACACAAGAAAATAATGCGGGGATTCTTTTCTTTCGCCAAAGTGATAAGGTCACGAACTGTCCGAGGGTTCCCAATTCCTCGGCAGTTCCAAATTACTCCTGACGAGGCGCCTCAATCAGCCCCGTCAGTTGACCAGCAGCCCTAAGGCTGGTTGCTTCCAAAATGTCATCCCGCATCCAAGTATCCCGCCACCCATCCTTTGCTGTTAAATGAACGCGCCCCTTTTTAAGAGCTCCACCACGAACAAACTCCCCATGTAATACCAAAGCGAGCGAATTAACCTCCACTGGCGCTAGAACTTCCTTGTACTCTGCCGAGCGCTTCCCCAACACCGAGGTATCACCGGACATGAAAGAGTTGCCCTGCGATTCCAAATCAGAGCCCATTTCACGCAAAGCATCAATCATTTCGGAGTTGTGCATCGTGCCTGAGCTTATGTGTATAGGTTCCCCTATAATGCGATTACCTGCGTCCGCCCTCACAGAGTGCTCATGTGCCGGACGGGCTACAGTACACTGGGCGTCTGGAGCCAAAGGTTCCCAGTTTTGCATTAGTGATTTAACCAGGCTGCCACACGTAACAACAGCTCCATTGTTCGCAGCATCTCCCATCACAATCTCAAGCATATCTTGTTGGCCACTACAATTAGTATCCGCTGAGGGCATCAAATTCTTGTTCAAGCCACAGTGCGTATCCGAAAGATCAATGTGCATCGCAGTAGTAACATGAACCTCTTGGACCTTAGCCGCCAATTCTTCATCCACCTCTCTAACACCTTGAGCATCTTCCCCATGATCGACATTGCGTGAGTCCGCCTGCTCCGACAAGTTGCCTGCTTGCTCTCGAGGTGAATCGTAATCCTGATGTCAAGAGCTCATGGACTCTGTGGAACCGACTGGTCCACCGAACAGATTCTGGCGAACTGATGTTCCAACTGAGACCACACCTTCTCGTCGGTCAGCCTGATGAAAGGGAGAGCATCGCATCTTATTATCCAATTTGTGTGACGGCTCCTTCCTCCTCTTTCTACTGCATTCATCCTCATCATGCCCCATCAATCCACAATGAAAACAAAAAAAGGGCACACGCTCATACTTCAGGAGAAAGCTGCGAACCTCCTGGTGCCTGCAACGTCGCATCCTAATGTCCACCGTAGGTTGCAATGCCCGCTCCACAGGCCAATCAATACGGATCCGAAGAAAGCGATGACGCATATGCCCATTGTCAGCAACATCTACTTCCCGAACACGCCCAAATCTTCCCCCTAGCGTGTGTGCGAACCTCTCAGACTACATATCCAATGGGAGATCATATACACGGATCCACAACGGCACCATATCAAGTGGTAGTTCAGAAAGCCGTGCATCACCATTGATCACAGTAACCAGTAGGGCATTACCTCGGTGAAGCCACGGCCCACCGCGAATCACGTGATTGAAATCCCCTTCAGAAGCGAACGACACGATGAACACATTATCTTCCACTTTCGAGTATGACATCTCTGTCCTCAATTGTCAGGCTCGTTTCAACCCAGTAAACATGATGCCCGCCACCGCTGAGCGCATTGAGTAGTATCGCGTCAGCACCGTCCACTTCCCCGCCTCCTCCGTCTCTTTATCAGCAAGCTCGAAGTCCAATATCCTATCCTTTGTAATCACCTTAACCTCGCTTTCAAGAAAAGCTTTCGGCCCCCAATGATGACTGTGGCGTACTCGGTTTTAAGGCCGGATACTCCCTTGTGATTACTGCACCAGTCCCTGGATCAGTAGCCGGTACACACAAGTTAACCTGTATATCATTGACATACATACAAATTTAAGTAAATAGACCGTCAAGGTCGAATGTCTGATACCTGTAGCCCAATGGCTATAAATTTGCAGCGGAAAAAACAAGCGATGAGGTGGCCCAGCAATATGCCGTACCCAACAGGCAACTGACTGGGGTTACGCCCTAGTTGTCGTAATCGTAATCATATCTTCGGAATTGATGTCTCCTTCGTCTGGCCAAATCAACAAGCCAGGTGAGTACGTTGAATGTACTTGCAAGTTATTCCCACACGAGAATTATACAACAGTATTTCATACAAGGTGTAATTCAAGGAATAGCTCTATCTTAAGTTGCTTGTTGTGCGGAAATGTAAGTTTTCAATTTAAATACGAGAATAGTAGGTTCCAAAGCAGTTTTGTCAATCAGAGCAATTCAAAACAACAAAACTTCTCTTGAGGTAGACCCGGCTACCTCCTTTTTATCTCTTGTGATGGCTCAGTTCATACTACCCCGGGCAGTATGACTAGCCTCCTCATTTCATTGCTCAGCTCGTACTATCCCAGATAATACAACTGGCCTCCTCAGCGCAGTGCCCAGCCGTGCTATCCCGGATAGCACGGCTAGCCTCCGCCTAACTCAATGCTTAGCCCGTACTATCCCGGATAGTACGGCTAGCATCCTCCTCCTGTAATTCCTTGCTACCAGCCGTGTAGCATAAATTGCACCCTGTGGACACATCATGCCCACGTCCTTAATCCCTTTTCCCAGCTTTCGCAAACCAAACTTAGTCTAACCAGTGTGTGGCCTTACCAGTTCATGTCCATGACCGAGGACGCGGCTATTCGAATAGTTTTTAACACTCTGCAGAGGTTGTACGGCTTTACCCACAACATGTAAGTCACTCTTGTTGCCGTGCGCA
This sequence comes from Stipa capillata, assembly GCA_019208055.1. Taxonomy (NCBI): domain Eukaryota; kingdom Viridiplantae; phylum Streptophyta; class Magnoliopsida; order Poales; family Poaceae; genus Stipa; species Stipa capillata. The sequence goes on from JAGXJF010004652.1 coordinate 159,459, forward strand.
TACGGATACGCTTCACGAGGTGTATCGGCAGGGTTATTACAACGAGACCCTTCGCCCGCGTTCACACTAGAGCCGGACCCGCTAGGTGGGTAACTTGTTGGAAATATGCCCTAGAGGCAATAATAAAGTTGTTATTATTCTATTTTCATGTTCATGATTAAGTTTATGTTCTATGCTAGAATTGCATTGGTTCTTGGATATGAGATTCAGAGGAAAACCTAATTGCATGTGTGGAATAATAAACACCATTCAGATCCCTAATCAGGCCTCTGGACTAGCTCATGTATTGTTGATGGTCTTGTTTTCCTGATCATGGGCATTGTTAATGTAACAAGGTTACCGGCAATAATGGGAACACATTGTTAGGGTAACAATGGTGTTGGATAGACCCCCTTATGAGATACTGCGAGATCACTTCGTCAATATGTTGTCAGTATCTTCTCATTATGTGTTAACGTTTACTTGCGTCCTTAGACCATGAGAATATCGTAGACCCGGATACCGGATGGTTGCTTTGGGGTCATCAAACATTACTCCGTAACTGGGTAATTATAAAGGTGACTTTCAGGTACACCAGAAAGTATATCGTGGTTCAAGATATGTCAAGATTGGGATTTGCCCATCCGGCGATGGAGAGATACACTCTGGGCCCACTCGGTATTGCGGTGTCCAGCATCGCCTGGCCAGGTATTGTAACTAAAGGGTTAGTCACGGGGACACCGGAATACGGAAACGAGAAAAGAGTACAAACCGGTAACGAGGATAACTAGGTATAGTGATCAAGGAGTTGATCACAAGGATACCATAAAAAGTCTCGCCTCGGGTTGTGTAATGTATCGTGAGGCAAAAGGATGATATGCGGTAATACGAGGTTCGCTCGATAAAAATATTCGATGATATGTGGGAGTCGTTATGGGTGTCCAGATCCCGCTGACGATTATTGGCCGGAAGGTGTTTCGGACATGTCCACATATACTCGAACCTATAGGGTCACATGCTTAACGTTTTAGAGACATTTAGGAATGCTACGATTTATGGAGAACGAGAGAGAAGGGTTTCGAAAGTGTTTCGGATGATCTTGAAAGTGTTCCGGGAGGTCCCGGATGGTTTCGATGATGTCCGGAAGTATTCCGGAAAGTATCGAAAGGTTCTAGAAGGTTCTAGAAGATACTAGAAGGTTCTAGAAGGTTCTGCTGGAGTTGGACTCCAACTCCATCAGAGAGTTCCTGCTGGAGTAGAACTCCACTTTCCCAGGGAGAGCTGCCCCACCCTCTTTAAATAGAGGGGCAGGGCACCTCAAAGTGCATCCCAAGCAGCCCCAAAGGCAGCCCTAGCCCCTTGGCCGAAACCCTAGGCAGCCGCCACCTCTAGATTGGCCGCAGCCTCCTCTTCCTCTCTCTTCTAGATTGGATCTAGTTCAGCTGCCGGCGCGCTGCTGCTTCTCCTTCTCGTAGATCCCCGCTGTTCTTGTGTGCTGGTCCACACATTACCGCGGTGTCGCTGATCCGGTACGCGTGGATACCTCAGAGACGTCATACACTTCGGTGTTCGATCAGGCGAACTATTCGCGAGGAGATCGCTCTCGCGGCTGGGAGGTATAACCTAACTGCGGGAGTCTGCGGACTTCATCGACATCGTCAACTTCTCCGCTGCATTGACGTGATCGGTGAAGGTATGATATCGTTGCCTACACCTCGATAGTGATCTTGGGTTAGATCGTTCGCGGTAAATTTTTGTTTTGCGTAGCACGTTCCCCAACATAACCCAACTTTTGTATCCCGGATGACAAAAATGGGACTCTCCACCTTTGTGTCGAACCTATGTACACGTACCACGTGGAACTCACTGAGAGCTTTACCTCCACGCAGTTCCGTGAAGATCCTCTAGGGATCCCAAATCCACCCTAGCACATCACCCTAACTTCCGACGGTTCCAAGCTCTAGCATTAGACAGGGTACCGAGTCAAGTCCTTCCCATAAAGGACATGTGGACGTACAGTGTGGAACTGATTTAGCGGCACTTAGGTTCGGTCCTTAATCGGTTCGAGCAAGACTCCAGTTTCAACCCTTCACCTCAGGTAGCTACCGGCTACCCTACCATTCCATGCTTACCATCTCAAGTAGCAACCGGCTACCCTACCATCCTTCAACACCCCTTAATGTTCTTGCCTGAATCAAAATCCTCCATCCTTTCATTCGGGATTTTGACAATCATTCCCTTTTAAAAGATTCTTCAGAATGTATAAACAAACCGAGGGTTTGGATCCCATATCCATCGTAACCGGTAAAACTTAGTTTTAACTACAGTAAGACTAAGCACGGCTAATGCCTATATTCTTAATACTTTTGCCGGTCGCAGAACAACCGACTAATATACCTAGGGCTACAAGGAATCGGTTATTCAGACCTAAGTCTTATGCATCAATTGGGTATATCTAGGTCTACATAAAATACCGCTGATAATCACATAGCATGCATGATTCACAAACAAAATAATTAGATTTCATACATATGGGATTCAACATGATCAAGGTGGGAATGCTTGCCTCGCAATTTGGCCTTTATCGCGGTCTTGAGCTTGATACGATCACCGTCTGGATTCTCCCGCACGGATGTATCGTGACATCGTAACTACACGTTGAGAGAACATCCAATGAACGACGGTGCGTGTGAAAACCCAATAGCAGCAAATAAAGAACCAGAGTGTCCAAATCATAACTTCATGGCAGGTTAGGGTAGCTACTGATTCATGAGGCTTTCAGGAGTTTAGAAGGAGATGTATTAGGTTTTTATGACCAGGGATATCGTCCTCAGGGTCGAGGCCGTGTTAGGGTTTCTCTGACTTTCTACATATTAAGGTGAACAATCCTTGGTTTCGTACTGAACTGAGGGCTGGGTTTAATGTCATAGATGAAGAGATTTTGGTTATACGTATTGATGAACGTAGCAGTTAGGTTTCGTCATGCATGCATTTTCTTACTCGTATAGTGTGCAAATTGGTGTTTCATATACTCTCATGGTATTAATTTAGGATACATACCTAGACTTCTACAAACTTTCTAGAATTACATACTCAGGCTTGTTTTATGAGATTTTAGGAAGTTAGGAAAAAGAACGAAGTGGTTCTGATGGGCGACGAAGAAGATATAGCTAATCAAAGTTTGTCGGAGGGGAAGAATCGTAGAGGGGAAAGGGAATGACGTCACAGGCGTACCCAGAAAAATACGCCTTCAATTCGGTAAGGTGGGAGCAGGGGTTTGAAAGAAAATTATGCCTTCATGACACGAAGGCGTACAGAGGAGGTTACGCGTCCCAGTTAATGATGTGTATTTCTATGAGAGCAACAGGAACACTACGTGTTCTAAAGGGAGAAACGTATTCTGGAGAGTACGTTTTCTAGTGCAATGAACGTAAACAGGAGGAAGCCAAGGAGAGCACGCCTTTGGGATAAAAGAGACGCATAGGGTGATTTCGCCTTCACTTTAATGAGATACCAGCGAGCCAACGGTTAACGGTGGCAGTTATCACTTACTCGCTCGGTTCAGAGCGCGCTTAAAGCGGTTGTTAGGGTTGAGTTAATTTACTAATGAGCAGTTAGTTGGCAGTCAGACCAAAAGAGAATGGGATGGGCTGCTTGACGCCAGCTGGTTCTGGTCGGGCTTACCGGTGGATGATGGCGGTGGATCCAAATGCGGCAGGAACCGGGTTGGAGTCAACGAAGCTCTCACGCGGGGTCGGCCGGGCTCCTACCTCAACAGCACGGCAATTGGGACCTGCCAGAAGAGGCAGCCCAAGGAGGACTCACCGGGAGCGGCGGAGGGTCCTCACCGGTGACAGGGGCGACGACGGATCCGTCGACGTGCGGGTGGCTTGACTGCGGAGGGGCTCGCCTGTGTGAGGAAGGGTAGGGAACCGGTGGCGATGGCGGCTGGTCCTGGTGGCGAGCGGAGTGGCGGCAAGGGGGCGGCGTGGTTCCAGAGCAGGGGAGATGGCGGCTCAGCGGCTGGTGTGGCCAGGGCGTCGCTAAGGGCGGAGTCTAGGACGTTTAGATGGGAGAGGGAGCCATTAGCGGGGGAGAGGCAGGTGTTGGGTTGGCGTCATTAGCGGTGGTTCACCGGCAACGGGAGGCGATGGTGGCCGGCGGTGTTCGGTGCGGAGGCCGCGGGAAGCTTTGAGGTTGGTAGACGGCAGCGGGGGAGGGGTGTGGACCTCGGCGCGGGTGCAGCTATGGGCTGCAGGGCGGAGCAGCGCAGTCTTCAGCAACTCGCAAGGGCGCTCGGTCCGGTGGTAGTGGCTGGATGCGGAAGCTAGAAGAGGGAGGATTAGTAAGGGAATCAGAGAGGAGGCGGCGGCCATGGCTGGGATTTCTCCACCGGAGCTGATGAAAAAGCCCGGCGCGGCGGCTTGGTTTAGAACGATTGCGATGGCGCGGAGGCGGTATGTGGCGCTCGGGTCTCGACTTGGTGGCCGAGGTCGGCGCTCGTTGGTGAAGTGCCCGATGGCAGCATGAAGAGCCCGAGCGGAAGACTCTGGAGTGGCTCGGAGAAGAGAGCAAGAGAGAATGGGGAAGAATCCATGGGGAAGAAAGGGGAGATGGAGGGGAGCTCGGGTGGGTGCTTCGGGTAGAAAGAATGAGGAGAGCACCGCTCGGCTTTAGGGAGAAAAGAAGATAAAGGGAAGGTGGAGCTCAGGTGTAGTAATGGCGTACAGGAAGAAGAGCTGGTGCCAGCCGCTATTGCCGCACAGTGGAGGTTGGCACATGGCTGGGCTGCCGTGGCGACGCCAACCTCGGCTGGAATCCAGCTGATTTTTGGCCTGCAGGGGAAGATGAGGTGGCACGGCGCCACAGGGAAAAGGAGGAGCAGTGCTCAGCGTGAGTGAGGAAGAAGATTGGAGAGGAAGGAGGAAGACTCTCATGCGGGACCGAGGTCCACATAGCAGGAAGGTACCAAGGAAGTCAGTTGGTACCATTTGGGTGTGTTTAGCAAAAAGAACAGGTGGAAATAACAGCGATCAAAGTAGCTAGGGACTGGATATTTTTGACTGAGCCTTGGGAGCAGAAGATTTATATATATATATATATACGGCAGCGCTAATATGCGCGAGAGCGCAGATTAAGCTAATCTGCGCTCCGGCCGAAACGCGCCAGACCGAGCCAGCCACGGAACCAACGAAGGAAAAAAAACGGGGCAGTAATTTTGTCTATCGAGTAGTAATTTTCGGACAGGATTTTACTACTGAGATTTTAGTGTGATTCAGAATTACTACATTTTGTGATAGATTTTACGATATCATATACACAACTTTACTGCCTTGTGCATCTCGATCATAAAACACTTCTGAGTTTGACGACTTTTTACTATATTTGGTGATAGATATTACGATATCCTATACATAACTTTACTGTCTCGTGCGTTACTACATTTGGTGATAGATTTTACGACATCCTATACACACCTTTACTGTCTCGCGCACATCTCAGACCGTAAAAAAATTCTAAGTTTTATGCGCGCCATCCGTTTTAATTGAATAAATAAGAAGGTGGTGAGATTCAAACCGTGGACCTCACGAAGGTGGTGAGATTCAAACCGTGGACCTCACGCACGTTGCTATTCTCTTCTAACCAACTAGACTATGCAAGTGATTGTGAATAAACAGAAGAAATATTTCTAGTATAGAAGAAATATTCCCCTAATCTGTTTTAATTGAAAAAATATGGACAGGGCGGGATTCGAACCCTGGACCTCATGCACATTGCTCTTCTCTACTGACCAACTAGGCTACGCAAGTGATTGTGAACAAAGAGAAGAAATATTTTCTTTCTAGTATGGAACGATCAGACATGCAGTAAAATGATGGCCGCGAGATCGTAATATCGTGTGCATATAATAGTAATTTTGCGACACGCTTTATACAAAAATTACTAGAGTCCTGAATTTTACGATGACACATGTTGTTTTACTACTCGACAGACATAAAATTACCGTATTTTACATGTGAAGTTACATTACTTTGAGGGATCTGTTCGACAGTAATATAGTTCGATGGATTTACTATATCTACTGAATAGTTTTACGATCAGTGGTGAAAAGGGAGGGACGTGGTGGGTCTGGGCTGGCTGGCTCGGTCGGTTGGTCAGCGCGTAGAATAAGTATTCTGAGCATAGGTGCAGATTAGCGGATGTATATATATATATATATATATATATATATATATATATATATATATATATTTCTTCATTGCAAAAATAGGTTAGCTAAAGCATTCCACCCAATTTTGAGGACTTTTGGGGGCTCGAATAGGCCATCCTAAAATCTGTTTAAAATTTAGGTTCTAAGCAGTTTTGAATTTTCTCTAAGGATCTAGATGGTTGATCTTAGACGTGAGCTATATGTATTGGGACTATCTCTCGTCATCTTCATGGAATTTTATGATATTTAAAAATTTAGGATTTCGTTTAAATTGTCGAGCGAGGAACATAATTGGGGCTTCGAGCACTTGATCAGTGGCATGAGGGGTAATAAAAGTAGCTTTGAGATTGATGGCGTAGATGGTTCCAAGAGTGAGGTGGAGACAAGATCATAGATGTATACGTGTACGGATTTACCTGACCGCCTGATCAGACGGCATCGGAGCCGAAGGCAGGACGGTTGATGGAGGGCATTTAGGGTTTAGGGATGTCCATACTTGCACAATTTCTCAGTACACTAGTTAACGATGGTTATTTAGGAAGCGCGGATGCGGGGATCAAATAAGGCGGAAGGGTTTGAGTCATATAGCCAAATCAAGACTTGACCTGTGGTTCGGGAACAAGGGCTTACGGTTTGTGTATATGCATATATAAAAGCAGCATATATGTGCACACACGCATGATATGACATGGCAAAGTAGATGGCAGATGATCACGGCATTTGGAAGGGTTTTGTGTCGTATATATGCTCAATCCTTCGATGAAACCGCATGGTAGACGAACATACGCACATACACATGTGGGTATGTATATGTGGGAAATGGCAGATGTGCCTATGTGAATGCGCAAGGGGTCCGGTAAGGAGCAGGTAGGCGAAGGTCGCCTTGTGTTGAGAGATACTAGACATAATTTGGTGAGAAGATAAACGCGACGGGAGTGTGAGTACATGCGTCAGAAGGGGAGAGGGATCACCCGGTAGTTACATTAGACGATGATAATGTCGCGAAGTGACAACAAAGTTTTTGGTTGGATTTAATTAAGAGAATGCTACTATTAGCGCAAAAAGTTTTTGTTGGCCCTAAATTTTCATGTTTTAGAAAACGGGATGTGATAATGACCCAGAACCCACCCCTCCAGCGTAATTGCTTCACTTCCCACTGGCGCCGCAAACTCAGGACCGCCGGCGTCGAAGACCTCACAGCCATGGCATCAGCGGGCGGCTTCGGGCGGGTAGTTGCCTCACCGGCGACCCCTTTTTCACCCCCACCACCTGCCGAACCACGAGATTGTGAGTTCATCATCGTCGCACAATCACCCGGATCAAAGGTTCGTCAAGCTCGCCACCCAATCTGCTGAAGCCCAGATTTTGGTCTAACTCCCCTGTTTCTCCCTAGCTCTCCTTTTAAAGCGATCAGAGGCGTGACATGCTCCTCGAGTCCATCCTGGAGATGGCTTCCCTTCATTGAGCAAGCGCCAATTTGACTTACTCCTCCGATCCGAGACAAATTCCCTCCTTCCACGAACCCCCATCCGAAGAGCACCACCGAATCCATCCTGGAGACAGCTTCCCTGCGACGTACGAGCATCAATTTGACTCACTTCCCATCCCAAGATCGGATCGGAGACGATCTCCATCCTTCCCCAAAAACTAGAGCCGAGGTGCGCCGCCGAGTCGCCTCAGCCGCCACGAAACCCTAACTTTTCTTTATTCGTACCCATTTGACGATCTACAGTACAATCCTGGCACCAAATGTCGCTCCTGTGACTGGCATGACTTTCAAAACAACTTTGAAGTCTCGAGCCAGGTATATGTTCTTCCCTGGTGAATAGTGCCACGCAAGTTATTATTATTACTCATCATAAAGGGCGTGAATCCCGAACAGAAACACAACCACGCAAGTGTGCAGACAGTAGGAACTGAAGCCGTGATAGTCTTATATACTACTTCTTTCGTTTTTAAATGTAAGTTGTTTTTAATTTTTTACAGTTTTTAAGATAAAATTTTGATTATAACTTTCGGTCATGATAAGTGTTAAAGATAATAGAAAGTGCATAGTTTGAAAGGATTTTATAAGATGAATCTAATAACATTATTTTTATAGAGTATATCAGTATACTTTTATACATATTAGTGGCTAAAATTTTAAAAGGTTGATTGCACGCATTCAGGCAATTTATATTTGAGAACAGATGTAGTCTACTGCACGAGAAAAATCAATTAATTAATAATATGAAAGGCAATAAAACAGAGTAAAACTATGGTAAGAAGCAGAGCAACGCCTTCCTTTCCATAGCAGGGATTTTACTGCGAGTGTTTTGAATTTTGAAACTTAAATAAATGGCTGGGTGAAAATTCAACCCAGAGAATACCTAAAAAAAAGAGCCAACGTAGAGGATTCCCGTCTTTGTTAGCCATTGAATTGATGGTTCGATGGCTCTGATTGACGGAGATGCAAATTAGGTATGATCCGCTCTATGTTCTACCTTATGGATAATTCCTCAGCACAGTTCCATCTCACGATACCACAGGCGCGCTGCATTTGAAATCTCCGGATGCCTATCTCAGTTGTCTCTTGTTTGCAATCTCTTGCGAACCCATCATATCTCACCGGTCATCATGCTCTTGAGCTCCGACGAAGAGTGGCGTCCGGATGGCACAGGGAAGTGCAAGTTAAGCAGGAGATGGTAGTTGGACTTGACTTCCAACAACATAACTTTTCTTAGTAGTTATCTCCTCTTAGGTATTCAAAAAGAGAGAAAACATTGGACTATTACATAAGGGAATACAAGGTAGAGTATGTATCCTCTATATCATATGGAAAAAAACACTGTAGACACCTTAAGTCCTTAAACTATGGATTATATATTTCAAGACAAAGAAAGTGGGTTATATCTTGAGTTATCTCTACGCTAGATCAACATTAAGAGATAGATGCGTCTAAAGAACCCGAGATGGTGTTTTCAGCATGTGCTATTCATGTGAAAACTTTTTCTCTCATCCTAATCTTTAACCCCTATAAGAAAACCTCATTTATGGTAGGATGAAAAGTCACCTGGTGTCAAGGAATTAAGGACTACATAGCTACTAAGTTTAAGGAATATTCATTCCAGGGCAACAAGCCCACTTGGGGAGCTCCTAACATGGTTCAGCTCCCCCGTCAGCCTCCTCTACCCCTACCTCTCTCTTCTCTAGCGTGACATCGCACCCCTCGTCTGCCGTCCCCGCCCTTGCTTCCACCAGCCGCGGTCAACAACAAGCTTGCTACTCGACCCAATTTAACATTTGATGCCGCTGTCCCCACCGTCCAACGGGACTGCGGCCGGCGGGGCCACCGCTCAGCCTCGAGTGGGTAGGAGTAGATAAGTTTTCAGACTTTCACACATGATTCCCGAGGAGTTTAGGACAAACACAATTCTCACCCGACATTTCACTCATATTGGCTGCATATATTGCCATGATGTACTGAAAGCTGAAGACTTGACGCAATGGCCGTATGGATCAACCTAATTTCGTTTCTATTCGCTCATATTTTCTGATGTTTTTATTGTTTTCTTATACAGTTCAATTTGTATTAGTCCCGTATCATATCTTGCAGTTTGAACGATTCTTACCTGTATCTGACTCACATCTCAAGGGAAAATAAATCTAGGTTAAAATATGAAATGACCAATATCCACCCGTGCTGCCGTGCATGTATATGGTATGATGCGACGTGTGTGCGCGCTTTAAACGTTTTTCACTTTGCTCAACGGACGTACGTGCTCCCTTTCTTCTCCGGCCATCTCAAAAAACAAAAACAAAAAAAACCGCAGGCCGTGCAAGACCTGAGAATATAATGGGCGACGACTTCTTCCCACGGCCCCATCACAGTCCTCCGTATGGGTGGCTGCGTGGCACTTCCTCCGATTCTAGGCCTTGGGCCGTCTTAGGCGTTGGCGAGCCCACCTCATCGCCCTCGTCGCTCCAGCGGTCCAGCCACCATCCCACCCGTACCACCGCAGCCGACGAGTAGACAGGCGACGAATCTGCAACCGCCATCACCCCACGCCGTAAACCCGACCAAATCCGCAGCTTCCCGTCTCGGGAGACGACGCCGCCGCCGCCGCCGCCGCGCGGTCTTTACTTCTTGCCTCGAAGAATCGAAGCACCGGCGGTGAGTGTTTTGGATCTCTGTGGCGCAGATCGGCCCTTTCGTCTGCTTACTGCCTACAGCCTTTACATTTACGGCAAAGGTGCCTTTTCTCTTATTATTTATGCTTCGGATTATTGATGGAATCCCTTGATCTGGTGACCTTGTTCTTGACGACGTCGCCAATCGATATGCTTAGTGTTTCTTGGCGTTTAGTGTTTCTTTTTTCTGAAAAGAAGAGTTTAGTGTTTCTTGGAGATGGGTGTGTAGGGTTTCCTCAAGTTTAGATTTTTCGAAACTGTTTTACCTCCAATATCCAAGAGCATGCTCGGGTTTGCCAGTATAGATCGTGTTCGGTTATTGTAAAAGAAGGTTTTAAGAACTTTGACACTAAGTTTGTGATATCGTTAGCAATGTAGATTTCATTGTAAAATTCATATTTAAGAAGATTCTCTCAGTGTCTATATGATTTTGAGCTTACTCTTCACATTTTACATTCCTGTAAGTTCCATTACAGGGGAGTAGGTATGCAACATTAGACACACACACCGAGGGCGTTGAGGGAATTGGTCTTTATCTTGTAATTGGTCTGGTTGAAATACCACTTTTGCAGTAGCAATGACAGGTATCATAGATTCATAGTTATCTTTTTCTTGGACTAATACGAACTCAAAGTTGCCTTTTTCACAATCTATATGTGATGAAGACAGTCATAAATCTCTGTTATAAAGAGATCAAGCATCTCTGGTATTCTGTTGAATTCTCTGGTCGACCTTATTGTTAGCATCCAATGTCTAGTGGAACTTGTGCTGAATTAAAGCAAGAGATTCATTCATTTAAAGTTTAGCAGTAACTTGTTCCCTGGAATTTGAGATCAACATATGTTGCTGTACTTTTTGTAAGTGTTCGGCATTTTTGGTAAGTTGAGGAATGGGTGCAAAATATATGTGATGGGTGGATTAGTTAGCATCAGAATGTATAGTTGCTAATGTGCGCTTTGGAAAAAACAGCAAAAGGGTTTGACATCAACCATTTAATTTGTTCATACCATCTTGAGTTAACCTTTCATAATATCAACCATCAAACAGATCTCTGGGCCATTTTTTTAGAGATAAGAAGAGTGAAGCAAAAAAACCCTTTAAAACACCCTTTCAAACCTTTTTCTTTGCTAATCTAGGAAAAAGTGAAATCCCTATTCCACAAGTGCAATGTGTTAGAGATCATTCTACAGTCAACCGTGTTCCCTTAATTTTGATTTGTACAATCTTACTTAATACACTGAACATTCGCATCTTGCAGTTCTTCAAGATGACAAAAAATTCAAGGAACAAGAAATTTTCATCTCGTCAGCTCAGGTCACTACATTATTTGACGCCCTTCGGACATTGCAGTTTCAAGAGAGTTGCTAGCCAGGAGTCAACATTAGCAGCCACAGAGAAATGTGCGTGGGAAGACGCAATCTGCCCAGTTTGCATCGAATGCCCGCACAATGCTGTCCTTCTACTCTGTTCATCTCATGACAATGGTTGTCGTCCATATGTATGTGGAACCAAATTCCACCACTCAAATTGTCTTGACCAGCTTATAGAGTCGTGCAGAAGCCCAGGAAGCTGCGATGATCTAGGCTCAATAGAGCTCACATGCCCCCTTTGCCGTGGTGAGGTTAAGGGATATACATTGGTTGAGCCTGCCCGGGAACAGCTGAACCGAAACAGGAGGAGCTGCATGCAAGATGGTTGCTCGTACATCGGTACATACAGAGAGCTCTGCAAGCATGCAAGAAAGAAGCATCCTTCCACAAAACCTCGTGCCGTGGACCCTCTACATACTTACAGATGGAGGCGACTCTTATTTAGAAGTGCATTGCAAGATATGATCTGTGTGACGAGTTCGTCAGCGATCCAAGGATTATTAACTGCCATGTTGCAGTTTGAGGAGCTTATGTCATCTAGTTGGCGTGGAGATGATGATCACCATGGTGCTACTAACGATAGTTCAGTGCAAATGGCCGATATGGACTTAGCTGGTTTGTGATCTCTGTAGCTCTCGCTGAAATGTGAGAATGGCCATGCTGTTACTGTTAGCGCAGAGACCCTTCCAAAATTCATGGTTTGACCCCTGCTGATCCATGAGTTGAGACCTGACAGGGTAGCACTGGCGTGGATATGTTCTCAGGAAGTATTTCTTCAGAAGAAACAGAAGGCTTTCATGAATTCAACAGTCCTGACAAAGTGGTGGAATGGCGTGAAGGTGGTTGTTGAAACTTCATTTTAGTCCCTCTTGTCTCGTGTGATGCACTGCCCTTGTGCATCCCTGTTGCATTGTGTGTGATAACAGTTTCTTCTGAAATGTACGATTCGACTTGCTCTAGATCTTTTCCCTTTCCAGAGAAAGTACAAATGTGTTTACTGTTTAGTTATTTCACCTGACAGAAGATGAGTTACTCATCAAGAAGTACAACTGAAAATGAAAGATAGTAAGAATCTTACTATCAACTGCTATACGGTGCCTCTGAAGTCTGAATCGAGAAAAACTGAACCTTCGTCACAGGCATTCTAGACTGGTCGAATTATTGATTTTGGTCTTACTTTCTAAATATGATAATTTCCACCTAACGTTCGATGTGCGACAGGTCAAGTTTTGTGCGGGTATAGTCGTAGATCTCTTTGTCCGATTAGTTTTGTGCGGACGGAGGGAGGGCGGACGGCGGCCGTGGAGGCGACGAGGCGGCGTGGACGGAGACGGCGCGGATGGAGGGAGGGCGGACGGCGGCCGTGGAGGTGAGAGAAGGCGGAGCGGACGGAGGGAGGGCGAACGGCGGCCGCGGAGGCGAGGAAGCTGCGCGGATGAAGGCGGCACAGATGGAGCGAGGGGAAGCATGGCAGCGGACGGAGCGCGGACGGAGCGCGACAGCCAGAGGAATCGTGGACGGAGCGACAGGCGGCGGCTGATGGGGAGAAAGGCGGCAGAGACGGGGTGAGGAATCGGGGTGGGAAATCAGGGTTCAGACGTGAGGAATCGGATGCGGACGGCTCCATCCGGTCATTTTGGCTAGGTGAGCTTATCCAACATCTACAAAGAATATTTTCTTTTTTGGATGACTCTATCCCTACAATCTCTCAAATCAAATATCTAGATGGACTTTAAAAGTAAATTTTTAAGATATATCTAGATTCATCCCTCGAACCAAACACACTCTTAATTTCACCAGATGAACACTGCTGAGCAGGAAGTGTCTCATGCTCTTCTCAATCAGGCAGACGACCACGTCAAGTGCACAATTTTCTTGGCGAATGTTGCAGGCGAGAGATACAGCGACTACGATCCCCATCCAGCTCCAGTCCGGTATGTTGCATTCTCTTGGTCAGGCCGCGGACGTACAAACGGTCAACTGATTCGACACACCGAGGAGCAACCGCCTCAGAGCAGACTAGAATCTCCCTAGAACAATCATCTAGTGCGGTCGGCGGCGACGCCGTGCCGTGCCGTTCCGGTCAGCTCGGTCAGTGAGTTGTTCTGCACGAGAATTTGCCGCTCGTGCAGGTTACCCTCGGCCTCGGCCTCGGCATTGAGCAGAAAAGGGAACCACAGCCGCAGTAACTTCGCATGCCTGAGCCTGATTGACAGCCGCGGCGCGGACACCTGATGTCAAATTCTCATGCTGAATTTTAATGAAAACTCCACAGATATCTATGGATGATGTTGACTGAACGCACCGGCCATCGTAAACCTAGGATCTGTTTATCCTGACAACTATGCTGAGATCATTCGTCTCTGTGACAGCACCGTGTGCAGGTATGCTGTGCGCACTGGACGGACAAACAACATGCACAGGGAAAGATGGTGTATTATTTTCGCAATTTTGGGGCAGATGTGCTACCGGTTCCTGTCAATTGTCTTGCTCGAAGATTCTCCAGGCCTGTTCTAGTTAAACTTTCCGCTCAGCTTGCTATCCATCAAAAGACCCACAATGAACACTGGGCCAAAAACTTGGTACTTTTTCTTAGATATAATGGAAGTCACTTCCAGCCTCTGCACCTAGAGATGCACACAGCCAATGTTGAGCCAAAAACTTGGACAGAGCAGCAATGGGCAATACGAACGATCAGGAGATAAAACAGTACTATTTATCTCATTTCTGGAATCTGGAGCTCTGCACTCCACCTGATCATGGTTTACCACATCACACACGTCGAGTTATACCCTCAGCCACATCAACACCTCTACGATATCATGAAAAAAAATGCAAAGAAGCTCCTTCCGAAACAAGAAATGCAACGAAAGGGCTAGGCTAAGTATAAAAATCAACCGATGCAGGTAGATCCAGGATTACACACTGTTCACTAGTATGCAACATCAGTGAGAAGTGAGAACTGAGAAGGGACACCAGCACAATTCAGCTAGGGACCATTCACATTCGCATACACACACCAACATATAGACACTAACATGTACAGATCAAAGGACACGACTCCTAGTATCTCATTTTGGAACACATTTGGACAATTTGACAAGCAGCAGTCCATACAAACTCATGGACTGCACAAGACTAACTCACGAAGTGATCACAATCAACACAGATTTCCATAAGGATAACTTCAAACTATACCCATGCCGAGAAAGTAGCGTCTCCTAGAATACTTCCCTTTCCAAGAATGTGTTGTCATGAAAGCACTAGCAAATTTTGTTAAAGCTAACCCCAAGTTTTGACTATCAGCTATAACAAGAACTACAATTCAACATCCTATTCCATTAAAGCCAAATTGTCAAGTAAGAGCAACATGCTGCAAATTTTAAAAAGATTATTCCCAATCTAAAGAACTAGATTAAATCCTGAACTATGAACCCCAAATAACATGAAAGAGCAAGTGCATTCTAAAGCTTAGCACCCTAAAATGGTGGGATATGCTACAATAAACACAATCGACAACTAGCTAGCCAATGTTTCCAAGCCTAAATGGACAAATGTTTCATGGGCCCACTGGAGTCCTCACTGAACTACAACAGGACTTCTGATTTGCTCTCAGTTGTTTATATCCATTAGCACTAAAGTTCAATTAAAAAACTCACATTTATCACTCCATTGCAGAAGTACCCCTGCACTGCTTATCCCTACAAAATAATCACCATCACTGGTAATAAGAGGGAAAATTTTGCATTTTTTCCACTCATAGTACTTGACTGTTTCTCAAGTTCTGTAGTAACAGAACTAGATGTCAATCAACAAACCAAAAGAAAACAAAAAGAAAATGCATTTAACTCTAATTCAGTACATATAATATAACATATGACCTTACGTCCTTACCATATTCACAAATGGTATAACTCAACTGCGTCACAAACGTTGCACTAAGCCACTAACATCTGATCTTGACCAGCTTGCTGATGCGATTGAAAAGACCCAACACAAGAAAAAAAAAGTGAACAGAGCATTCAAAATGAAGATGCATGGACCCTGATTTAAATAAACACAAACAATGTAGCATATAACGCATAAGTTAGCACCTAAGAACCACAAAATACAATGATCCATAGAGAATAACAAGGAGAAGACCATCGCTCCTTGTTCTATGCCTAACTTTTTAAGGCAAGTGCAACCTTGTCCACAAAAGTAAGTAATTAACCACATAAATTCTATCTAGAAACAAAAGAGACTGATTTCCTCCTTTTAACAATGTACTCCTCACTGCAGATCACCCATTAATCAGTCAGCACTCTCAAGGGCATCAAGCACCATCTTCACTGTTTCCTTCATCAGGTCCATCCGACGCAGCTGCTGTCTGATCTCCGTCAACCTAAACTTATGCAACTTTTCCTCCATCACCCTTGCTTTTGAGCCTTCAAGAACCTCAAATGCCTTCTTAAACGCCGCTCCACTCGGATGCTCCCTGGATAGCTCCTCAACAGTCTCCCACAGGTAGGGATATGCATCCTTCCCCTTCTCAAACTCACTTTTCCCTCTCACATTGGCATTCGTGGCCCCAAGTCCAATCCCATTCCCATTTGCCATGCTAATTGGCATCAACTTCCGGTTCTTGCTGCGGTCATGGTCATCCCACCCACTCTCCATATCTTCATCACTATCTCCACTATCTTGCACCTCCTCACTATCACCACCACCAGCATTCTCATACCCACCCTCTCCTCCACCATCACTACCACCACTCCTTGTCCCCCAAACCTTCTTGGCACGCTCAAAAATTTTGTGGTCATGCGGAGTGGTGGGGAAGTCCTGATCCCGCCCATTCTTAGCACGGGTGGCAAGTAACTGGTATTTCTGCTTGAGGCGCCGGACCTTATCACTGAGCTGCGTGGTGGATACCTCAACACTGAGCTGGCTACGGATGTGGCGGTGGAGCTTACCAATGTCATTCGTCGAACCAGGGAGCACGCCACTCTTGGCGCGGTACGTGGCGAGGCCGCGCAGGATGACAAGCTCGTCGCCAGGGCTCCAGAGCCGCGACGGCCGCTTCATCTGCTCTGCGGAGGATGCCGCCACGGCAGCGCTGCGTGGACGCTTGACGCGCGGCTCGGAGGCGGCGGCGCTACGGCGCGGAGGGTCCATGGGGCGGGAGCTGATGGGCTTGATGATGGCGGCCTCGGAGCGGGAGTGGCGCGGGGGCCGGAGGGGCGAGGCGTTCTCGTCGTCGGAGTCGGCGCCGGCGGCCGGGTCGAGGTCGGCTTCGGAGCCCAACGGCGCGGCGGAGTTGTCGGAGTCGGAGTTGATGCCGGGGGAGCGAGGCTTGGGGTTGCTGCGGGGCTTCGGGGACGCGGCCTTCGCGGCGGGGCGGCGGTGGGCGCCGGCGCCGGCGCTGGCGTCGGCGTCGGCGTCGGAGTCGTAGGCGCCTCCGGAGTCGGATCCGGCGGCTGCGGAGTCGGCCGCCACCGAGGCGGAGGCGGGGGTGGAGGAAGGAGCGGCGGAGGACTTAGGGTTAGGGTTGGGCAGCGGCGTCTTGGAAGGGTCCGTGTCGGAGGGGGGGTGGTGGTGGTGGGGGAGGGGAGCGTCCCCCTCCGCGTCGGAGGCTTCGGATGCCGATCCCGACGCGGCCGCTGCCGCGGCGGCCGGGCGCTTGGGTGCCATGCGGAACGCGAGCGGCGTGGAGGAAGCAGGTCGCGTCGGGTCCCTCGGTGTGGTGCGTTGCGCAGGGCTGCAAACACGGGGACTCGGTGTTATCTGTATCGGTGAGTGCGTTGAGTCGTTGTGTGCGGTCGTGCGGTGGACGTGCTTGATTGGCACGCGGCGGGGGCGGGGGTGGGTGCCGCGCCGGCGCTGTGTGCCAATGCGGTGCCCCAGCAGTCCAGCACCGTCTCGACTCTCAGGTCTCACCTCCTGACCAAACGGATTTTCTCGTCAATTTTTGGCTTTAGAGGACGGATAGATTGAGTGCAGAATTTAATAATTCGTCACTTTGCCAAACAGTACGAGTCTTCAATGACACGATAATTGTTGGCCAGATAATTCTCAGGAAGCATAGTACAATCGACTGAGACCTATGAAGTTCTAAATTTCGAGCGATCATGTCACCTGATGTGCTCCAGTAAAAAGCATGTGGAAGCAGACAGGGATACTGCACACTGCTGCTTTCCACGCTGCTTTGGACAAAAATGGATGCTATCACTGGCAAGGCTGACCGGTCAGGCAGAACGCCCATGATTCCGATCATGAAACGGACCCCATATGATTGATTTCAAATATCCAACGAACGAGCAGAGATGGACAAACATTTAATTCAGAACATGATTTTATTTCAGGGACAAAAACACCACGCCTTGCACGTCAACGTTTTCTTCAACTTCATGATTCTAGTATGGAGGAAAACATTCTAAAAATTGTACAGTTCATCAGAACAAATGAAGCATTAGTGTTCCTCAAATCTACAGTCTGGCCAATTGACGCTAAGATAATTCCAGAATATCATCAGAATCACAACTCGTCATTTGGTGGAGAGTTGTCGCCCATGAGCTCCTCAAGCGAGAATTCATCCTCTTCAATAACCTCTCCATCTTTGCCGTCCCATGGTTCAGATTGGACAACTGTGGGGGTACCATCCAAAGGAAGATTTCCCTTTCCACCGCGGCCTGCCTCCTTCACAAACTCACTGCAGGAGATAATTTTTCGTATAATCATCTACCTATTGAACCTAATGCAACAATCGACGTGATAAGCACAAGGAGCTTACATAATTTCGTCCTTCTGGAAGGCACTACGAAGTGGAGCATATGCACCTTTCTTCACATTGAGAGCAACCATGGCTGGATAGCCATAACCACCCACTCCAACCTGCTTCTCGAGATCAGCTTGCTTGCCAGCACCTGCCCAGACAAAACTGCAAAGCAATGCTATCCTGGCTCAGGATGGTCCATCTCAAGAAAACAGAAGAGTATTCAAGATAGAAGTGATTGGATTAGAAGATCTTTGTGAGTATAACTTCGCCAACATAGAACTCTCCCCACATTGCAGATTTGCTTGCGTAGTTTAGAAATGTACACTATACAAAGCAGCTTACATTACATAAACACGTGTTGCCATATTAATATTGACTTAAATTTATCTTCATGCCATAGCCATTTTAACTTATTTTTAAAGGTCACAATTCATGTTTCTTTTGTCAACCACTAAAGGAAACTAGTGTATTGAATATTGATTGAACTGTTTTTTTTCTGGAAATACTTAACAAGAGGAAAAGGATAGTAGGTAAAATCCATGCAATTAGTTCAGTTCACACTTGCCTGTATGGACTCTTTTTGAATTTCTCAGCAACAGATAATAGTAGCTCAAGGTACTTGTTTCTTCCTTCTGCTTTTGAATCCAGGATGTCTGGAAGGAAAGATACAAAGCAAATGGCAGCAGAAGAACACTTCTCTTCCATAACATCCTAAAGAAAGCCAGCCCCACACATCAGAACATCAATCATTCACCATGTGGTCGCCAGAAATATTGTCAATATCACAAAGGCTTACTGGGCTAGTCAACTCAGAAACTTCAGGCGGAGCAGAGTTGGCTTCCAACTGCTCCAATGCGAAGGACTCGATGGCAGATGCAACTCTAGCCCCTTGGTAGGGGAATGGGCTCTCCTTATCAGCACCAAATACCAAAATAGTTGGAAAGCCTTCAACCTTGTACTTGCTCATCAAGGACTGCAAAATTCAAAAGTCAAATAATACTTTGGATAAGTGGTACTTGGGATAGAAGCTTAAAGAGGTATAGTTGGCCCAATGATCTATTGCTGGTGAATGCATGCATGCTTTTGAAATGTCAAGTTTCACCTTTCTATATTTGGCAACTATAGATACATTGTCTGTAATCTTGCCAAAATTCATTCAAACTTCCAAAATCACTTGATAGCTTTTATCTCCTGATCAACCAATTAAAATTCAAAGCATTGTACATCATGTTAGAGTGACACCTCCAACAAAATGTGGATGAGATCCCAATCAAATAGCTCATGGATAAGTTAGGTCATTGAAACTTTCCTCGGTAAAACCTCCAAAAGAACCACAGTTATGTGCTAGCAGACTCCAGAATTTGTATGAGATGCAAATTTGTAGTTGTGACTCCAGAGCGCTAATGCTCAGCTTAATTTCCACTATAAAATTGTAATAACTTCAAAAAAAAATCTTCGTTCCGATCCTGGTGATCACAAGAATGCCAAGAACTCAGCAGGAATTTCAAACCAAAGATTACTAGTAGAGGCATTCTTCACTTGTAGGGAAAATCATTTCAATTCACTAAAGATTAGTATGGCCAATGCATTGTAAAATTTAACCTATAATGCAGATATGATCCTAAGTTATTACCAAAAGGAAAAACGATAAATGCAGATATGATCCTAAGGATGTACCTTATCAGAGTCACAATCAACATGGCCTAGCTTCACTTGGCCCTTTAAGTTCTTTGCAGCCCTTTTCCATTCAGGTGCCAATTTCTTGCAGTGTCCACACCTTAGTAAAGAAAAATACAGTTGATGAGCCAAAGGGTGTATTCAGTTAACAGGGTTTACTTATTACCTCAATAGATAACGTATCAGAAAAGGGATTTCAAAAAATCAGCAAAACAATGCATTAACTTGTCAATTCTTATAACATGAATAGGAACAGTAAAAGAGATCAGACAAAGCTTAAGCATAGCAACCGAATCAAGCAAGATCCCACAAGAAACATGCTTTTCAAAGGAAAAAAAGGGGTGCAGAAGCTTTACTTTCAACATTATTCTGTGAACTTGCGTGGTCTAGTTAAAGGTAGGCCTGAAGTATATTAACCAACATCACAAACTTAATCTGCTATGGTTTGGCTATAATTCAAACTTCTGAAGCCCCTATAATTAATCAAGAATTTACTAGCATATACAATAATAATCAGCAAATGAAAGATCAATTACATGAGCTTAAGGACAGGGATCTAAAATGTAGAGAGTAAGAGATGACTAAATTGTACACAATTCCTTGTAACCTTTTCACTTTTCCCTTTTTTTTATTTGGATAAATAGCGAAGTCCAATAATGAGAGTAAAGAATCAACTAACATGATAAACAATGCATGTACATTAATCTACATACCACGGTGCAAAGAACTCCACAATCCAGAAGTCCTTGCTTTTGATGACAAGTTCATCAAAATTACGCGAATTCAATTCTATTGATTCATTTGTTTCAGTTTTCTTCTCACTTGAAGCACCAGAGGTCTTGCCACTTGAACCTCCTGATGTCTTACCGTTCAACCTATCTCTAAGAAGAGCCTTGACCTGTATGTACATCACAAAGCACACAGATATTTTACTTTCTATTAAAAGTTGAAGCTCGCATCTTAGCAACATAACTGACATATGCATACAAAATAAGACAAGATAAAAATGAAGATTGTTAATTCACAGCATGCAACAGTGATGACTGATGAACAATTAAACTGGAACACAGGCAACCATCCGAAGCATGTTGAAGTCAGGGTTTTTTTTTAATGCAATCTGAAAGTTTAGACCTGGGTAAGAACTAAGAAGCACTGTTGCATGCTAAGCTATTTTGTATTAATATTAGAAACATGGATTAAATCAATGCATTGACTGCCTCAAAGCCCAACTACAGAAGAAGTTGATAAATAGCAAAATCAAGTGGGTAAAGACATTATTTTCAGCCAATACAGAGATAGAATTTGCTGTTTGTAGTACGTAGTACTACATCCTGTAAGATCTAATGTCATTTATGTTGACACTCAGATTCAGTTGACTATTCACATTCAGACCTAGAGAAGTCAATGGTTTGCACAGAGTCAGCAAACAAATAATGTCTTCAGAAAAAGGATTTATATACTGGTGGAGTAGCAGATGAAACAGCACATCAAAAGCATAAGCGATTTGTTTGATATATAAAAATGCGATTGAAAATTCATCAGGCAAACTAATGGAAGAAAATAGAATTGCAAGACAAGAAGGGTTTGCTGCAACAAACCTGCTGCAGAGCAAACTCCACAATTGGCTTTACATCTCTTGCTCCTTGATAATCCACTGGTGGCTTACCAGGAACAAACACTTTTATAGTTGGAAATCCCCTTATTCCATATTCCTGCAAAAAACGACATCACACATTATTAAAAAAAAAGCAACCCCTAAAACTATTTATAAATGGTAATTATGGAGGCCATTTCTATTGTGTGATTGTCATTAATTTAGACTATGAAACTGTTTAGAGAAGTGAAACAGAAGACTTACTACTCAACCATATATAACTGTACCAAAAAGCTAAAGAAGGTAGTCTAGAGGCATGTTACCTAAATTATTTTTTAAACCAAATTATTCGTCCCAACTCTATCTAAATATGCCTCAATATAGACTAAAATTCACTTCATCATAGGTACATCAGTAGAGGTTCATGTTTCGCAGTCAGCATCTTGCTTGCTTTCTCTCAGGGCGGATGCTTCCACCATCTTGTTGGGGCTATTCATCTTATGAGCAACTAAATTTGCAATCAGAGTGACTTGATACATAATGTAATTTCTGTCACCAAAGACATCGCTGAACACTAAGAAACAACATTCTAGGCAATGCCAGAATGCCATCAGATTACCATAGTTGTGCGACCCATTGGCTTTCACCCTTTGTATATACTTATCCTCTAGCATAACCAATTGTCTAATTCAACAGAGATTCAAAAACAAAATCAGCCTACTAATCAATTAGGAGGATCCCACAACAGTATTAGCAAAGACCAAATCTTGACAAGCCCTGATTAAATTGTGTCTCGTGGAATTCAAATCCCATTAATTATAACAAAAATGTTAAGCATGGCAGCACCCTACTCAAATTTACTGTGTGAAACTACCATATCCCACAACAACAGTTTGGTGTGCACTAAACTCATATATAGTGTTATTGTTAATGCCTCCCAAATTCCCTAATCAACAAATTTATACGCCATGCACCAGTAAGCAGTTATCCCCTAATACTGTGATAAGCAACTGAATAATTGATGCCTAGATCACACCAGGAAACAAGCAGATCAGCACGCGGACATGGAGTGTGGGCAAATCCAATGAAAACGAGAGGCCAAGCAGGAGGGATGTTCACCTGCGCGAGCGCCTTGTGCGCGTCAGCGTCGAGCGCGGCGATGGTGGCGACGCCCTTGAGGACACCGGCGGCCTTCTCCCACGTCGGCGTCAGCTGCTGGCAGTGCCCGCACCACGGCGCGAAGAACTCCACCAGCACCACCCCTTTCGAGTTCAGCACCTGCAAGCAAGCGAAAGGCGCCACGCCTCCTCAGAGAGAGCCTTAAATGGTGGAGAGCCGCCGATCTGGCGATCGAGGAGGAGGGGGAGAGTGGGAGGCGAGCGAGACCTTGGATTTGAAGTTGTTGGGGTTGAGCTGGAGGACAGGGGAGCCCGCGGAGTAGAGGGCGGTGGCTGGGGCGGCCGCGACGGCTACGAGGAGGAGGAGGGCGGCGGCGAGGAAGGCCGGACGCATGGCGGAGTCGAGAAGCTTCTAGAAGGGGAGGACAAGAGAGATGGATAGCGATCGGCTGCGTGACCGGCGCGTGGTGGTGCGGACTTAAAAGTTTGCTCCCGAGGAGACGAACGCGTGTGCGGGCCAATGGTGAGCGTCCACGTCTGGTGTTCCGCCACGTCGGAGTGGTCCAGGCGTCCAGCTCCCTTGGCGCGATGGGATTGGTGGAGAGCGTGAAAGTTGGTGGACTGGGTGCACCGTTGCTTGGACCTGGACCTACGAGTAGACACTGTTGTTTGGACACACTACGTGGGCCATGGGCTCTAGGTTCGAGGTTCGAAAGGTTTTCTTTAACCTAATTGTGTTCGGCCCATATGAGCCCAGTGACCAGTGAAACTGGCCCAACCTATTTGGTGTCCACCTGTCTGGTACGTTGTACGGGCGTACGGCCCTCCTGGCAGACCTACATTCCGCTGCATTATGCTGTCGGGCAAAGTATATGCAAAAAATATTGACATGTTCCGTGCCGATATCGCAAATGGTGACAGCACTGCCAGGTCTCTACTACCATACTCAAACGTCAAACGGCAAGGGGAAATTCAACTTGCTGTGTTGCTGCCCTGGTGGCTTGATGGCATCCACCTCATGGGATCAACACACTGTCAACTTGTCAAGTGTCAACCACCACAAAACGTACAGTACAGTACAGCACGTATGTCGACGAATATTTGGCTCTTTTGGCATCTTCCTAAGTGCTTTCAAGCCTCCTCTTTCATGGCAACATAGACAGGTGACATTCACGTGTCACATATCGTGTCTTGGACCCACAAAGCAGATCTATCTTGCACCTGATTCATGACGTGCACGGAGCCGAGACAGGGCACCTGTCATACTGTGGGGCCATGACAGACACCCATCGCGCCTCTGCTATGCAATAGGCCTATTTCAGCCTTAATTATATGGTTTGGTCGTGTCTAGAGCCTTGTCGTGTAGAAGAGGCACGACAGGTGTCTACCGGCCTGTTGCGGCCAACCTCGCGGGACCCATGTACATGATCGGTCTAATTCGTAGGTCTAGGACATGATACGTGACATACTCGTCTATCTGTGCTATCACAGAGCCAAAATTAACATTAAAAATGGAAACAGACTAGATATGTTAAAAACCAAAACAGCCAAATATCCGTATATTGATAGAGACAATCGACGTGATGTACGTGGATGTCTGTGGAAATAAGAACAGATACAGTACAGTACAACTCTCATGCTGGTCGGAAGCAGCACAACACAGCGAAAATGCCAAATGCACATGCATATCCTAGCTAGGCCTAGCATAGCAGGCTCGTTTATTCAATACCAATCAGTAGTAGCCAGTAGTCTAGTACGTAGTACGACCTCTGAAGCATCCTATGTATCATCGTCATTAACTGAAGCCACGATGAAGCAGAGCAAGGCAAGGCAGCTTTTAAGCGATGGCGATGAGCTTGGAGCTCTCGCTCTCCATGGACTTGAAGGCCTCGAACCTGGGCTCCTTGTCTTCGAACTTGTGCCGCACGTACAGCTTCATGTAGTCCTCGAACACGAACTTGGGGTACGCCTCGCCGGCCTCCTCCGCCAGCGCCGGCGCCGGGAAGATGACGGCGTCGCTGCCCGGGTTGTAGAAGGACGCGATGGACATGCGGTTGCCATCGGTCTGCGCCACCACCCGGTGCAGCACGCTCTTGTACCTGCCGTTGGTGATCACCTCCAGCTGGTCGCCGAGGTTGACGACGATGGAGTGGCGCGTGGGCGGCACGTCAACCCACTCCCCGTCCTTGAGAAGCTGCAGGCCGCCGACGCGGTCGTCCTGGAAGAGCAGGATGATGCCACCGGCGTCGGTGTGGGCGCGGAGGCCCTTGACGAGGTCGGGACGCGGGCACGGTGGGTAGCTGCTGACCTTGGTGCCGAAGGTGGGGGCGCCCTTGGAGCCGCGGAAGGCGCGCGTGAGGTAGCCCTGCTCCAGGCCCAGGTTCTCGCAGAGCAGGTCCAGCAGCCGCTCCGCCACCTTCTCCAGCTCCGCCGCGAACTGCTTCATCACCCGCCTGTACTCGTCGTCGAGGTCGGGTATCTCGGCGATGTTGGGCTCCGGGAGGTGGCGCACGAAGAAGGTGCTCTCCCAGTCCAGGTTCTCCGCCTTGACGCCGTTCTCGAGCGTCTTGCTCGCGAACTCGAGGAACCTCTGCTCGCGCACCCGCTTGTAGTGCCCCTTGGTCATCTTCTCCACCTCGTCCATCAGCTCCGTCGAGATGCCGTGGTCCAGGATCTGCACACGCACCGTACCAGGAAAACAAAATTAACGGAGAACAACATGGAGACGAGATATTTATGCAGCTTGTTCTTGCTCCATATTATGGCAGTGGTCGATATTATCATTGCCCGTTTTCATTGTATCGTTGTTACATATTCACCTGGAAGAATCCCCAGTTCTCGCATGCGTCGTGCAGCATGTCCATCGCCGCGGGCCTCTGCTCCCCGCCCAGCAGCCCCATGTCGATGATCGGGAACGACGAAGCCGGTGCCATTTTCTAGCTCAAAAAACTCTTACCGGTCACTAATACTATCTGGCTGCAGGTGTTGCGCCTGGTGCTCTATGCAAGTGATTGCTGTGAGTAAAAAATGCAGCAGGCCGGGTGCAAATTTATAGGCGCGCGCGCGCTCACGCCAATGAGAAGCTACTCAACTATTGATGCGTAACTGTAACCTGAACGAATCAAAAGTTTGGAATTAACTCCGGTGGTTGACCGGGCGGAGACCAGCCCATGTGGGATATGCGCGTGTTGGATCGTGGATCTGTCGTCCAGCATGGAATTATTTGGCCCCCCAGCAATAATCCAGCGACGTCTCGGATTAATCTTTTGGCGCGCCGTTTCGTCATTGGTTCCTCTAGCTTCCACCCGCCGGCGCCCGGTTCCCCGCTGCCGCTCGAGGTAGATGACACTGAACACGGAGGTCGCATCCATTTCTTCCGTGCGATAGTTTTGCAGTACCTCGACACATGCAGGGCGGCGGCTACTTGACTGCTTCGTGGAATGATGGTCTTCCAACTTGCAGAGCTCGGGAGGTAAAATCTTGTGTTCTCTTTCTTGAATTGTGGATGGCAACAACCAACAGGTGACATGGCATTTACTCGTTGCAGGAGACGTTGGGTGGCTCTCGTCCTTGCGTCTAGCTTAAGCCTCGTTGGTTTAGGTCGTGGGTGTGCTGTAGTGGCCGTGGGCTAGCTGTGTTGGAGAAGTTCATGTGGTAAGGAAAGTGTTGATAGATGGTTGTTTGATAATATGATTGTTCATTACTACAGAAAGGGTCATAAAGATCTCTATTAAAACTGTCTGTAATAGAATTAACTATAGATCATTTTTATGAAATTACATATAAAAAATCATCTGTGATAAACTAATCATTACAAACGGTTTAAAAATAACGTCTACAATGTCATCACAGGCTGTTTTTTTAGAAAATCACCTAGGATAACTATTGTATCACACAGGGTTTTTTTTTCAAAATCGCCTACGAACCGGCCCACCACAGCCGGCCCAACATAGCCCACCATCGGCATCCAAACCAATTAGTTAAGTCCCACGTACCCGATTGAAACCCTAGCTAACTCGCATTCCCTCAACCACATCTTCGGAGCGGCGTGACACTTTCTCTCCCCTATTCTTCTTCTCCCTAGCGCATCGATCCCCTCCACTGCATCTCCAACCTATTCCCTCAACCCATCCCCTCCGCTCGGATCTGGTGGCGGCAACAGCGAAGAGTGTAGGTTGGAAGTGCTCGAGGGAGCCACCGTCTCAAGCAGCCGCAACCTGGGAGGCACAGGGGAGGGCCTCACACTTAGGTCTGGTGTGCCGTCGGAGGTGGCCTAGCTAGTAGAGGAGATTAGCCTCGACCCCCATCTCCACTCATCGGGCATCATGGGACAACCACGTCATCCCTGGTGGCAACGTCGAACAAGCTCCAGCGTGCATGGCAGGGATGTGTGGATGCCATGCCCACCCAACAGGCCGCAACCTTCGCAATAGGCGCTTCACGTCTACGACAGTGACACCACCCAGCATGCGCCATGTAATCCCATCTCTATCTCTCTCTCTCTCCCCTCTCGTATGGACAAATTTGGTGTGAGCGGTATCAGATCTGATGTTCTCTGTGGTTTATTTTTGAGAAATTTGGGTGTCAATTTCTTCCATTTTGTTCACTAAGTTTTTCCCCTTCTGTTTGTTAGACTCACCTACATGTTGTTGTAGTTTTTTTTTAATATTTGTTGCCGTAACTTCTCCTTTGCTAGGAATGGCCAAAAAGTTGGACTTACTGGTAACCAAGGACCTGGAGAGCTGCAAGATCTGGTAGATGAAGTGGGGCTTGATCTCAACTCGACAACACCAAAAGGTGCATGCACCTAGATGAAATCTTGTGCATCGGTGGCAGGAAGTGTTATCTATTTTAGTTGAAATTTTGTGCATCAGTGGCAACTCTCTAGACGCTCTAAGTTGTAAGCTTTTTGTAAGATGTAACTTGAGACCTTTGTTCAGTCTTTGATTGTATGATTTGAACTTGTCAAGAATTTTTTCGCTAGATAATTGACATTACAGATAGTTATGAGAATCACTCGTCTATGATGCTTGCCCACCATAGGCCGTTCAAAAACTGTCTGTGTTAAGCAAGGGTCATCACAAACCTAGGTTTACAGGAGGTTCTCTGAATCACCTGTGATGCGATTTATGAACTGCCTATGATATGAGTCTTTGTGGTAGTGGTTAGAGTGGCTGTGAGGAGCTAATGAGTTAATGGAAAATATATGAAATGCTCCTAGGGTTATCGGAGTTTGTTAATCTACTAATTGCAAGTTAATTACTATTTTTTATGATGATTTAGTCGTATATAGGAGCTAAATTAGTGTATGTTAGTCGTGTATAGGCGAAATAGAGGTGTATGCACTTGATCAGAAAATACACTATTGTTATTGATTAATATTTTATATAATCAGACCTAGATAGCTAGGTCTAGCTACGTCATTGTGTAGCAACTCATAAACACAGTTATTGATGAATAGTTCATATAATCACTAGTTCATATAATAAAAACACAACAAAAATATCATTGTCACTATCCCCATCTTGTGCTAATCAAAGAGTTTGCGATCCTATCACGGATGGTATTCATGTTGCCCTCGTCCAGTGAAACCGGAATTTCATCACCCAAAAATTGTGTTGCCCATTCACCTCCAGGAATGTAATTCTTGTCTCTATCACATTTGTCAAACTCTATCGCATAGAAGTTACCCCTTTTGTTCGCAATACACATATTTCAGCTACGGCCGGCTACACATAGCTGGTAGAAGTTACCCTTTGTTTTGGCTTTGGCTTTTTTTGTGAGTAGTTAGGGTGAAAACTGAAACAAACAGGATCTTAGTCAGGGTGTTCAAGTATATCTCACATTCTTTTGAAAATCTTCCGAGGGCCTCAACCATGCATGTGGATCCAATGAGTTGCGGCTTTGAGTTTTTGTATATTACTCATCAATTTATATACCGTTGGTTAAACTGATTGGTGTGTGAAACTTAATACGCCCACATGTAACATGTAATGAAGAGATAATTCAATATTAAAATAGCTCCACATTTTTTGTGGAAGAGCAACATGCTGAGTGTAAGGTCTTTCTAATGCCACATTAATGGAAATACGGAGGAGTTATCTATGCTTTCGATCCTTGATCATTCGTTGGTTAGTTGCGGATTGGTACAATTCAATCCCTGGCTTTCCGTCAATGTGTTTATAATTAAAGTACTAACTAGCAAATTCTCACGTAAATGCATGGGTAGGTATTACAATACACATGTATATAATCGGAAGTAGAGTCGAATTTGTTATGCAATTGTAATGTTTATATGATTGAAAATATAGTTGAAATTCTCATTCAATGACTGCCCTTCGTAGTTCCCCGATTGTATTTTCATGACACGCAAGTCATGAAAATGACTGGCCTTCGTAGTTCCCCGATTGTGTGTCCGCGCGTGTTAGGCACGCAGGAGCTTGTAATAGACACACAGGAAAAGTCTAACCCGTTGCTGGGATGCATAGAAGCTGTGGTGAGGCGGAATTTTGTTTTGATGGCTAAAATTCTGTTTCTTATGCATGCGCCGTTTGAGTCAATTTCATGCTCTTCCACCATTTCCATTCACTCCAAGGCTTGCCCACTCACCTCTCCCATGAAAAGAGAACTTTCGATCTTCTTTACTAAAACGACCTTATCTTCGACCAAGTGCCAGCACACCCTTATCTCCATGCCCGCCTCCACCAACACCTCATTGGATCCTCCGCAGGAAGTGCACCTCGCTCCTCTCAGCCGCCGGAGAACTCTCCTCGTGGATCTTGTCACGGCCCCAGATTTTGGAGCCACGAGATAATGCACGCAATTACCCAGGAGTTTCTCGATTGCAGAAGTAGAGTCGTCACATTGCCAACATAGCGATTAAACATTCAAACTTTATTACAGGACTGGAAAATATGCTTAACAGCAGTTAATTTACAGCGGACTGGGGCGTCTGACCCCAAAATTTATATTACAAACAAAATGAACCTACACCACAGGCGCCTCGAGCACGGATAAGACTTAGAATTCACATTCGTCTCCATCGAAGTATTCCTTGTCAAAAGACCCTTCTTCATTTTCCTGTGCATCTGAGATGATTGGTGCAATAATGAGTACATGACGTACTTAGCAAGCCACATTGAAAAAGTGCACTGTATAGCTACATGTTTTGAATCTCAAATGAGGAGTGTACGGCTTAGCATGTGGTGGATGCATAATTCTAATCTCCACCTTAATAATTAAAATCCCTTCATTAAAATGTTTGCACCGGGTTAACGTCAGATTCAACTAAACATTATCAATTTCTACTTGTGCCTTGTACCGAGAATCACCTCTAAACATAGCTTCGTTAACTGGAAGCACGGCGTATTCGAATCCCATTTGATTTAACTCTACAGAGTGGCTTAGCTTTACCCACATGATACCCATACCTCTTGGTGTCACTGCAGTCATACACACGCCCATCGGTGCGTCGACAGAGGTAGGTTATCAAGACTTTTTATCTGCTCTTCCTTTTAAAGTTCCTACCCAGGAGCACTACATCATTCGCTCTCTCGGGAGCCAACGGGCCAGTGTCAACTTCGCGATCCGGGAGTCAGGTGAGTTCCAGTTATGATTTCCCAATAAATGGCCTATCACCTCATTCGCTTCTGCGGGCCTTCCAGAGAAGTAGAACAGCAAGCTAGTTTGCAGTTGTTCAGCAGGTAGAGCAGATTTACTAGGTCAGGCTCGACAAGTTGAACATGTGGTTGAGCGGTTCTATGTTCATTACTAAGCACAAGGGTCTTGTCCTTAACTGTCCCGAGTAAGGCAATCCATCCGATTACCCTTACTCCACGGAAGGGGTATGGCTGCCCAATCAATACATGAAGGGCCGACCCGCAAAATAATATAGGGGCCCATTAGGGCTCTCAGGTTGGGTTGGATATGGGCTAGGGTAGGGCTGGATATGGGCTAGGATTTGGGTTTTGGGCTCAACAGAAAAAGAAATTCTAAATCTACTGGGCTCAATGTGTCCGGGTATTGGGCTGTTAGTGGGTTCGGCCTGGCAATTAAACGAAAATAAAAAGAAAAGAAAAGGCAAAAAGGGGTTGGGGCCGGATCGAGCCTGTGGAGTTCAGGACCGGCCCAGGAGGGAAGCTGGACTGGCCTGCCGAGAGGCGGAAGGTGGCGGCTTGGTGCGCTCGGCATTGGCCCAAGAGGGAGGCCAGGCCAGCCTGCCAGGGAGAGGGGTGGCGGCCTACTGAGGGAGTGACCGAGGCCTCGGTGGAGAAGGGGAGGGAAACAGAGGAGGCAGGGGAGACGGTGGCCGCCGGCGACGAGCCTCAAATTCGTCGCCGGTGAGGCTCGCTGGAGGAAATTGGAGGATCGGGGATGATCTACAGGAGCTAGCGGTTTCATTTTTGTGAAGAGGAGGGAGAGGTACCGCAGAGAAGTGGAGTGGCGACGGTGGGGTGGCTCGGGTTGCCTTGCCGGAGACGGAGGAGGATGGTGGCGAAGTCGCCGGAGCTCGGGAGAGGGGTGATGGAGGCTGGGACGCTCGGGGAGTGCTCGGACCGAAGAGGGGTGCTCGGAGGGTGGTGGAAAGGCTTGGGCGCGTGTGAGGAGAAGCTCGGGATGCACGGGAGGGGATTGAGGTTGGGGAAGAAGAGAGAGGGAGCCGGCGTCGCCGGCTTTTATAGGAGGCGGGGTAGTGCGGCCGGGGCGAGTCTCGGGAGTGGAAGCTCCTCGGTGGCTTGAGCTCCGGTTGCGTGGCATTGCCTCGGGGCTCGGTCGCCTGCGAGCTCGAGCGACGAGGGTGGCAGAGGAGGAGGGGCAGGTGGAGCCGGGCGAGGCGGAAGCGGTGGCGCAGAGGGGATGAGAAGAGGGGGAGAATACGGCGCGTGGAAAGGTTGGCTTGGGAGCAGAGCTGTTGCAGAGATCGGGTCCCACCTGTTACCGGCGTTGAGCCGAAGCGGCATAATGGGCGGCGCGACGGGCGACGGTGACGGGAGGAAAGAGATGACGGGGCGATGAAGATACTAGGCTAGATGGACCGAGAGAAGAGATGGATTGTGGACTGAAGAAACGGAATGCGGCCCAAAGGGGATTTCGAGATTTTGAAACTTTGGGGAAAATTCGTTCTATCACAGATCTGCTCTCCCTCCTAATTGTGCTATTGTTCCGCTCCCTCTCTTTCCCAATTGTCGCACCTCTTTTTTCTTGCCACTGCATCTTCTTCCCTTCGTTGTCATCGTGCTCTCTGTCTTTCTCTTGCTCTGCTTCCTCTCTTTTTCCCGCCGCCGCATGTTCGATCTAGAACGCTGGCTAGGAATGCCAACGTCAACCGAAGAACAAATTAAGAGAATGATCTGCACCATTTGTTGGGTCGGAATGACGGTCCGAATTAATTAGATACACATTAGAACTCTTAAGAGTTGTACGAGCGAAACAACCATACTTCCAAAATTCCAGCCATACACAACTATACAGCAAATACAACTCTACTTTAAATACAACTATATATACACGTATGCATAAGCTTGAAAGCAATGCATATGCATGCATGCAACCCCAATTTCTTTATCAGCGATCGCTTAATACTTCTGTGGCCCAGAATCACATGCTGACAAAGATCCTCCGAGCTGGCGGCACAGAATCGAGGTGCATGTAGCCATAGCACGTAGGAACGTGTCGGTTGGGACGAGGCGTAGCACACGGGTGACCCAAACAGGAAATAAACATTAGAAAAACCTCATGCCTGGATCAGCCATCGGTGTAGCCCAGTCGCACAGAATTTGACCCCCGGGCGATGGATCTAGTACAGAAAAGACCTATACACGCGGTCGGATGCAGATCTAAAAAGTTACATACGAGCGTCTCGCGCCGGACACAGACACAAACGCCTGCCGTTCACGTGCATGAAGATTCCGGCCGGTCCCCGTCGTTCCGTGCGCGCGCGTCCCACTCTCACTCCCACGCCTGCACCGCACCTCACCTGCCCTGTAGCACGTTGCACGTACGTACGTACTAGTACAGCCCGTGGTGGTCCGGCCGAGCGGCGCTGTGTCTCCGCGGAGGCAGATAACGTGGGGGTGGGTTGGGTTGTGGCAGCGCGCCGGGATCCGTCCCCGCGCGGTAAAAAGCCACTTTCAGTCTCTCGTTGGATTTTAATTGTAATTTTAGTCTTTCAAAAAATTAAAGTTAAAAATAACTCTACGACTGTCAACTGTTACATGTCCTCTATCATAAGTTGGATCCATGAGTTTCATCTGTCATGGGTTTGACCTGTGATAGATCACATGTCACAAGCGGGACCCGATAGCTGTCCGAAATGGTATCACAGATTTCACCCACGACATGTGCTTTGTTGTGGATTCAACATGCAATAGGTGACTTATAGCAGGTATTGTCTATTATAAGGAACATATTTTTGACTTAGGGGGTTAAGATTAAAATTGAAACTAGATGGAGAGATAAAACCGGTTTTTTCCCTCCCCGCGCGCGTCCAATACTGCGTGCCACACGTTACCATGTCGCGCGCGGGCGCTTTGCCGCTTGCCGCTTGGGCCCGTGCCATGCCAGGCCACGCAGCGCGTGCATGCACCTGCCCATCATCCCCCATGTGAGCCGTGGATGCGTTAACGCGCGCGGCATGGAGGAGCGGCGCCGGTACGCGATGCCGATGGCATGATTGGCCCAATCAATCGCCGTCCGTCACGAGGAGAGGAGAGGAGCCACGCGAATTGATGGCTGGCTGGTTGGTCGATCCATTGGGGTCGAGGAGGCTACCTATTTAGCCCTTTTTTGACTCGTTCAAACCTAATTATTGTCGCGGTGTATGGTGTCCACGCGGACGGACGGACTGCTCGCGTGCAGATCTGGCAAAGAGAGTGAAGAAAGAAACATTCTCCGTTTCTGCAGCAACATGTACACTATTTTACCGTGGATTTATATTGTTTTAGATAAAGAAAGTTCTTATTTCTTGGCCATGGCAATACAATGGTGCAGTTTAATACAAAGAATTTCTTCTGACCTCTGTAACTACGTGCACACAGCCACACAAAAAGAAAAAAAACCAGTAAGAATTGCAAAACTAAAAACAATAGTCAGTTGTGATAGCAAGTCAATAAGGCTCAACAACTGCAAAATCGATGACTGGAGCCTGCCCCATGAGTGATGTAGAACTCGTGAAGGACCTTCTCAAGGGTCGACCTAGTACATTTGTAAATAAATAAAAAATTTACTTGCACGGCTGTGCTGTTAAATGCACGTGAATAAATGTGGTTTGTACACAAGCTAAAACAAAGCAAATATTGGAATAAACCCAGAAACCGTATATATGTTACTCAAAAGAAAAATAAAAAGCATATATATAGGCCGTAAGGGATAAGCGACTCTGTAATTCTTTCTTGCTGAGCGTTGACAACAAACCACGTTCGTGCTTCGTTGGATTTACACGGTAGACGAAGACCGGAACAGCTCATACCTAATCACCTGTCATGTTCTACTTAACTGGTGCTGTGGACCTGGCATGCTGCATTTTGCCATCAGTGGCAGCTAAGGCCTTGGATTCCCAAATTCCGGGAGGTGTCTTTTGTACTGGTCATGGTCCTCACCATCAGTTAGCTGCCTGGTTACTTTCAAGAAGACGTGTCTCCCGGAAAAGAATTTCACACTTTTGCTCTATGAGGCTATGAGCACACAGTGTCAGTTCAGTGTCGGTATATTCAGAGTTCTAGTGTTCTCGAAAAAAATATTCAGAGCTCCAGTTCAGAGTTTCAGGCACAGTCCTAGTTCGAGGAACTTCCTTCATCGACTTCAAGAAACAAATTTTGGAATTTCTTTTCACCAAAATTATATCGACAGTGCAAGATTCTAGTGGATATATGTGAACAGTTCCATACCCATCGTCAATGAGATTAGCTCAATGTGGCGTTCGCAGTAGAAAGCAACATCAAAGCTATCTCCGCGTAGCTAAGTGTAAAGCCATTCCCAAGTTGGCTTTCATTCCTATCTTTTTGTTCTGTCCTAGTCATACTTTACTCCTTTCTGTTGTGCTATGCTATATGCGTGATATGCCTGCCACATGGGGCCTATTGGACTGGTTCGCGAGACATGGTTCGACACAGGATCGGACCCAATCGAGAAAACTGATTTTGCACCAGAAGGACTACTCCCATAGGTATGTTGGGTGCAAGTGCAGACACCTCCAAAATCCTCAATTTGATGGTACTACTTAGTTCCGGAACCAGAATTAGTTGTCAAATCTGTCCATTGCCTGGTTGGAGGTCCAGTTTCTCCAGAAAGTAAAATCATGCTTTGCTGACAAGAAAAATGATTTCGTTGAAAAGTTATTGCAGGCTGCAAAGTTATGTTGGTTCATAGGCTTCGATGTGTTTTTTATGTATATATATTTTGAGGGATCTTTTGCCTTCTTTTAGCGATTATGAAGCGGAAGATTGCTAATTGATCAAACAATACTAAGTGTTTAACTGTCAACTAGGCATGCAGCTAACCACTGTCTTTAGAGAGCTACGTACCGCAGTCTCAAACTAAACTAGCTACCTACCATTACCGGAAAACCGTATGCGTTCGGAGGCAAAGTACAACAGAAAAGAGTACTGAAAGTAGCACATTGAAACAGAGACAAAGCCCATATGGAGCATATGCCAGCTAAATGCGGCTACTCAATATTCCCACCTTTACGTTATAAGCCATTAATTTGTTCTGGAGTATGACAACGGGCTAGCTACATGTTCAAACTCAGACGTAATCAGCACAGAGAAAGCAAGTTGCCGACATATCCACAGGGTTTCGCCATCATGACAACTTAATGCATAATTTTCCATCGTCACTTACCACATAAGCTTAATGTTTCTCTCCCTTTGTCCCTCTTACCTTTGGTTAGCTTTTTCCACTAT
This sequence comes from Stipa capillata, assembly GCA_019208055.1. Classification (NCBI taxonomy): domain Eukaryota; kingdom Viridiplantae; phylum Streptophyta; class Magnoliopsida; order Poales; family Poaceae; genus Stipa; species Stipa capillata. The sequence goes on from JAGXJF010004652.1 coordinate 195,234, forward strand.
TGCAAAAGAGAAATCATGGATGTCGACAGAAACCTAATAAAAAGATGCAAGAAGTTAAGCTAGACCACAAACTCAGGACTCTTGTGTTAATTTTTCCACCACTAAACCTCACAAGAGCTATACTGGTAAATGTGACGCCCCAATTCAGCAAGAGCTCAATCGCCCCAATTCGATGCAACAACATCGATTTGTCGTCTGTGCTTGCGGATTTCCGGCGACGCAGGGTCCTTTCTCCCTCAAATACCTAGGCTTGCCGCTTTGCCTTGGCGGTCTACGCCAGAGCGATTTCCAACACATTGTTGACAAGGCGGCGAGATACATTGTTGACAAAGGCGCTTGGAGGGGGAAATTCCTCTCTTGGGCAGGTTGTGTGATCCTCGTCAAGTTGGTCCTCACCTCCCTCTCGTTGTTCTTCCTGATGGCTCTCCGAACCGACAAAGGGACCCTGAAGGCTTTTGACAAAATCCGAAGGAGCATTCTTTTGGACAGGAAGCGACCCCATTTTTGGAGGTCAATCTAGCTAAAGGTGTGTAGACACAAGGCCCTCGGGGGGCTCAACGTCCTCAACTTGGAGAAAATCACTCAGACCCTCAGACTTCGCTGGCTATGGAACGATTAGTCGACGTTAGATAAACCATGGCTTGGTCTACAAACCCCGTTTGACGAGACCCAACACACTCTTCAATGTTGCCACCTGCATCATCATCGGGGACGCCCAGAAGGCAACCTTCTGGTCTTCAACCTGGCTGGACGAGGTCCAGCCCAATGCCCTTGCGTTGGCCCTCTTCACCTCCTCCATGAGGAAAAACATGACGATCAAGGACTCCTTGCAAAATAATAGGTGGATGCTGGATTTGAACCTAGACCTTTTCACGGGGAGAGCATATTGCCGATTTCGTTCATCTTTGGAACATGCTTTAGAACCAACAACTGCAGCCTGGCACCCCAAACAACATCATCTGGACCCTCATACCAAATGGAAGGTATTCCTCTGCTCGGCATACAAAGCGCAATTCCTAGGTTCCATCCCCTGCACCTTTGGCCGTTTCGTCTGGTAGGTGTGGGCGCCGCCACAATGCTGCTTCTTCGCTTGGTTAGCGATTCAGAATGGGCTTTGGACTTCGGATCGCCTTTCCATTTGCGGATGGCCACACCAACTACTCTGTCAGCTTTACAAATCTACACCAGAAATGGCTAGACATCCACTTTTAGTGTTGATACCGGGGGAGGATTTGGGGTGTGGTTTCTGCCTGGTTGTCCTAACTAAACCTCCTCCATGATCTGGGCTCTAGGCGGCTGACGGTGCTTGGTTATTAGGAGGCCTTGTCAAGTCCCCCTCGGCGCTCCTAAGTAGGGGCTTCAGTCAGCTATGATTCTCATTACTTGAGAGATTTGGAAAGAGAGAAACACAATGGTCTTGAACAACAAATCCCCCTTCCCATGTGAGTGTTCTACAAAATAAAAGAGGAAGGTAACACATGGGCCAGGGCCGGTTGCCAAGCACCTACGGAGATCATGCCTTAGCATAACCTATGTTTTTTTGCTTTCGGCCTTGGCCAACTCTATGTTTACTCTTCCTTTATTAATATATAATAGGCCAACCTTTTGCCTTGTTTCAAAAGAAGTAAATGTGACGTGAGTAAGAGTTCTCCACTACTCCACTTCCAACTTTTCTTACATCACTGTGCTAGATTTGCAACTACTTACTCTCGGTTTGGTACATCGTGGTCGATGGATGGGCTTAGCTTACTTTTGCTGATTCTATTACACTAGGGCGTGGCAAACAAGAGGGTCAGGTTATTCGCTTTTGAGATCTGGAAATTTGAAGTTAGGATTCCTTTGTTGCGTTATTGGCAATCAGTACCTTGTCCAACCAATAGTCGAGCGGCATGCTGTTTTAATGCATATGGACATTTCATACTCATACAGACAACGCATACTTTGTAGCGTACTGATTTCATGATTACAGTAGTTCATAGACTTGTTTTCTTGAATAGAATTTTGGATACTAGTAAGTCGGTGAAGCACTAAGATTTGATCCGATTTATATGCCTTTCAAGTAAGCACTCCAGTCATTCAAGTGAGACTAAGGTTAATAATGTAGTATAGTATGGTATCAATCTTGGTCGTCAGTTTTCCACGGCAAGTTGCAGATACTTCCTTTGCGCCTGCGTCCCGTCCTACCAAAAGAATGATCGAGGTTCCTGTGCAGATAGAGATGGATGGCGCCATGCCCGCGGTCCCGATCGACTGGGATAGCTAGCTGGACGGACAATCTTTGCCGCGGCGGCCACGTACATGCTAGCTCCATATGGCGTGCCATCCCCCGATTCAAGCACGGAAACGTCGCGTCTCCATCGCCGACGGGCTGGACGTACACGCCGCCGGCCCGCCCGCGGCCGAAGCAACGGCGCTGGTGGAACGCGGCTCCCGTATCCCGCCGCGCGCCCATTGGGTGGCGTCGTGGACAGAGGAGAAACATGGTGGGTGCCCAAGCCGAAGAATTACATGCATGCAGATGCCGGATGACATGCGCCAATATCGCGCCAGCCACATGGAGGTGGGCCAGTCCGCAGCGACCACCACTTTTAACCCACAAACTCGATCGCTCGACTCCTGTTAATTACAGAGTTTCAAGTCTCCACTCGGAGCTTCTCCTTTTGGGTGCCCGACTGCCCGCTCTCCAGCCTATAAATTGCACCTGAGGCCGGGCTCTTCTACTCATCACTGCACTCTTGCATACAGCATTTAGGAACTCGCCCTAAATACGTACGCAGCTATAACTCGGCCTCTGAGAGAGAGCTCCTAGTCCCGAGAGTAACGAGAGAGGAAGCGAGAGAGTAACATGGCGTCCACGACATTGTCATTCCCGATCATCGACATGGGGCTGCTCGATGGGGAGGAGAGGCCCTCGGCGATGGACCTGCTCCACGATGCATGCGAGAACTGGGGCTTCTTCGAGGTGAATATATAATATGACATGCACAGTGGAACAAAAGAAGCTTCTTATCGTTCGATCCTAATGTTGTCTGCTTTGTTTTGTTTGTCCGGTACGTGCAGATCCTGAACCACGGCATCCGACGGAGCTGATGGACGAGGTGGAGAAGATGACCAAGGGGCACTACAAGCGGGTGCGCGAGCAGAGGTTCCTCGAATTCGCGAGCAAGACGCTCGAGGACGGCGTGAAGGCGGAGAACCTGGACTGGGAGAGCACCTTCTTCGTGCGCCACCTCCCGGAGCCCAACATCGCCGAGATACCCGACCTCGACGACGAGTACAGGCGGGTGATGAAGCAGTTCGCGGCGGAACTGGAGAAGCTGGCGGAGCGGCTCCTGGACCTGCTCTGCGAGAACCTGGGCCTGGAGCAGGGCTACCTCACGCGCGCCTTCCGCGGCTCCAAGGGCGTACCCACCTTCGGCACCAAGGTCAGCAGCTACCCGCCGTGCCCGCGCCCCGACCTTGTCAAGGGCCTCCGCGCCCACACCGACGCCGGCGGCATCATCCTGCTCTTCCAGGACGACCGCGTCGGCGGCCTGCAGCTTCTCAAGGACGGGGAGTGGGTTGACGTGCCGCCCACGCGCCACTCCATCGTCGTCAACCTCGGCGACCAGTTGGAGGTGATCACCAACGGCAGGTACAAGAGCGTGCTTCACCGGGTGGTGGCGCAGACAGACGGCAACCGCATGTCCATCGCGTCCTTCTACAACCCGGGCAGCGACGCCGTCATCTTCCCGGCGCCGGCGCTGGCGGAGGAGGCCGGCGGGGCGTACCCCAAGTTCGTGTTCGAGGACTACATGAAGCTGTACGTGCGGCACAAATTCGAGGACAAGGAGCCCAGGTTCGAGGCCTTCAAGTCCATGGAGAGCGAGAGCTCCAAGCATATAGCTATCGCGTAAGAGCGAGCACATCCAAGTGGCAGAAAGATAGTACGTACACGGTACACAGCGTACTGTGGCATGGTCAGCTCTTCTCGACCTGAATAAAGCTCTGCCGTGTCACGTTAAATTGCTAGCTAGTTGGTGTCGGCCTGTTTGGTGCTGTAGCACGTACGGTCATGTATTTATCACGACTCACGAGTGTGCTTGTGTGCTAGCTAGTTTGTGTGTTATATACGGTACCATGGTTTGTTATTAACAAAAAGGAGATTAGTATTCCACACGCCGCAGGTTCGCCGTCTTGTTAATACTTAATACGATGGGCTACACATGAGATCTAGGCCGGGTGCGAGTGCTGCGGCCTGTGGGCTAGCCGCTGGGGCTTGCGCGGTTTGGATCACATTTTTCTGCTGCGCCTTCAGTGAGCCGAGTTGTAACTCTTGCAAGTTCTCCAAAAACAAGAAGCCTTGTAGAACTTGGAAAAAATGTTGGAACTTTACGAAAAGACACGTTTCCATTATAGATTTGCTGTAGATATACTGTATCTGAGACGCGCAGCATCAGACCCGTGCAAATTTATTGACTACAAAGAACAGGAATCCTCTCGCTGAACAACAAGGGACAGTGGGGAATTAGCATGTACATTGACAGGTATCATATCCCAATCCAATGTTCTGCCCATCTTCTTCCGACATAAGGAACATATCAACCACGAGTCCACGATTATTTTGCCAGTTCAAATGATACACAAATCAGCAACCCTGTGATACTCCAGAACGAGAGGGAACTCACGCCGGTTTGGTTAGCATCCTCGTCGGACAGCATTCTCCTCGCTCCTCAGTGCACGCCATGCTCAGCCTGGACGTAAAATAAGCATCGCAAGAGGCATGAGCGTCGCTGCGTGCGCAAACTTTTTCATACGGAAACCACCTACATTTTTCCCAGGGCTCCGTGGACAGCACCAGCCATGTCGCCATGGCCAGAGAGCACCTGATAAGAACTCACCTTCAGGACGTGCGATCTGTGCCCGGCGTCGTGACCGTGGTGTTCGTGCTGCATCACCCCGTGCTTCCTGAGCTGCACCCTGACGAACTTCTCGTAGATGAAGGACGCGCCCTTGAACTGCGGCAGCACCAGCCACGCTACGAACAGCAGCTTCGCCTCGTACCATAATGGTATCCTGCAAGAGAATTATGTTCAGGTTGTGTGTATTCCGAAAGGGTTGCAGTCATGCAGATCAGGCCGGGGAAATAAAAATTCTCCTTATCCATAGAAAAGAATAAAATTGTTCTACATGGGATGGTGAATGGCATTGGGGACAAAATCTTTGCAATGGACGGATACGGATCACTCACGACAGATATTGCTATGAATTACCAGTACAAGACTTGCTCAGCTGCCATTTCAAAGAGGGCGATGAAGGAGTACAGTATCCAATAGGCCAGCCATTGCTCGTCGTCCAACTTGGACGTGCTCTCCATCGCGCAGATCGACGCATACCTGATCCAAATCAACAGCTTACACATACAACTAAATATCTGATCAACAGTTCAGTCTAAACCATAGCCATATGCTAGAACTCAATAGTCCCAAAATGCTCCAAGGTACAACAAGTGACAGAATGATGATAATGCAAATCGTTTGTTTGGAAAAGATAAACGATGATGCGAAGCAGCAATCTACGCAGTGTTGGTCACCAGCTTACAGCGGGTATATCAGGGTCAGGCTCGGCCTGCACACGAAAGAGAAGCATCCACCTAATCAGCCAAGAAGTGATCCAAAGAAAGGATTCAATCCTTTTCTTTTAGCACAAAACGAAAGGATTCAATCTTTTCTTTTAGCACGAAACGAAAGGATTCATGAGTCGTGCGCTCGAGCTGCATATTGGCTAGAGCAAGCACGTACATACCCTGCAATAGCGTGGAGATGGCTGATGAGAGCCCATGTTTTACCCATCTCGATGGATCGGCCTTCTCTTCCGCTCCAACGTACCCACCGATTAAACCTGATCTGAATTGTGACGAGAGAAAACAGATGGAATTGAAGAAAAGATTCAGTACAAGGAACGGGGGGAAGGAGCTCGGTTTTATACCGGCCGTGATAAGCAGCCTTGTGGTGTCACCACCAAGATGGAAGAGATGATGGCATCGGGTGCTTGGCTTGGACGTGGCGTCCAAGAATGGGTCGGACCCTGGCCCGACCAGATCATCTGGGTTCGAATCGCATTGCGTGGTGAGTCGCCTAGCTGTTTCCCTCTCGGGCCAAGGAACACGTTACGATTGCACGTGATGCGCCTTTCCATGAGGCAAGGTAAGGTGGCTGCTGTTTCTGTGGGGGAGAACCTGCATTTTATTTGGCTATCAGAGACGTGCATTAGAAAAATGTTTCTTTCCCCCGAATAACCACTGCATGCACTCTTTATACTTGCACACTCTTCCTCACGCGTGATTCCCTCAGGGTGCGTACCAAAAGCAGACTGTAATCTTTTTAAATTTAAGTTGCATCATATTGAATTAACTCAAGACATTTTAACTCTGATATCATATTGAATTATATACATCAACTAGTTTACGAAAAAGATCGATGGAGGAGGGATGACAATGTAATTATACTTCAATAGGGACAAAGCCAAAAACCCAATTGTTTGAGATGAATGCGAGACTTGATTTGTTTGCTTTCAGCTTCGTCAGGACTTCAGGAAGGTCACTTTTGAACACTGTTACCGGGAAGCAAACGTGGTTGCTCACGAGTTAGCTCGATCCGCTAGGATTCTTCCGTCGAATGTGTGGCTGGAGAACCCTCCAAATTTTATTCTGCCTCTTTTACTGAACGACGTAACCCTTGTTTAATCAATATAGTAGCTTTGATGGCCTTCTCTCTCAAAAAAAGGAGATTTAACCTTCCACAAACGCTGGAGTGAGATTTTCATCTCCTACTGCAGTAACCCTTCTGTGCGCTTGAGCGGGCCTCGCTTGCGATAAACGGCCCAGGTTCTGTGCTTTCTCGGGCCCGGCTCCAGAGCCACTCCCGATTAAGACGGGCTTGCAAGTTGCAACCGAAGACGTCCTTAGAGAAATAAGGCGAGTCGGCGACACATGGATAAAACACGCGTCTGAGATCAGACGCGGCAAATTGCATTCGACGAGGCAGTCTCATACGAAAGCAAAGGGCCTCGCAGTCATCACATGGGTAGTAGTATCTTGTAGCAGAATCGGTGAAGAACAATCTGCCACACAAAAACCTGAGCAAATCGAGACGGAACAGACAGCAGAACGCAGATGTATATCGTGTTCTCGAAGTCGTCGTCGTTGCGATCGCTGTACCAAAGCTCTGATAGTCTGATAGGTGATGAGGTTTGCGATATCATCCATCCATATCAAGGTCCAGCTTGGAGTCACTGATAGAGAGCAGCTGTTTCTTCGTGTGGATAAATATGTAGCAGCCGGTAGGTACGAACTACGAAGTAGAGCCCTCAGGTCCATACGTCTAGTCCAGTCGAGGGTCCCCCCTACGTACTGTCAGGCTCTGCCCTGACAAGAGGGACAACCTACTCCTTTGGATTACCTTTCCGTTAGTATTTTTCTTCTTCTTTTTATTTGCACTCACAAGTCCCGAATTCTATAGCCGCGAGCAGGAGAGAGCAGTGCCACCAAAGGTTCCAAAAGGGGAAGTGGAAATTTCAGATGATATCGGAGACTCTGGAGTTTTCAGATATCTGTCAGTGTCGCGCCTGCATTGTCGTTTGCCTGGTTCGTCGTCGCCTGGATGAACTCGGTGTGCTGTTTTTAATATAAGCGTGTCGGCAGACAAGGAAATTATGTGTTAGCGCGATTAAATTAAGGTCCTTTCCCGCTATCTTATTTGATGTAAAATTGGTTTCTAGCTAACGGATTGCAGCATGGCTCTCTTGATCATTTCCACTAAAATGTGTCTGCTGCTTGCAAGGCTGTGTGAAACCAGAACAAGGGACTAGTAGGCTGAAGAGAGGGAATATATTATCTATTAAAAATACAGGACGAGTTAACCGGAAAAACAAAATATAATAGAAAATCTCACATAAGTAAAAACATTTGACTACTAATTTAGTGGACTTTTTTACATTTTTGACAGGCTGACTATTTATTTATAATTGTATCTAAACAAATCATACCAGATAGATTATCGTAACCGTATCTAAATAGATCACAGCTAATAGATCTTCATAACCGTACCTAAACATATCACAAGCGATAGATCATCATAACCATACCTAAACAGATCAAGTGTAATTAGATATTTAGTTCTGAAAGCCGTGATGAAACCATTGTTGAATAACCCTAAAAAGTTCTACGAAGGATGGCTCGAAGAAATAAAAATAAGGACAAGTTACTAGCTCTTTTAGTGGTTCGAGCAATCACCTTTATTTTAGGGAAAGCTATACTATTAAGAGGGGTTGAAAACTGAAAATTGGTGAGAGTGCCTAATTAATGCTCAACTAGGAATCAATTTTCAAATTTAAAAAATTTTGAAAAGATTTTCATACACTCTTTTTTAGAAATGTCAAAACATCCAACTTTGGTGTTAGAACGTCCGAGATTTTTCAGAACCCTAGAGTTCCATTCCTGGAAACGCCTAAGTTTTTGTGACTTGAATGTGGGAGCTGCTAAAATTTTCTCAGAGCCTATGAGAATCTGTTCTTGACTTATCCTTGAAATATTAGAATATCTGAGTCAGAATGTCAGAAGCACAAGGTTCCATGTCGGAAGTTCCAAGTTCTTCCGCTTTTGCACTAACGGCTAGTTTTTGAGGAGTTGTCTATATAAATTTTGAAGCCTCATTGCACAAGTAACTCTTTACTATTCCATTTCTTTGTTCTCATAGATGCCATTCCATATTTTCTCAAGCCCAAGCTTCCATCCTGTGAGGAAATCTTTGAGAAAGAGATCGAGCCATAGTTGGAGACTAAGAAAGAGTTCATCTCCAGGATGAAACGATTGCAACATGTTACTCTTAGAGATTGGCGTTTCCTAGATGGTTATAAGTTATTTAAGAGACTTCAAGGAGCTTGTGACGCACCTCAAGAGTTTGTGAAGGTTCGGAGCTCTCCTTCTACAAGGTAAAGAGGCTACCAAATGAGAGGGAGGCTTTGTATCGGCAAGCCTCTTGTGGAAAGAACACGATCCGTTGCTGGCTTTGATTATTGAATCAAGCTTCCTCAACAGAGACGTAGGATCTCGATAAAGATCCGAACTTTGACAATAAATCTCCGTATCTCCCATATTTGCATCTCTTTCCCTCCTTGGTGTTGTTTGTTGTTTAGCACATTAGATTTACTCGTTGTTATCTTGCTTTGCCACTGGCATACTAGGTCATACTTTGCATAGTTAGTATTATTTTTTAATGTAGTATATTCACTCCCCTCTAAACTACGTCATTGATTCTTTAGATATTTAAAATTGTTCCTAAACAATCACATCCGATAGGTATCAAAATCATACCTAAACATATCATAGTTAACATATCATCATAACTATAACTAAACATATCACAGTCGAATCATAACCATACTTAAACAGATCACAAACGATAGATCTTCATACCGTACCTAAATAGATTATAACAAATAGATTATCGTAACTGTAACTAAACAGATCACAACCGATAGATCATCGTAACTATAACTAAACAAATGACAACCAATTGATCATTGTAATTGCACCTAAACATATCACAACTGATAGACCTTTATTAACTGTACATAATCATATACAGCTTATAAATCTTTGTAATTGTACCTAAACATATCATGATAGATCTTCATATTTGCACCTAAACAAATCATAATCGCACCCAAATGTCATCGACCATTGATCATTGTAGTTATACCTAAACATTATCCGGCATAGATCCGGTGTAACTTAATAATTAATATCCCAAAGCCGGTAGATATTCATATATAATTTTACACTTCACAAAAAAATTACCTAAGTTTTAAGTCTATGTGCTGATCTAATATGAACGACCAATGATATGAATTTTAACTCCACACGTACTGATATAATATCACGTACAAATGATCAACTAATTATGATCCAAACTTTAATTCCGTGTGATCTCATATGATAACAACCTATTGGTCAATCGGCTCGTGATCTGAACTTTTATTTTTTATACTTATCTCATATAACATAAAAAATTTAAAAAATAAAAAGTGATTAAAGGATTTTCTCGTGCAATCACGCCAGACACCGTGCTACAGTCGCGGAAAGCTTAGAGAGAATTAGTATATAACTGTTTTCATTTTCCAACGGACCAGACATATTGTGAGTTGACTGCCGTAGTAGCATTAGACAACTCACACATGCACCGAAGTTTGGCTCTTATCTGGATTCATAAGTTTCCTCAACCCGTTTGATCAGGCGATCTCGGTCGGTTGCAGCATCGCCGTCTTCCGCCCAAGGATAGTTTCCCTGCGGCCACAGCAAGTAGTCTTGCAAGAACAGAGAAGTTAATTAGCCCCAGCCGCCAACTCGTCTATCCCCGTCGACAGCATTGTTACGTAAGAGGCTGTGAAGCATTATGTACCAATGTACCACCCATCTTATCCAAAACTCGCAACACTTCGACGAAATTGCCTGCAAGAACAGGTCGCTCAAGCGCACTTCGACGATGAAGATTTCGTACTAATCTCGCGTAGTACGTAGAGATGAAGATGACGAAAACGTGAATCCATGATTAGCAAGCCCCAGGGTGGCACCTACGAGGCTACGACTGATAATAGCAGTACTAGTACCAGGGTAGGCACACAAGTTCGACAAGTACGTACATACAAACACGGACACACCTCGCAGGTTTCCTAGCACGGCCGCTTGCCTGACTGCGTTTCGTCTCTAGTCTCCGCGAAGAAACCAAGCACGGAACGTACGTACGGTTGGGCGGTCACATCAGGAGGATGGCTGGCCTGGCCTGGCCTGCTGCTGCTTTACCCTGCTACTACGCCCGTCGTAGCGTCGTCCACTAGGGAAGGCAGGCACGGACGTACGTACCTGCAGCGAAGATCGAATCAGCAACGACGGACAGGCATCGGCGTGGCGCTGAAGTGGGAAGCAGCTGTGTTTGGAGGCGGCGCCGGCCGCATGGGCGCCCACGCCGTGGCGCGATCCGGCTTCCCCGTGTGATCTGCTGCCGCACGGCGACACGCTCCGCTCCGGCTCGTGCTGGCGTTCTCTCGCCAAGTTGGCCCTGCCCTGGAGCGCAGTCGTGGCCTCGTGGAATCGATCGCCACGGTTAATAGCAGCCGTCGGCAGGTTCAGCCCCGCCGTTTCTTACAATCTGGCACGGCGAGCCGATGTGCAGGGCCGGCAAGGTCACCCAACCCTGCAAGCCGGGGCAGGAGCAGTAGCAGCTGTCATCAGGGATGGACCTACGTTATAGAAAATAATGCACATAACGCCGGTAATATTTTGTATTTTTATTGTTGAGTACCATTAGGGCACAGCTCGTGGTAACAGACACCAGGTTATTCTACGGAGATGAGGTATGCCCGGCCTGATCGACGGTGACGTCACCGGGAGCCGCCCTTTTCCTGATCGCGTTGAGCTTCTCCAAGCTGGCTACGACGCTTAGTCGGCGAGGAGAATATTGCTTGCTTCTTTGACTAGATAACACTGAATAAGAAGCATCAGCACAAAGTAGCGGAGTACTATTTCTTAAGGTGTCACAGTGCAACGAGAGTATTAGTTCGTACGACATAATCGTGGACGCGTCATCACCTTTGCGTCCAAAAGCTATTCTCCCTACCCAAATTCCGACCATTCGTACAACTTGCACGGTGTGTGAGGATGTGAACTTGTGAAGTGGGGAGTTGAGTTTAGCCTGTAATACTCCCGGATGTGAGGGCTCATCTGTTGATTTGCCTCTATCACCGGCCACGGCAACCTTAGTTTCGATTTACCATTTCATTTTCTTTCCAAATCTGCAGGGCCACCGACAGTTAGAAGAGTGGCTTGCGAATTCAATACGAAAAATTACGTATATGATCGTGAACGCCAGCGAAACCACTGGCTATGTGGTTCAGAGGAAACGTCAGGCCATTTTTTTAGGGTTAGTTGCAGCGCCGAATTACTGATGGAAATGAAAACTTAAGAAATCTATCTATCTATTATTATTATATACTAAAAGCAGAATACAATAGAAAAATAAAGAGAGGCTAGAAATTCTCACAAAAAAGTATTTGGTGGACCCTTTTATTATTAGTGGACTACAACCAATAGATCTTCATAATTGTACCTAAACAGATCATAGCCGATAAATCTTCATAACTGTACTAAACAGATTACGGCCGATAGATCTTCATAATTGTACTTAAACAGATCGCATCCGATAGATCATCATAATTGTACCTAAATAGATCACGGCCGATAGATCTTCATAATTGTACACAAACAGATTACAGCCGATAGATCTTTATAACTGTACCTAAACAGATCACAATCGATAGGTCATCATAATTGTACCTAAACAGATTGCATCCGATAGATCATCATAACCGGACCTAAATCTCGCAATCTGAACTTTTATTTCCTATATTGATCTAATATCACGCATATGAGCAAAAAAATAAAAATAATTAAAAATATTTTCTACGTAATTGCGTGGAATACTGTACTAATTCGTCGAAACAAAAGAATCCAGATTTTGTATCTCCCTCGAACTAGCTGCCACCACCTCAATCATTTTTTTAAATCAACATAACGGAACAGAGTAGTCTGCAAAACATAACAAAATACCACCTCAATCATTCACTAGAACCAAAATGCTCCGTAATGATAGTGGTGGTTTTCAGTTGTGTGGCTGGACGCTGTTGCTGGTACGGTCTATGGGCCGGCCAGTACGAACTGCAATACAGACGACGGAGAATCCCATTCACATCTCCCCTTGAGGTATGTGCATGTTGTTATGGTCCATCCGAGTTTTAAAAGGAAAAAAAGTTTGCCCATCCACTAGCACGATAAGATAACCATTTGCCCCGGTTCCTGTGTGAATTCGATCCACGGATGGCAGGCATCAAGCAATGATATTTGTTGCAGATAAGCTCACAGTTCACAGATGGATGGACGAGAAAAGCTCCAAAAATAAAAGTGCACCTGCTAAGTAACATGTCTCCTAGTAAGGACATGGTATAGGTAGGGACATGAGACACCGTTCTTTAGTTCAGATCATGGTCGGCTCCCCCCTGAATTTGCGCGAGCTAGGGCATCTTGTTGGTTCCAAGTTAGGATGTGCTTCAGCTTTAATATGCCATCCTAATTGACTACTTGGGCTCTATAATTAACGTCTTTCACTTTATGTTAGGGAAAGAGAACTGCCTGGATGCTGAATGGATATATGGGAAGCGCTTCATGGAGATATTGAGAACTTCAGGTCCCGTTTGGATCTTAGCTCCATGTTGGAATTGAACTGATTTCTGTGAAATTCCTGCATGCTAAATAAATCTTTAATCCGTGCCACTGCAAACAAACATATATTAAGAAGTCTGTGGATTACTTAACGATAGAGAATAAACCCGAGAAAATAATGGGAAAATTCCTATGTTTAAAAGAAGATAATACACATCAGCAGCATATATCGCCTTATGGCCATGCAGTAAACGACGAGGCCATGACACAGCGCAAAGCTCTCATCTCAAATCAAGCCACTGTGGAATTTGGTCGGGCGTCCACTTCATGTACTTGCTCTGATCACTTGAGAACGCCTAATCAATTCCTTCTTCGGTCCCTATCATTTATTTCGACACAGACGCGTGATTAATTAACTAGACCTAATCGGGCACAAGCGCACATCAAAAGTTGCAAATGACCCCTATAATTCAGCTAAGCACTAGTGCGGAAACCATCCTCCTCTTACATAATTTAAACGAATGCATTGAGCAGGTTCAGCGAGTTGACTGCAATTTGCTGCAGTTCAACGGAATTAACACATGCATGATGTTTAATTGAGAAGGGCTTTGACTCCCCTAAGGCTCAATAATAGGTACGATAGTGACCTTTTATACCTATGAATTGACCCGTGTAAGTTCTAAGTTCAGAATAAGCTGCAGTGACAAAGGCATAGTTTTTAAAAAGGACATGCTCCCATGTCGCTTTCTTGAACAGGCTAGGGTGACAAAAATAATAAAATCCTAGATCCAGGAGGCCCATCCGCTGTCTCCCTTCATCGTTGCTGTTGGCGGCCGCCACTGGCAGCGGCGGGACTGCGCCTTCAAAGAGGGTGGTGGGTCTTCATGGTGCTTCTATGGTTATCTGCAGCTAGATGGAGTGAGGTTGGTGGCGGTCGGGAGGCACATGGTTGGTAGTGGCTGAGCGATGTGAGGGGCTCCAGTAGGGTGGCACGGCTCGACGGCCTCTTGTGGCAAGCGGTGCAGGTGCCATTCGGCGGTGCACGGTAAATGCATTGGTTTGGCCCGGGCTGGCGTCGTTCCGCGCGGCTGGGCTGTCAGCCCTCCGCACAGTGACTTAGTGGCAAGGCTGAGCAGTGTGGATCTGGTAGCTCGATGGCAGGCTTGCGCAATGCTTACACGCCTATACTTGTGTGAGATGCTTAGTGGTGCACGGTGTTGGGGCTGGCGGCTGCGGGCTGCGGCTGACACTCCGCCAGAGCCCCTCTTGTCGCTCAGCCACTGCCAACCATGTGCCTCCCGACCGCCACCAACCTCACTCCGTCTAGCCGCCGATAACCACAGAAGCACCACAAAGACCCGCTACCTTCTATGGAGGCGCAGCCCCGCTGCTACTGGCAGAGGCTGCCGACAGCAGCGACGAAGGGAGACAGTTGGACGGGCCTCCTGGGTCTATGATTTTTCTTTTGTCGCCCTCAGTCCGCTTGGGAGAGCGACATGGGAGCATGTCCTTTTTTTAAACTATTCATTTGTTACTGTGCACATGGTGGTGGCCTGGTTCTGCGACAGGGGCACGGTGTGCTGCACGCCATCACATTGCTCTGCTTTATTGTTCCCTGCGGTAGCGCAGGTGGTGATAGTGGATGGCGCTAGTGGCTGTGCATCCATGTCCAGTGACGTGGTAGCCCGGGGCACGTCGATGGCGGCTCGGTCAGCGTGGCCTCGGGTAGAAAAGTAATGGTTGCCTGTGGATTTAGGTTGTAGGCTCTGGTTGATGAGGTCCTTGTGACGAGGTGGCCGGTGGTTATGTGTCTTGCTGGGTCATGGCATGCGAGCGCGTGGTCGCGGCGCTTCTCAAGTGAATGCTTGGGTCGGTGGATGTGACCGTGGGGATCCCGAGTTTGGCGCAACGGGCAGAGGGATGCCCCTCAGCAGCATTGCGGCGGCGGAGTTAGGGTAGTCCGGTCACGGATTCGATTTGGGTGATAATGATGACGTGGTTACCAACTTCTATGCTGAGTTTTTTCTGCCTATTGTGTCATGCTGGGTTGGTTTGCTGGCTTATATGTGTCGTCGGACGGTGCTTCATGACTAGTTTTATTAGGTGGTTTATCTGTTATTAGAGCTTTTACATGATAGTCCTCTAATTAATCGTGTTTTGTAAAAATTTTGGTCTAGTTCTCCTTATAATCAGATTAATTCATTCTTTTTAATGAAACCGTATGAACCCTGTTCTCTCGACGAGGGTAGAAAAAATAGCTCCAGTACGGGAGGTACAGTTAGCAGGGCATGTTCGAAACATAGGAATTCCACCGACGTCTCGCAGAGATGGTATACAGAAGTTCGATGTTGATCGGCTCGAGACGAGCCGCTATTTAGCACAAATGTTTTATATATCAAACAGTATGACTCCTGCCTAACATTGGCTCCACGATTAGGTCGACAAGATCGTGGAGATCCTTTCGGACTAAGCCATTTTGCATGCCCCAAAGACAGAAAATTCAGGCTCTAGGCGAAGGGTAGCATCAAATGATCCCATGCGTATCCCCCGTTGCAACGTAAAAGCGGCGGGTGCAGTTAATGGCGCGAGGGTATGTATATACCGGGGGGGTGGTCAGGTACTCTGTACACATGGTCGCTCAGGTGGATCCAGTGATCTTCCTCTGCAACTTGGTGTCCGGTTCACAATTCATGACAAGTGTTTTTACTGCTGCCTGCTGGTCTGCTGTAAATGCCTTGGCCCTAAACTCACCTTGCTAGTTACTTCTGCTGTCGGTAAAAGCATGCCTAGCATGGGCATCATAGGATCAAACTGATGTACTCCTATATCAGTGTTATAGCCTAGGACCATAAAACCATCTATTATTAGTAGTAATATGTCATGCATATATAGTACATGCCCAATCTAGGACTTAGGAGGGGATCCTATCTGACTGAAACCATGGAACGTACTGGTAGAGTGGCAGTACCGACCCTCCGGGCAAACAGTGTTACCTTATACCTGGCAGTTATCGGATAAAACAAACGATACCAAATTGTACTTATATGTGATATGACGAAAATATATGATTGATGAATTTACATATCTGACAGAACGGTAGAACAAATAGACTTCTAATTCTTCGCAATTGGACGGTACGATTTTGCTTATTATTTGTCATGCTCCCTGCTTGTCCAAGTGTATTACGGTTACCTTTTAATAATTGACGACGAATGGTGTAGTACTGTAACTTTTCTTTGTTTAGAAGTACTATGAGCACTACCTGCACCAAATCAATTAATTTAACAAAATTCTTAGGGAATCTTCCCTGCACAGCCACACACCTTACCACACCATTAAATAACTGAACAGAAAGGCCACCCTCCATTGCCTCTTCCCTCCACTATCTCTCTGGCTTCTGCTCACTCCCAAGTCCCAACCTCCCCAAACAAAAGCAGCAAAGAAACTAGTTGCAAAAACCCAACCAAAGCTTCCAAATTCCCATGCACGCTCGCCCTTCTCTTCCCACAACTTTCCTCTCCTTCCACTCCTACAAGCAGCAGAAATCAACAAAAAGGAGGCAAATATAACTTAGGATTTCCAAAATCACCAGGGAAAAAGAGCTTCTTTGATCCTTAAGTTGCTGGCATTTGGTGCATACTTTTTTCTTAGCTGTAGTATTGCTTTTCTCTAATCCCAAGAAGACGAGGCTAAAAGCTCAGATGCTACTTTGCTAATGGCCTAGCTCAGGCCGTAGCTGGAAGTCCTAGGGCTGGAGAAGTCTGAGCCTTTTTTCCCTCTTTTCTCGTCCTGTCCTTTCACTTCTTGTCTCCTCCACTCTTTGAGCTATCTTGCTGGCGCTTGGGGTGTTTCTTCGGCTGTGTTTCAATGGTGGGCATAGGTGCTGGTTTGGGCATGGAGCCTAATGGCTGTGGGGCTTTGCTCAGAGAGCTTCAGGTACTGACCTTGCCTGTGCTATTCAGTGAAGTAGACTTTTGTTTTCTTAAAATTTTGCATCACCTCGATTTCAATATTTTTCTTTTGCATCACCAGTTCTTTGTCTGAATTTTTCCTGCTATGTTCCGTTAAAATGTCGCTCCTGTCTTCCTGCTTCTAGTTCTAAGTTCCCTCGTGCTCTCTTCTCCTGATGATTTGCTCTTGTATACACTTGTGTTAATTCAATTGTTCAGCTTTCATCTCTTTTATTTACTGGGCAAAAAATTGGTAGTAGGAATTTGTTTGCTTAGTGTCGCTGTGCTTGGTTTTACTCTATGGTTTGAACTTGAGAGCTGAGTGTTCTTGGGGTTACACTTGTTGCAGAAAAGTTAGAACTTTCTATTTGAGTTATGCATAAGTGAGTATTCCTTGTGTAGTTGTTTTCTTTTTCTTGGTGGCGAGCTGCTCGGCAGGTGAAATGCTTGCCTCAGCGCAGTGGCTTTATTGTGGAAGCTTCTCTCTTTTTCACCTTTCTGGTTCTTCAGCTGCTCAAAAAGCTATTCTTTGATTCGGTTCGGCTTAGTGCGCCAGGAAGTTAAGATGGTGACAAATTTAGCTCTTTGTCAAGTAAATTTAATACTATTTTTTTCACTGACAGTATCATTATTTGGTTATGACTTATACCTTGGCAAATTAAGATGTCCAGAGGAGTAATCAGGCAATTAATGATCAAAATGTACTCTTAACTGCCTCTATTTCCTTACTGTAACATGTTAAGTTTCCGAATTTCGAACATAAGGCTGGAGTACCATTATTCATAACTCCTGCCCTGTTGTTTGTGGCAAACAGCAAATCTGGACAGAAGTAGGGGAAAGTGAGGGCGAGAAGAACAAGGTCTTATCAGAGATAGAAAGAGAATGCTTGGAAGTGTACCGCAGGAAGTTAGAGGATGCCAATCGGACCAGGGTCCAGCTGCACCAGTCTGTGGCCACCAAAGAAGCTGAAGTTGCATCCTTGATGGCTACTCTAGGGGAGCACAAGCTGTATCTGAAGGTATGCATAGTAATGATGATGATGCACTAATTAGGTTGGTTGTCTGTTGGCTTCCTGAGTGCTTACTAGTTCCCTTTAACTGACGACATGTAGGCTGTTGTTGATAACATGCATGACTCAAGCTGTGGATCCATTAAATAGGAGTGGGCGAAGCTTGATGCTTCTTGTTAAAGTAGCTATGAATTTATAGCAAACCTCTAGGCAACACCTTAATGTAGGCGACCAGACATGCTTCAGTCAATGCCTTCTCAACCATAAGTAAAATTTGAGCACAAGCACATTTGTCATAACTGTATGACTGTATGTTACTATCTGTCGATTTAAGTTGCTTCAATGTTTCAACATAGTTTCATTCTACCTAGAGACAGTCCAGCTGAACTCCTAATTTGATAGATGAACTGCAATTATTTTTACTGTGAGAGACATAGGCTTGTGACCATGAACACTGCTAGATTTAATCTTTTATCTAGTTTTCTATTGTTAATTTCTCAACACTTCCGCAGAACGACAAGAGCTACGTGTCACTTAAGGACCAACTTACTGCTGTCGTTCCAGTACTGGAGAACCTGAAACGCAAGAAAGAAGAAAGGATCAAGCAATTTTCCGATATTCGATCACAGATTGAGAAAATACGCTCAGAGATGAGTGAGCATGATGATCAGGGTGATAATGTGAACAGTCCTGTTGCCGAGGAACATGATTTGTCAACAAGGAAGCTCAATACCTACCAAGCACAACTCCATGCTCTTCAGAAAGATAAGGTATACCATCCTGAATCTGCTACTAATCTGAACTCTTTAGCCACTTTTTAAAAGATTTTGCTAGTTGCAGAACTTTTGATAAATATAACTAGGACAGATACAAAAGAATGCTTGGTTATTCAGGAATTGGTTATTGTTCACTCAGAAAATTATGTCTTCCACGTACTTTCTGTAAAACGATGAGCTGATTAATTTGCTACGACAGCCACTCCCATGCAGTGTCTACTAATTGTCTAGGCCTCAAGGGCATCTACTTTGAGATCTTTTAGGATTGAGTGTTGACTGGCAACTCTCATATGTTTGCTGACGCTTTATGTACATTTCTGATTCTTGTTTACATATTTTCAGTCTGATCGACTTCAAAAAGTTCTGGAGTATATAAATGAACTGCATTCTTTGTGTGGTGTCCTTGGAATTGATTTTGGGAAGACCGTAACTGAAGTGCATCCCAGTTTACATCAGAATGGTCTTGAGCAGTCCAGAAATATCAGCAATAGCACGCTGGAAGGGCTAGCTAGTACACTATCAAAGCTAAAAGCAGAAAAAAAATCTAGAATCGATAAGGTACTCTTAAGGTTCTCTTCTTCTCAGTTTTATGTTATTGTTAGTTCTGCATAACACAATCTCAACCAATCAATTCCCTATAGATGAGAGACACAATGGAATTATTATGTCAACTCTGGAAGTTAATGGACTCTTCTGAAGAGGAGAAGAGACAATTCAGCAGAGTAATTAGCATCCTCATATCACCAGAAGAGGGAATCACATCCCCTGGTGTTCTCTCTCAGGAAACAATCGAGAAGGTTTTACCAGCTCGCCTTTATTCTGTTCTTTACTACGTTGTTTGTTGCTTACCTTAATAATTTTTACAGTTTCGAATTTTGATTTCTTATGCAGATGGAAGCTGAGGTTGAGAGGCTAACGGAACTTAAAACCAGCAGATTGAAAGAAATTGTCATGAGGAGAAGGTCAGAATTGGAAGATATATGCAAGAATGCACACATAGAACCTGATCTCAGCACAGCCCCTGAGCAAACTAATGCTCTGATTGATTCTGGTCGTACTTTATGCATCTTGCTCTAGTATTACCTTCACCTGTTCTTATTTTCTTACAAATTATGATTTTCTTGTGCACATTCCGTTCAGGCATCATTGACCCTTCTGAGCTCCTGGCAAATATCGAATCACAAATATTGAAAGCAAAAGAAGAGTCACTAAGTCGAAAGGAAATTATGGAGAGGATAAAAAAATGGATTGCTGCTTGTGATGAAGAGGCTTGGCTTGAAGAATATAACCACGTAACTTTCAAGAATATTTTGTTTGGAATTACAATGCTTCAAATACTGAGCATGCATGTGCACAATTGCACAGAGTACGCATGATTCAGTATAGCTGAAAGCACCACCATGCATGCATTTTTTTCCAGAGAATCCCGCGGTTATCTAAATCATAAAAAATTGACACCAAAGATCTTTTGCAGGACTCAAAGAGGTATAGTGCTGGAAGAGGTGCTCACATAAACCTTAGAAGGGCAGAAAAGGCACGGATTTTGGTCACCAAAATTCCAGGTAGGTTTTAATCTCAGTGCTGGATTATTCATATATTTCAGTTAGTTCATTGCATGATCAATATCTCTCTCAGGTATGGTGGACAACCTGATAAACCGCACCTTTGCTTGGGAAAATGCAAGAAATAAGCCCTTCCTCTATGACGGGGTACATATACAATCTTATCGCCAATAGTGTAGAACTGCTGATAATTAGCTTTTGTTTATTTTTTAATATTGGATCGTATGTGCTTTTGACAGGGACGCCTAGTATCTGTTCTAGAAGAGTACAGACTTAACAGAGAACAGAAAGAAGAGGAAAAACGGAGATACCGGGTATAAATGCTTACCAGTCGCCCTTATTGATTGAAAATGATCTTGCATATTATGGCATTTAAACATTAGTTTCACATTGTTTCAGGACCAGAAGAAGTTGGAGAGCATCCTACTTGCAGAGAAAGAAGCGATTTTTGGCTCTAAACCAAGCCCAAAGAGGACAAGCAGCTTAACCAGAAAGACAAATGGGTATCGTTCAAATGGAAGCAGCGCTGGACTAATGACTCCAACTCCACGGCGATCATCCCTTGGCAGTGCTACTCCTGAGATTTCAACACCCAAATCATATTCCAGTCACTATTTTGGTGATACAAGGAGGCTATCAGCAACCCAATTGAACTTCGGTGATGATTCGCTATCAACATTTACCTCCATTAGTGGTTCTGAACCAGAATCCCCTTCTCTGGGATAATTCCAGTACTCCTGATATTATCTCAATCTCTTGATGCGTTACTTCTAACAACAATCTTCAAGCATTTGTTACCGCTAATGGTTAAACAATGTGTTTTTATGTTAATTGGCAGGTCAATCTATTGGTCCTGTTGCCAAGTAATTAGCATTGTAAATGGAGCACTCCACTACGAGGTTCTTGCATTTGTATGTACAGTACTGGTGTCATGTATTTAGCTGGTATTGGTGACTAGTAAACACTGGATTGGTTGAATTGGTTTGAGTTTGGAGTTGATGATTTCGAGCTGATGGCTTTATGCCTTTATAGATTGACGATTAGGTGACAGATGTAGGGAGTGATTTGATGTACGATATCATAATTTATGTGATTGGCTTATGTGTTGCAACCTTGCACAACTAGTTTGAAATCTATGTACAGATCAAATTTCTGCAGTAGCTTTATTTCCTCTTCCTCTTGTATTATGTGCAATGGCCTGTTTCCCGGGCCTCTGCTCGTTCCAGCGCACTTTGGCCCGTCATCGCTCTCGGGTGCTGTGGCTGAGGGAGGGGGTTGCCAACACCTCCTTCCACCTGCAGGCTGGCAATCACCGTAGGCGGAACTTCATCGGTCAGCTCAACCATGAGGGGCAGGTGCTCATGGATCAGAGCCGCATCGAGGAGGCAATCACGGGTTTCTACTCTAGCCTCTTCAAAACAACTGAGGCCGTAATTTCTCCCTCGATTTCCTTGGAATCCAGCAACATGATTTGGCAGCCCTTGATGAGCTTTTTTCTGTTGAGGAGGTGTGGGCAGCCATCAAATAGCTGCCCCTGGACAAATCGCCAGGGCCAGATGGCTTCACAGGGATCTTCTTCGAGTCATGTTGGTCGGTGATCAAGCCGGAGATCTTGGCTCTCCTCGCTTGGTTACATCAGGGTAATTCTTCTGGCTTTCACAAGCTAAACCGTGCGCTGCTTTTGCTGATCCCGAAGAAGGTGGACGCTCTGGAGGTCAGAGACTTCAGGCCCATAAGCCTTTGTCCACAGCATTTCCAAGTTGGTCACTAAAATCCTGTCGCTACGGATGGCCCCGATTCTTCCATCAATCGTGTCTGAAAACCAATGTGCCTTCATTGGCGGCAGATCAATACACTACAACTTTATGCTGATGCAGATGATGACTAAGTCCCTTCGTGCTGCTGCGCAGCCGGCAGTGTTGCTTAAGCTTGATATCGCCATAGCCTTCGACACAGTCTGCTGGCACATCTGGATTTTGGGCGGAAGTGGTGCAATCTCCCCTGCACTCTGTTGTCCACTGCCAGCACATGAGTTCTCATGAATACAGTGCCAAGTGGAAAGATTCAACACTTCCGGGGGGCAGAGGCAGGGAGATCCCCTGTCTCCCATGTTGTTCGTTATAGTGATGGAAGTTCTTCACAAGCTGACTATGGCAGCTGTTGACCATGGCCTTCTCTCCAAATTGGCGAGTTGCAGGAATGCATTTCAGGCCTCGTTCTATGACAATGACGCGATTCTTGTCCTCAGGGCTACACACGAACATCCTGAAGAGCTCCGCCACGCCAATCAGGTGCGATCAGGATGACACTGATCTCGTGGCACATTACCTGGCATGCCCGATCAAAATGTTCACTATCACCTACCTTGGGATCCCCTTGTCCATTTGGAAGCTGCGCCGGACGGATTACCAAGCGATTCTGGACAAGATGGATGGCAAGCTTGCAGGGTGGAAATCGGGAATGCTAACAAAGGGTGGTCGCCTAGTCCTTGTGAAATCGGTGCTCTCTGCTGCCCCCATTCACACCATTCTGGCCATTGAGCTGCCGAAGTGGCTTCGGGAGGCAATTGAGAAGAAACAGAGGAGTTTCTTTTGGAAAGGGCAGCGCGATGCTAACGGTGGCAATTGCGCCATCGCCTTGAGGAAGTTGTGTCGGCCGGTGGAGTCGGGCGGGCTGGGATTTAAAGATCTTCAGAAGATGAGCTTGGCCTTGCGCGTCTGATGGACGTGCCTGAAAAGCACCAATCCGTGAGCGCAGTTTCGGCGACCATCGAGTCGCCATGTTCTGTCCCTCCATGCTTCCTCCAAGATGGTTGTGGGGCGAGGCAATCGTGCAAAGTTCTGGTCGAATCAGTGGATCGATGGCCAATCCGTTGCAGACCTTGCCCCAATGGTCGCGGCTGCTGTTAGTGTTCGATCTGTTCGTAACAGAACAGTCAAGGAGGCGCTGGAGAACAACACCTGGGTGAGGGATATCTCGGGCGCTCTGAATGTTCAGGGAATTGTTGAATTCCTTCACCTGGTCGACGTCCTGGGTCAAGTTACTCTGGCACACGAGGAGGATGACAAGCTCACTTGGTGCTGGACAGAATCAAGGGAGTACACGACGAAGACTGCCTACTCTGCTCTCTTGTCAAGCCAGATCAAGGCACCCCTCTGGCGTCAATGCTGGGATTGCTAGGCGCCATTGAAGTGCAAGGTTTTCGCCGTTGAATCGATGCTGGACGGCGGACCGGTTAGCCAGCGGGGGTTGGAGCATCCTGATGCGTGCCCCCTGTGTGAGCAGGAGGATGGACCCATCTCGCACCTGATGGCTGGCTGTGTCTTCTCCAGACAAGTGTGCTACAAAGTGCTACGACAGTTTGACGCGCAACTGATTGCTCCTTTGCAAGATGATAACCTCAATCTTTGGCTGGAGTCAGCCACGGAGCACTTTGGCAGCAAGGCCAAATGTTTGCAGTCGCGAAGCATCCTTGCCATGTGGAGACTCTGGCGAATGCGTAGTGCACGTCTTCGATGGAGCACGGCCGGTATGACGGGACCTGGTCGAGGCAATTCTCAATGAGGCGGATATCTAGAAGTTGGTAGGTGTCAAGGAACTTTGCAAGTTGCTGCTGCACGCTAGGCCTCTGGAACTCTGATCACAAGACACGTCACGGCTCTAGTTTTGCAATCTAGCATAGTTTTTTCCTTTTTCTTTTCCTTCCTTTCGTGTTTGTGTTTGTGTTGTGCCCAGTTAGGACTTTTTACTTTGCGCGTTTTTGGCGTCTTCTCTAATACAAAATGACGCACACTTAGGTGTGTTTTCGAGAAAAAGCATGGCCTGTTTGGTGAGCCAAAAAAGAAGCCGATGCCTATGTGCTTCTGTCCTCTGTGAATTGTGAATTGTGCTTGGATTTATATAACTGAATGGTGCGTGCGCGTGTGATCCCAGACACTGAAGAATGTATTCTTTTGGATGACATGAGGAGAATCAAATGAATGGAGACAAATGGAGATGAGAACTTCGAAATGACCATCACATTGCATCAGCTTCTTTGGATGTGCATTTTCACCAGTAAAAAGAACAAGTGCTGCAGCCTATGATTCAGATTCGATGGCAAGTCCAGTTGAAACGACGTGACAAAAGATGAGTTCATGAGAGAGAACCTGGAGGAAGATGAACGTCCGGTGAACCCCGGCCACTTCGTTTCCAAGCCAACTCGATCTCCTCCATCTCCATCTCCTTCTCTCGCAGTCTCCACATGGTCTGAATCGAGTCGAAATGCTCCCGGGCGAACAACTTGTCGAAACTGTAGAGGAAATCGTCAGATAGTTGCGTATCAATGACATAGAAAGTCTAAATTCCGATCCATGACACCGACAGATAGTTGCTTGCCGCCGGCCAAACATTGTATATCTGTGCCTGTGCATTTTGAAAGTGCTTGCCTGAGGTCTACAATAGATCAGGGTGCAGTCACTTGAGAAGACATATTTTGCACCGGTACACAAGCATGCCATCTTAATTCCATTTCAGCATCTGAAAAATGCAAACAGATTCTCGCAGATGGGACTGACAAGTTTACAAAAATTCTTGCTCTAACATAACGAGTTACAGATAACTAGGCACAAATTACTTGGGATGAGCTTGTGAGCAGCTTAATCAGAACTCACGCCAACTAGAGAAAGCGATATCTATCAATTAAGGCAGCTCATTGCATCTTCTTTCCTATAGTAAGCAACTGCATAACTGCATTATGCATCTGCAACAAAAGATGAGCAGTTGCAGAGCATATCTTTCGTTTCTCTCAATCCTGTCAGGAATGACATGGTATACTGGGACAACCACCACCTGCCCACTAGCTCCGGTCTGTATAGCATCATTTACTCCTCCATAACTTGCCAGGTCTGCATGAGACACAATCAACCCGATAGCTTGAATTACTGCTACAGTGCTGCTACTATCGCCCTGTTGAATCAGAGTCGAGGAATAAGCAGATATTTTTGCTGATCAATAAATTACTAGGCAGCCAACTTAACTTAACAGTATAACAAAATGTAACACTTCAATTCAGGTAAGTAGGAACCGGTCAGTAACTGAAAGATGTGGTCCTTACAAATTACTTCGTCTGATGGCATACAGCATCAGGCATTGTAAATTTGTAATTACTCCTTCAGTCGAATAGCATGGAGACACAGGGGACCAGCTTGGCAGCCAATAATATGCCAAGTAAGATGTCCCCAAAGTAATTACGGTACTCATACCAGAATAGTGTGTCTGCATTCTGAGGCCAAGTGTACAATGGACAGCGTAAAGAAGTCGGGAAACAAGTAGCATACCTGGAATCTATGCGGATTTCCGAAGCAGCCAGGACAAGATGTAGGAAAGGGCAGCATCAACAGATGACAACGCAACAATGAAGACCACAACAAGTACGAGAGTAAGTGTGGCCGTCCTCAGCTGCCAATGAGGATGATTTGATTAAACATAGGTATGAGAAAAGAATACTTGAATGATGTAGCAACTTAACAAATCTTGACAGCCTAAGGCAGTAAAAAATCATCACAATAATATGGTGTGCTAGACAAAATGACCAAGAACTAAAATATGTAACACCAATGAGCTACTGCAGCATTTAGGATGCATATGATACAAGAAGGTTCACAGAGAGAAAACTGACACAGGGTAAATCTAAAGAATACAGGAAATAGGACAAGGACATAGTTTACTTAACTCTTGTTGGTTGAAGGTAATATGGTTCGGTGCTTGGCTGTTCATTTGCTATTATATACTTGTCAGGCCTATGGACTATGAAGACTACAACCTTACAACCAACCTACTGCATCACTCTGAATCATGCATTAGCACACATTCCGACAACATATATGCCGCAAACTCAACACGTCCTCACAACTCACAAGATAAGGCCATCAGGGAACTACATTACATGTTCTTCACAATGTATCAAGATGAAACTTGAACAACATAAACCTAGAAATCAACTTTAGATGCACGTGGCATACCGTGTTCTGAAAACTCGGCCACTCCAGGTGCTTCAATTGCCTCGGCTGCTCAGCCAAGAAGGCCACCAAGCTCCTCAAACCCCTAATAACATAAGACAGCATAATTGAAACTCATCCTCGAACAGCACAAACAACTGAACAAGGGAGCAAGATCTGCACTCACGCAGCGAGATCTCTGACCACCGCCAGCCATGGCGGCTCGTCATCATCAAACTGGTATTGGCTGGTGCGAGTCCCCTGACGCCCATGGCCCGACGTAGCCGCACATTTCCGGCGGCAGACCAGTGCAAATCGGCGAAGAAGACAAGGTTGCGGCTTCACAACCTGCAACCGCAAACCACTAGCATTAGTAACCATCAATACCATAAGAAGAAGAACAAGGTATTGGGATTCTAGCGCCATCGAAATTACAACCTTGAGAAGTGTAAGTCTCGTTAGGCCGCAGATGGAAGCCGGATTGCGCCACGGCAACGGAGACGAGCCTGGAAACGAAGGGAATCGAGGGGAGAAAGCGGGGATTAGGCTAGGAAAAGGAGATGGAAGATCAAGGAGAGGAAGATACTAGGCGCGGCGAGCGGTTGCGACCTGCGGTGGAGAGAGGCGGCGCGGTCGCGGCCAATCCGGCCATTCTCCCGGAATTTCTCGGTGTGTGGGGTTTGCGGCGAGAGGAGAGAGTTGGGGTTTCGGGAGCTGCGGGTTGGGAGGAGATAAGCAGCCGCCTGCGGCCTCCACCTCCGCCGTCGGCGCGTCCGAAGATTCCGCCTCTCGGCGATGAACACCACCGAGGGCAAGGCAAAGCTGCGGCGCACGGTCCAGTCTCCGGTTCGGCGCCGTGAGGTTCTCGTCGCCGTGCTCCGGGAGGAGACGGCGGCTAGGTGGTCCTGCGGCCCTGCAGTACTGGGCCGTGAACCCAAACCACTTGGACTTGGGCCACCCAGCCCACCCATGATAAATTCGGCCCAGTGTGAGTTACAAACATGGATAACAGAGTTTAGCACTATCAGCTCCCGTACAAATGTGAGGGTGATGCGTAGAAACGTAACCACAGTCTCAAAAACAACAGTAACCACGGATCGATGATTTCATGTGTATGTTCACGCCCAAACCAACCCTACCAAGTGCCATTTTTATTGGTTATATGTTCAAGAGTTTTGTCCTCGTCCCTGTGTTACGATACCATCACACGCGCCTGGCCCTCATCAATTTTGCACAGGAGAGTACTGAAACACTACGACACACAAGGCGAACGGGCCGACAAGAGAGGTAAATGATCTGCAGCAAATTGAAGCAGCAGTAGCAGCAGTAGTACGGCCAGTTTGCAGAGGAACCAAACAGATTCAGGACTTCAGAATTGTCGAGTTTTTATCTACAAGAGTTCAACGATATCTGTGCTCTGTGCAAGCAGGACAAAAGAACACTAAGACTTTGACCCAGCCAACGAACCTCCGTGGGGTCAGGAGGACAGGTCAATCAAGTTCCCGCCTGCCTTCCCCGACGTCCCACGGGCCCACGGCGCGGCGACGGAAGGGTTCCAGTGACTTACCGAACTCCCCCGCGCCGGCGCCGGATTTGTCCTCCTTGAACGTACGCCACGCACCCCCGTCGTCACCGCCGTGCTCCACGTCGCTACTAACCCAGTGTCCTTGCGCAGCATCCAATTCCTTCGTCTCTGCATTCTCCTCGCTCCCTGCCACCTCTTCGTTAGCGCCGTCTTGGGCTGCCTCGCCCATGAGAAGCCTCTCGAGGTCCCGGATGCGGGCGTTGGCCACGCCGAGCCCGGGGCAGAGCTCGAAGTACGAAGACAGCTGCACGCTCTGCTCCGCCGCCCTCCAGAGCACCTTTACCCCAGCCCGCGGAGGCCCCCTTGCCAAGCCGCGGTTTCGCCGGCTCGGGCGCGCCCACGAGGAACCGGGCAATGCCGGTGCGTATGTCGCTGTACCCTTGGAGGGTCTCGATGAGGGCGCAGTCCATGGCCTCCAGGACGAGGGGCACCTCCATGCCATCGCCGTACGGCCGGATTTCCAGGAGCAGGTCGATCGAGCAGGAAGTGCATCTTCGTTATTCGGTCGAGGCGGGCGGCGTGGTAGTCGGAGCCGTCGGCGTCGTCGCTGTCTATGCTTCTTGCGCGGCGAAGAGGGAGCGGTACGTAGTCGAGGAAGCGGGAGTAGGCGCGCATGCACTGCACGAAGGCGGAGAATGGCAGGAACTTCGCCGGCGGCGTAGAGCGGTGGCGGAAGCCGGTGAGCTCGAAGGGGACGCGCCCGGCGCGCGCGACGTGGGGTGCGAGGCCCGAGCGGAGGAGCAGGCCGTACGCGACCATGAGCGCCTTGAGCGCCACGGCCCAGCACCGCACGCCGACATGATGGGCCGCACGAGAGACTACGACGCGCGCGCCCACGCGAACACCGCCCCCCGCTCCGGTAGTCCAGCCACTGCTCCTCGTGCCTTGTTGCGCGGATCACGGCCGCCTCCAGCTTGCGGTGCTGCCATCCCCGGCGGGGCCGCACGCGCGCCAGGACCAGGCTCCTCCTGTCCTTCACGGCCGCGGCGGCCCGGCGCCACCACTGCCGCAGGGATGTCATCCCCACGCCTGGCTCGGCTTGCCGGCCGGCGTCATATCCTCAATCTGAGCGTCATTGCAGCGAACAGATAAATACTGCGAGTTGTGACATACCGTGTGAATTAAAATGAAATGCGGCAAGCATGATCCGTGGTTGGCGTGGATGAAATGCATGGCTAGGCTAACAAGAACAGGCACAAATGGCGAGCATCAACGGGAGCCTGGCCAAGTTTTCTAAATTTTGCTGGACCTCGATTGGTCGTAAGAGAAATTGCACTGGCGTATTTGTTCATTTTCAGGTGATACAGCAAAGCATATAGTTGCAACGCCATGTAAGGTGACGCTGCTATTCGTTCATTTTCAGGTACACACAACATCTCGGTTGGGGGCTTGGAGGAGCATCCCTTGATCCGTTGGTCATTGACGACTGCCTCACTGTTCTACGAGCGCTGCCTCAGTGATCATCAAGCATCCCTCAATCCAACATGTTTCTCTTGCAGAATGTATACATACGTCAAAAATCGCGAACATATAAGCACTCTTCTGATCGACGTACGCATGCAGTTGGCGAGTCCTTTTGCTTTGATCGGTGGAGTACAAACCAGGCACTCTCCACTACCATAAGCTCTCGCAAACATATTCGGAATTTGTGACATGTACTGACCACTTATCAATGGCTTCAATTCCAAGTTACGAACGCATCCAAAAGCCAAGGACGACAGGCGATATAGAGTAGAGACGAGCCGTAGAAAAGCGGCCCTGCCCTGAAACCAATGCCTGCCAACCCCACGAGCCCTGAATTCACTGCGATATGTGCGGCGGTACAGCTACTGATCGATCGATCAGTCGGTGGTGAGTGGTGACTCGACGCCAAGGCCAAACTCGCACGGGAGCTAGCTAGCTGCTGATCGAGGCGTCTGGTTGTGGCAATCGCTGGAAAAGGGTATGAGGTTCTCTAGCATGCGATGCTAGTCATGTTTGCGGGGACCACACATTGAACTCGCTCTCGTTAGTTCATGACAACTGTTACCATAAGCAGCACAAATCGAAGCAATGTGTATAGTTTTGGTATTGGAGTATACTACATGCAATTTGTGAATTACACCCTCCAATCTCAAATGTAGGTCGTTTTTGACTTTTCATAATCTCTAGTGCAAGACTTCGACTATAATTTCTGACTATGATATGTTATAAAAAATAATAAAAAGTACATAGTGTGAAAGAATTTTACAAGACGAATCTAACGACATTATTTTCATAGAGTGGATCAATGTATTTTCACATATATTAATGGCCAAAAATTTAGAAGGGTGACTGGATGCATCTCACAGCGACCTACACTTAAGAATAGAATTAGTACTACCGTTACAAGAACATGCATCTTTAGCTAGGCCATTGTGTGTAAAAATTTGGAAATTTTGTCTTTTTTCAAGACAAATTTTAAAAATAAACCGGATTTCATCTTATAACCAGATCTGACCCTCGGGACCGTGGCCACGTCTGATGTCGCCGAACTTGTATATAGAGATGCAAAGTCCATGCATGGCACCGAGAAGGTCATCATGCTAGCTAGCCGAATGAGGTGGCAGTGGCATGTTAAAGGGTCGGCGCCAACCTTCTTGATACCGACATGTGTAAGATGGGCTCCACTCTCTCCGGCACTGTTGTCCTGGCCTCGCAAGGATAGAATAGCCAGCGACAACAAAATGCTAAGTCGCAAACGATCAAGTCTTATGTCGACGCGAAGTAGGTTGGCGGTGGTCCAACGTGATGAGGTATTCAGCACCGATGTTAATGGCGTTGGTCTCAGAGGTTAAATCTGATCATAGTTTGACATTCTTTTAGAATTTTTCGTAAAGTAGGGTCAAAGTGTCAAAAATCTACCCATTGTGGACTCCTCCATAGTTTTCACATCGTCCATTTTTCTTACTGGCCTCTGTTCCATAATACTCCCTCCCTCCCAGTTTATAAGGCGCCATTCCAAAATCGCGATGTCCCAGTTTATAAGGCGCATTGCAACTTTCGGGTGTGTTTATTCCTTTCTTACCCCTCGCTGCGCACCTCGCTCCCTTTTCCCCTTTCCCACAGAGCGGGCCGCTCGGTTTGTTCATCTGGCCAGTCCCGATTGCCTCCGCGGAGACGAGGGGAGCGGACGAGATGAAGCGGGACCGTGGCATCTTCGAGGACGGCAGGCGCGGCGAGGAGGGGGTAGCTGAGGAGGGCGGGCGCGGCGGCGAGGGGGTCGCTGAGGAGGCCGGCGGAGGCGACGGCGCTTTCGATTTTGATACTCCCGAAGCCGATGAGTTCGTGACGGCGTTCCTCGACCCGCGCGGGCACGGCGAGGTAGAGGCGGAGGAAGGCGTCGGCGAGGAGGGGGTCGGTGAGGAGGGCGGGCGCAGCGACGATGGGGTCGCTGAGGACGGCGGCCGACGCGACGGTGCTTCCCATTTTGAGAAGGCCGAAGCAGAGGAGGTCGTGGCGGCGTTCGTGGACCCGCGCGGGCACGGCGAGGCACAGGCGAAGGAAGGCATCGGCGACGAGGGGGCCGCTGAAGACGGCCGGCGCGGCGACGGGGATTCCGATTTTGTGGAGGGGGCATCGGCGAGGAGGGGGCAAGCGACCGAAGCGACCGAGGGAGAGAGGAGGCGCGGGACAGAGGGGGCAGAGAAGCGCGGCGCGTCGACGGACGGCGAAGAGGAGCGGCCAGAGCCGAAGCGGCGGCGCGCGCGCGCGTGGCCGCGCTCGAGAACGTGACCCACGCGGCGGCGACGGCGAGTGAGGAGGAGGAGGCGGGGCGGAGGGGGCGAGGAGGCGGGGCGGAGGAGGTGCGGCGGAGGAAGAAGGGGAGGCGGGGCGGAGGGGGCGAGGAGGCGGAGCGGCAGAGAAGGCGGGGGGAGGCGCGGGGCGAGGAGGCGGGGCGGAGGCGCGGGGCGAGGAGGCGGGGCGGGCGGGGCGAGGAGGCGGAGCGGCAGAGGAGGCGGGGCGAGGAGACGAAGAGGGGCGAGGCAGGGGCATGCGGGGCAACGCGACCATGCCTTGGTATCTGCGTGCGGGGGGAATACGCCCTATAAACTGGGACGGAGGGAGTAAGTCAACAGAGAAGTTAATACTCCTACCTTGCCAAAAAAAATCAATAAAATATGTAGCTCACTGTTTCTGTGAGCTTGACAACATAAACACCCAAACTAATGCATACTGTAGACACATTAAACAACAGTGCACACGGCGCGTATATCCGCAGTTATGCAGCTCCACTGCATATCACATGCAGGCTATGCAGCACATTTGAGGGTACGCTAGCTAACATGCGCGCGCGCATGCATGCATGAAATTTCTTCGAGCTGCTCTCCCTCCCTAGCTAGCCAAAGCTATTCTTGGCTAGCTTCTGCTGCACTTGCATGCATCACAAGTCACACGCGACACAACTCAGTTCCACAGACATCTAGCTAAGGCTAGCTAGGCTGCGCGTACGTCTCAGCTAGCTGCTGCCTCGTTTCTGCCTGAATTGTACCATTCACCTCATCAGGTGTCGTCTCTCCCTCTCCTCCCTCTGTAGCGTGCGCACACATGCAATGCAACCACGCAGACAGCAACAGTAATGCTAACTCCTCTGCATAGCTTTCAGTGCTACGAGACGGTACAGATCAGAGAGCTATATCGATCTAGCTAGCCCAAGACAGACAAGGAGAGCTAGACCGGGCCGTGGTGGCACTGAAAACCATGCGCGCGTCCGCACCTGTTTCCATGCCCATTTAACTACTCTCTCCGCTTCTCTCTCTCTCTCTACTGAATCGTTTCATCATTTCACCTGGAGACATCGACCTGATGCAGGCAGAGAGAGAGAGAGAGAGAGTGGGGTGCTTGTGCTGTGTGTGTGTGTGCGTGTGGTTTTGGACTACTAGTGCCATTGATGAGCAGCGACAGTGTGCATGGGAGTTTTGAAATTTTATCTCTAGTGGGTGGCTTCTTTTTTTTCTCCCTTGTTTCAGTGCCCAGCAGTTCACTGTCCCCTCAGATTCTTCCACTCGGTTCCCCACTTCCAACACCGTCCTTGGGTTTGCATATGTTTCTTGCCGCCCCGAGAACCACTAGTACCCAATAGTCTATGGGCGATCATGCCATGAGTCAAAACGGTTAACTAAGAGACTGTTTATATAGCGCGTGACAGATCAAAAGTTTGCTTTATGATTCTGTGTGGGTGTCTTTGAGTTCGATTCACGTTAGAAAGGGTTATGCCATGGAGATCAACTGGTTGCCTGTCGTGGCGAATCTTGTATTGTCTCTAATTAACTTGCTTATGATTCGGGGAGTCTTTTAGGTGTGATTTCACATTATTTTGGGGGCAGGGTGGGGGCTGTCAGTCCCTCGTATTACTGAGATTATGCTAAGAGCCGTCAGATAAAGGACATCCAAAATTTTCTCGTATATATGCCACCGGATCCTATACGCCTTCCTCTCCAGCTAAGATGTCGCCCCCAGCCCCAACACATACCCCGCCCGGGAGCATTATGCTGCGCCGCCAGCTTCGTCGAAATTTTGCCTGCGTAGCGCCAGGCGTCGTGTCCTCATTGTTTCGTTACTCAATAAGTTAATTGTTGGTTAGATAACCTACTGGTGGATCCCGGTTTAATACAAAGTCTACGGGTGATATATACTATTACCGGTATTTGTCCTCTGTGCCTTTCAGATTGACCCCTGCCCACATGACAGTTCGATCTAACCCCGTTCTCTTATCAATATCTCTATTTCTAAGTCGACTTAAAATTAGTTATTTCTAAGTCAATGATCCTAAACATTGATTTTTGATCTAATAGTTAATTAAGCAGTTGCACAACTGAGTAAAATTAAGCAGTTGCACATTTTCTATATCTAAATCACATTTTTTTTTGTGTGCAACTCAAGCGACTGAGAAATATCAATTTCTCAGTCCCCTGAGAAATAGCAATTCCGTTCTCTTATACTCGATAGACCAAAATGCTTCGGAAGTAGAAGGAGGAAGAGAGGAGTTCATTGTTGTTTATCCAATTTACCGAGACTTAAGAAACCTCTGTTTGCTGAGTTTTAGCAAACCCAATAGTCTGGATTAATTATGTTTAGGGCCTGATCATTGTACAAGTGACTAGAATTTTTTTTATGTTTCGGTCACCATTTTGGTCCTTTGGATCATCGCCTGAGACTCACACATTACACATCTCATAGAGGAATTGACAACCACGAATTCATTTCAAACATAACAATAAGGCTGACGATTGTGCACTAGCAAAAACATTATGTTTAAGGGATTGTCTATTTATAGGTTATATGAGATTTAAAATTCTTTTCTAAACATAATGAGTACATCACTAAGCTTGACGTTGTAGTCTTGAAAATATGCAATTTAGTAACATATTACTGTAATTTTTGTCCATAAAATATATATGAAGTAATGTGAAGATAAGGATGATTGGATATTGATTCTTACACAGCCTAGTTTAATTCCCAGTTGCATGTAACAGCTTGTCACAACAACGGCATGGATCCATGACCATCGATCCATTGTTGGTCACTACACCTGACCTTTACGAATGGCATCATCAACACTCCCCAGCCTCAGTAATGATATTTCAGGAAAATCCAACGGGAAGCAAACAAGCGAAAGATTCCATGCACGTCACAATTAGCTAGCTATCTCTGCTTAGCTTTCCTGCAGCAGCTCGATCAGAAGATTCAACACTAGCAGCATCTAATTACACCACACCTCATCGTGGGCCAACCCCGGCCGGCTCGATCGTCGGTAAAAAACAAGACATGATTCAATGGTAGACCAAGGTGGCTAGGTGCCTAGCTACACAGTGTCCATTCTAGCGTGTTGGCGCCGCCGCAAGCCGTCGAGGCTGAGGGGGTCGTCGACGGTGTCGACCTCGGCGTCTCCGCCCTCGGTCACGACGGAGGAGTCGACGTAGCTGCAGGCCACCTCGGAGGACATGGCGGCCGCCGGCGGCCTCGCTGCTCGGAACTTGTGGCGGCAGCTGAAGCAGGTGATCTGGAGCAGCGTCGCGTTGACCTGCCGCACGGCGTGCTCGCGGAGCGCGTGGGCGCGGCTCAGCTCCACCTGCGCCTGGTGACGCACGCGCTTCGCGCTCTCCAGCTCCTGCTCGGCCAGCTCCGCCTGCCGCTTAGCCTGCGCTCGCGCCTCGTCCGCGGCCACCTTCCCCGCCATCGCTTGCCGCAGCTCCTCCCGCGCTTCCTCCTTCGCCCTGGCCGCGGCCATCTGCACCTCATCGCCGTGCTCAGCCACGTCGCCCCTGAAGGGCCTGAACGCTCCACGGTTGTCGCCGCTGCAGAAGCCTATGGAGAGCTGCAGCTGCATGGCGGCGTCGTCTCCCTGCGAGGTGGCCGGCGGTGACCGCGGCGCTGTGTAGCACCACGGCGCCACGCCCGGAGCAGCGGCACCGCCCGCGCTGTGGCCGCTGGACGACGGCGGCATGAGCTGCAGCTCGAGGCTGTGCCCGCCGCCACGGCTGTCGGACGGCGGCGTCCGCGGCGATGGCACCTGGTCGAACCGATGGAACGCGGCGGCGGTTGGGCTCCGCATTGCCGGCGTGGCGCCGTGCCAGGCCCCGGGGCTGATCACGATGTCGCTGGACGGGCTGGTACTGGACGCGGTCCGGGACAGCGACACCGCCGGCGGCGCCTGCTGCCCCGACGACGCGGTGGGCGCTACTCCGCACACCGGCGACACGTCCGCCGCCGCCGCTGCACCACCAGCCTGGAGACAACCGGCATTGCACGTGTCCTGGTGCTCGATGAAGCTCTCCACCCTGCACAGACGCGCCCAGCAAGTTATAAACGAGCACCAAGAATCACATCGTTACGTGCAACTAATGCAATGCAATGCAACAACCCCGACCAGTAAAACAGGGGTGGTAGCTCACTGGGAACTAAGAAAGAACGTGTCGGCGTCACTGTGTTCAGTGGCCGCGTTAACTGAACCTGAAGGTGCGATCAAGCGAGACTGCGAGAGAGACTTTATTGTATGTGCTGAGGAATTTATGTTGCTGCACGGGGGTCCAAAGATTTGGATCTACATGGAACAAAACGCTACTACCGCTACGTACATATATACACCTACTATGGAGAAGTATTATATATTGCCAAGGAGGGCGAGAAGGCGAGGCCGGCCTCGGACGCTCCTCTCGCGGCTAAAGGAAGCCAGCAGCAGCAGAAACAAATGCGCAAGCAAGAAACCAACGGAAATGTGCACACGCAGACACAGGAAAGCGCTGCGCTCCCCTCGGGAATTGTGCTCTGATCCGTTCTCCTTAATGCCACAATGATACTAAAACATCCCCACAAAGAAAACAAGAGCTAGCTAGCCGGCGCAGTGTGAGTCCCAGCCGTGCCGTGCAATCCCCCAAAAGAGAAAAAATCCTTTCAAGAAAGAGGAAAAATCATCGGCCTTTCTGTCAGACATTTACGCGAATCGAATCAGGAACTCATAAAGAGAGCAAAGGAAAAAAAAAGGCAAGGTTTCTGGATTAGTAAGCAGTAATGGATTTTTAGGGAGTGTGTTTTAGTTACCGGGAGAAGACGCGGCCGCAGTCGCAGGAGTGGCCGCGGGTGCCGCAGGTCTTGAGGTGGGCCTTGTAGTCGGAGTGGACGGCGTAGGCCTTGGAGCAGCGGGCGCAGGCCCACTGGCGGTGGCCGCTGTGCTTGCGGCGGAAGTGCTTCTTGATGCCGACGAGGTCGCCGAGGGCGTGGGAGGGGTCGTGGTGGAGGCAGCTCGGCTCCGGGCACACGAATACCCGCTTCCGGGCCGCCTCGCCGGCCTCCCGCTTCAGCAGCTTCCACGGCACCTTGTGCCGCCGCCGGTGCATCTGCAGGTTCTGGTCCCGCTGGAACCCCTGGTTGCAGATCTCGCACACGTACCGGTCCGACTCCAGCAGCGTCCGCGGCGACAGGGACACCACCTCCGCGTCCGGGTCTGCGCACCGCCGCGCGCGCCCATCGATCGATGCATACACCATCCATGTTAGTATTCACAGTTTCACACCATTGCCGGCTTGACGCACCACACACACATTACTAGCTAGCTAGCTAGCTACCATGCAATTGGATGCATTCGTACGTATGGGCGTCAATTAATTACCTGGTGTCCCGGCTGGCCGGCGCTTCCTCTTTGTCGCGGCGGGGGAGGCGGTGGTGATCTGCAGCGAGCCGAACGGCTCCGCCGTGCTCTCGTCCGGAGGCGGCCCGGCCGTGGGGGCGCAAGAGCCCAACATGGCTACTGCCGCACGCTTGTTTCTTGATATTGTATACGAGGGAAAAAAAACTCCTCTTTTTCTGCCGTTCTTTGATCACGAGTTTATACGAGGGAAACGGAATGGATTTGGATGCCTATATAGAGGGACGCCGTCGCCGAGAGAGAAAGAGGGAAGATCAATCAGATGGGAAGTATTAAATGTGAGAGGAAGGCAACTAGTAGTACAACAACATCAAGAGCTTGGAAGGAATTAAAGGAGATGGAAAGGAGGGAGGGAGGTGAGAGGGAAGAAAGGGTCTTGGAGTTGGCTTTTGTGGGCTGCTGCAGAGACAACACCAAAGGAGGAGAGAGGGAGAGAGGGAGGCAGCTCTCCACCGGCTTTAGGTTTTAGCAGCTTTCTTTGGGATTATATTTGGGGGAGGGGAGGGAGGGAGAGCTGGAGTTGGTAAGTACTTCTTGGGTTTGTGGCTTAATTTGTCCTTGCAGCCAGGACAGGATGAGGGGAGGGAGGAGATGCGCATGGCTGGCTGGCATCTCAATAAATATAATGGGCTCTCTAAGGGAGTTTACACAGATGGATGGATATATGTTTCAATATTTAGGCGGGAGGATTGGATGGAAGCTTGCAATTGTTGCTAGCAAGTTATGCACAAAAGAACAAATTCTGGAGAAAAAAAATCCAGGGTAGAAATACTTACCCACTTAAGTCGTGTTTTTTTATTTTATACTCCTTATGTAGAAATAGCCGGAAATTCCAGCTTAACTACCTATATTTAAAAATACTCTAATGATAATGACTGAAAATATGGTTGCATTTGTTCTATAATTTAATTAATATGCACCGTTGTAATCTGAATCCAACATAATAGCAGGGGCAAATAGCTTGGCCTCTCCGTCATGCATGTAGTGCTCCGTGTGTAATCGAAGGCATAAGGAATCAAATCATAAATATTTGGATTTGCTATTTCTACATTTTTTTTGAAAAGTTATTATTTTTAAATCGATTAAGTTGCACATTATGAAGCTTAAAATTGCATAAAGAAAATTGTGCAACTGTTGCATATTTCTATACCTGAAATTACACATAACTTCTAAAATGTGTGACTACCTAATTAACCCATTAGATAGAAAACCAACGCTCAACATTATCGACTTAGAAATAGACACTCCTATAAATATTTTACTGAATATTTCTTGTTTGAACTTAACCCATGGGATTGTGTAAACGAAAAGGACGGTTTGTGTTCTTGCATGATTAAATTGCACTTCTCTCAATGTTGTGATTAGCACCTAATATCCTACTATATCTTTGTCATTCTCCCGAAAGGATCCCAGCCTGTAGGAGTTTAGCGGATAGGTATGATTCACTTGGAAGCTTATGGAATTGATTAGTTGGATTGTTCGATGAACTAAAATAAGATATCATATGCTACGCCAGTTAAGTACGTACGTTTGCCGCCAGGCCCCAAATGGAAGATTTTCTTGGTGCTCGCCCTACTTGACGGTGAGTCTTCTTTATGTCTATTTATAATGCAGCGTTCTGCATTAGAGAGTTATACCAATTTCTGCGAAATTTGAGATTAATAAATTGTATTTTGTATTATTTTTATATCTCCTATCTTTCATAACATAAGAGTCCAAATATTAGCGATAAGTGCACGGTCGTTAAATGATTAAACGGATCTCGTAAAAGCACCGATGAGTGATGACTGATCAGTACGTATGTAGCCTTTTTTCGTAGGTGTGCTTGTGTGCATATGTGAACCTAACTAGGCTTGCTGTTCAAACGTCCTTTTATTTTTATTTTTTAAAACTTCTCTAGAAGGAAAACGGAACAAATCCTGAATAAGCCCATAAGTCCAGTTGCTAATGTTGCGGAATACTAGCAGTAATTAACCAATATGCTTTAAGCTTCAGGGAAAACTTGGATTCCCTGGTTCCTCAGAAAACTTGGATTCCCTTGTTGATGATATTACATAGAGCAGGCCATTGTTTAATAGTACTACATATGAACTACTTGCGCAACGATCTGATCCAAAGATAAACACATTAACTCCTGTCAGAACAAAAATAGAGACAATGGTTATTAAAGGACCAGCGAATTATGAGGCTGTTGAACTGCAGGGCAGGCACACAGTTGCCTCAGGATGCAACATGCATCTGTATCTCATTACATTTTGATTCTTCGTTGAAACTAAACTTGATTAGTTGGAACAAACCTCCACAAGAATAGTTTACTTGTCTTGAAGAACACAGTTGGTCCATTGATATTAGAATTTGATGTCTCATCTTCTGAATAAGCACTTAAAACATGTTTACAGTGTAAGCACTGCAATGCACTGTAATGATTGGTACTACTACTACCACCACTAGTACGCTTTAAAGCTGCATCATCACGAATCGAATGAAACAAGCCAAAATTAAAAGGCAAAGACCAAAGAGAGAGCTAGCGCAACCATGCATATTTCGCGGTGAAAAGCTATAAGCAAGAGCAGCTGTTCTTGCTGTAAAGTTTTGCTGAGCTTGGAGCATAAAAAACAGACAAGTTTGACTGCGAAGTTTGACTGCTCCTCGTGCGACACCTCTTGGCTTGACCATGCATATCTCCGGTCCATGCAGCTAGATGAATATATATAGCACGAGAACACAACGAATATAACCAGGAGCAAAATGGAAAACATCTCAAGCTGTGTCTTGCACACTGCTACATGCATAATTGTATACAGGGGACTAGGCGTATTGTTGTCTGGATCTGAAGAAATGCAGACAAATGTTGAATTGTTCAGCCATTTAATTTTTGTGGGGTTCTCATGCTTTGCAACTGTATACGGACAGTGGGGTACAGAAAGCTTTGGAAGAGGTCAATACAAGGAAGAAAAAACAACGGAAGGATCGAGCCATGATCTCATCCAGCTGCGAGACATCCCCTTGTGCTTTTGAGAGCGATCAAACAAAGGGACACAGCAAGTGGC
Source organism: Stipa capillata (assembly GCA_019208055.1). Lineage (NCBI taxonomy): Eukaryota > Viridiplantae > Streptophyta > Magnoliopsida > Poales > Poaceae > Stipa > Stipa capillata. The sequence goes on from JAGXJF010004652.1 coordinate 235,559, forward strand.
TCAGCACCCATCCAGGACAAGTCCGATCCATCGACTCGTACGCACTAAAAAACAAATGTACTGAAACAAATGAGAGTGGCGCCGATCTGAAGTTTACCCTTGTGTACCTTTTTCATTTGTTCTAGCTAAGTTTCTAGTGTGCCTGTAGGGGTTAATTTGGAAGTAGATTATCAGTTACTTGTTGTCAAAGAAGGGATAATTATCAGGTACTTAATTGGCTTTTCTAGAACAATAATAACACTATTATTCAGTTCTAGGAGCGAGATACTGAATCGTTCCATTATGTTGGTCCTTCCCAGGGATCATATCCCTGCATAAGGTGCAACCTATACATCTGCTCCAGCTAGCTACACGCTAGATCGAGCATGCTCTGGCCACTGGAGTTTGGTAGTCCTCGATCTCAAGGTGATTAAGATAAGAAATGAAGGGAGTTAATTGAGGGGACCGGGGAGCCCTCTTCTGAATCGATCGATCGGCCGATGGATGGATCGACGGACCCGACAGACGTGGAGGCACTGTGTTGTGTTTGGTAATGCCAAAAGGAATGTGAGGGCCCATCCAGCAGGGGAGGGAAGATAGAGAGAGAGAGAGAGAGAGAGAGAGAGAGAGAGAGAGAGAGAGAGAGAGAGAGAGAGAGAGAGCTAACACAATTATTCTCCCACAACTACTGTTCCAGACATGCATAAAGCTAGGCACAAGCTCCGGCTAGCTGAGCTAACTTAAAACCAAAGGAAACGCATTGATCGATCAAATGGGGTTGCTTTACTGTTAATTCTTCTTGGCCTTCATGATCTCATCATGGAATTGCCTCCTCTCCGGCTCTGTATGTAATCCAGGGGTTGGAGAACAGCGAGGAGGAACCGGCCGGCCGTTACCAGGTGACAAACCGGAATTGCCCGGTTTCCGATTTTCAACACCTGATCTCTGAGGATCGGTTAGACGCACGTATGACTTTTGCGGACGTGAAGCGGACTCTTTGTGAAGAGATTCTACAACCTTGACACCTTTGCATGCTATTGTTATTTACACACTTTAAAGAGACAACCATTGTATACATGATCTTTTTGTTGATTCTAGATGACTTGAAGTTTTTTAGCCAATCAAGAGGGAGAGGGGAGGGGAGGGTCCCCACCTGAACATATTAGTAAAAAACACGTATCCTTGAGCATTTTATTTGATAAAAATGCACCTCTGAGAAAAGGATAAAATGGTTTGCATAAGCCTCCTTTTCTGCACACCACTGTCTTTGGTGCAAATATTCTGCCCACGCTGTCATCTGTACTCGCTAACGTTGATTTATCCGTCAGCATAGCACCCATATCATGCTTATATTGACAAAGTTGTTTTGACATTAAAGACTAACCTAACTACCTAGTTGCTTACAGGGTACTACTGTACAACTTGCACAACTACTGCTACACACTAGTAATAAATGGATTTTTCGTTGCAAAAATCAAGGGGAAAATGGCCATGCAAATATAATGGAATGATCAATTATATTCCTCAAGTGAAGGGGTAATCATCCGCACCAAAAGGGAGAACCAAATGATGAAAACATCACTTCATTGCAACACATCGAGGAGACGCAAGGGACACATGGAGAGAACGCCAGTGTGACTACTTAACAACAGCGACGATATCGACCGAGTTAATTAACTTTCCCAAAGCTGTGGCTTGAACATGCACACAGTTTCTGACGTTGTCAAGCTCAGAGATTAATGCATAGATTGGCCAGCAGGTATAATAATCAGGAATATGGCATGATAAGCTTTGGATGAGAGACCACCTGATGCAATTTCAGTGGAGCAGCATCGATCTATATATCATATATACATGCATGGGGCCGCTAAAAAACACACGAGCTAGCGGACCATCACGATTCCCGTCTCTGTCGTCCCGTCGAGCGATATGGACAATCCACCTTACTTTGCGCCGTCTGAAACTGAATATTGCTGCATAGTGATCTGTTTGGTTTCTTTGATTTGTATCATTTCAAATTCTATGTCCTCGCCTGTTCGACCTATTCTTGAGCGATCTAACCCATGATGGGCAGCCACATCGCACTGCTCTATCGATCATAACGTTTCGATCGTGCCAAATTGCTGACGACCCGTACACGCTGAACAGAAATACAGAATGGCTGGATGGGCGTGTACGTATATACTAGCAAGATCAGTGTATACAGTAGCGTAGTTGTCCACACATGTACATACGTGCAGGATCGCTCGTATGATATACATGCGCACAGGGAGCAAAACGTATGGAACAGGCCTTACTTGAAGCTAGCGTTAGGTAGTAAAGACTAAAGACCATTTCTGTGGGTCTGACTCACATGCATGCATGCATGCAACCATGTCAGTGCTTCGTTTTGTACCAAGCACACCATGCATGCATGCACATCTACAGTGCCATGATTCAAGCCTAGCTAGCTTACACATCATATACGTACAACAGGTAAATGCATCGATCATGCATGGGCAACTCGATCTTTAATTAGCTAGGAGATGATCTCCACAAAAGGGAGCCAGCAAGTGGATCGACGAAGAAGAACATATACACACAAAAAGGAGGCGTCGTTTGCTTAGTTACATTCTCCAAAAGAACATCTCAGTCTCTCTCTAATGCGTTTAGATTCAGCGAGAAGCTAGCTTTGGCGGGACATGCATGCATGTGCATGGTTCATGGCGGCTCGGCCAGCGCGAGCGTCCGTACGCGCCCTGCCGGCTTTGTTTAAGAGGGAATGGGGCGGTGATGGTGGTGACAGGGTGAGAGAGCGAGAGATCGATCGAGATCGACAGCACACATGCGAGCCTCAACCGAGGAAAAGGCCGACGGTGACCATGATTCCTTCATGCGCGCGCACAAATCCTAATGATTATTGGAGCCGATGGCATTGGCGCAAACACTCACACACGCAAAATCCCTTTATTCCCGAGAGATCCTCTCTTAAGCCTAGGAGATTTTGTTCCATATTCCCCATAAAGATTGCGCGCGGCATTGAGCTTTAATTTACTCTTGTAGTACACTAGCTAATGGTACTACTAGTACTTAATAATGCATGTATCTATGGAACATCTTCTTTGTGAATTTCTGATTATGTTAATCATACAACGCATATATGACCGTACAAGGCCACATCTTAATAGCCTACCTAGCATGTCAATTCGCTTGTTATTTTGCAGTTATTTCACAGTCGCTGTTACACTAGCACGCATGGCAAACTGCGACATGGGAACTGTCGCGGATGATGGCATGCATATGCCTTGACAACTACAGAGAGTGGTATTGAAGCAACAAAGTTCCATGCTTTGGCACATGTGATTAAGCCTGTGGTCCTGCCAGTTTAGTGTGCCCATGATCTCTAGTTGCCTTGTCCTAGCTGGTTCACTATTACAAAACACACAAATACATGCCTGTCACGTAGCTTACAGTGTTTTCTAGTGCAAGACAGAGAACAACAGGAAGAAATTGTCCCATATACATGGCATTGCATAAGCTAATTATTTAATGGGTATATTTTTCTTCGTAAATTTCCAATCAGAATTACTTATTTTACAAGCTAGCAAAATCCATCTGGGTTCGTACATTTCTGTCCCTGTCTCCCCTGCTTGTTCTGGTTGTCATCTACCAATAAGTTCGAACCCTAATTGAGTTCCAAATGCAAAAAGATGTTGAATTCTTACGGCCTATTCCTATCTATAGAGAAGTAGCAACACTTGGATGGACATGGACATATATATAGGTTGCATGCATGCACCAGGATATCTGTGTAATGATTTTGTTCTTGTAGCGGCTGCACGTTGGGCTGGTTTTGCTTTTGGCTAGGTCGGTGGTAGCACCACAGGCTTTTGTGTTGCGATGATGGGCCTACAAACTGTAGGAGCCGAGCCAACTTGACGCAATGGAGACAGCCTAGAATGATCCAGCACCTATGGTTTCTTTCTGATGCTACTCCTACATGGAGGACCACAAAGTTGTTGGGTGCAAAGTTGAATCGTCAGGCACAGAAAGAAATGGAGGATGGTCTCAAAAATACCTCCTAAAATTGACCTTATTTCAGGTATACCACGGTTAGTGTTAACTGCTATGGTAAATCTGGAATACAGTAACTGATGTGGCCACTAGTGCCATACCCGTGATTTCTAAGAAGCGTACGTGCATACTTGACATGTCTCGACCTTGATCACGTTGCCGACTCGACCAAGTCTGGACATCGATGGCGAGAGGCGCTAGATATTAGGTGCTGTACGATCTACTATCCTGAACAGATTACATGGAGGTGAAGTGGTGAGCAAGCTTCTACTTGGATCAACGCAATATATTATGGTAGGTTCAGTTCCTGTTAAAATCACATCTCCAGAACGACCGCAAGAAGCAAAGCCTAACTTTCGCACTTCATGTTGGATTTTTATTGGATCAGTGCCCATCCAATTACTACGAGAGAGCTACCTATGGGAGAATTGAGGACTCCGAATCGTGGTTAAGTTGGTGGTTGCTTTGAGTATTTTAATATTCAGTCTATTAGGGAAATATCTAATTGGTTAGTATTATTCAAATGAGAAGAGTCCAAGTCGTAGGTGGAGTTCAGGATTCCTTGTGTACGTGCCCTTTATTTGGCAGTAGAGTTTATCTAAGAATCGTAATCGGTCATATTCCAAAGGGCCTGCGAGCTCTTTAAATAAAGGCCACTTGGCCATGTAAAATGTCACATCGAGTTTTGAGTTGAATAAAGAAAACAGAAAACGCACCATATCGGAATGCACCAAATTCGTGTGTTTATCTGCTAATCCGTGAGATAGGAGAGTTGCTGTACGTGAGAACTAATCATAGATCGGTTCTTGCGTGAGTTTGGTACTTCGGCTTCTTGCTCAATTGCTTGATCCGAAGCGCTATTTTTCGATATATATTCTCTGTTGCTACCCTCGTGATCGTAGTTTGTTGAATATAAGTATCATAAAAGATCGGGTCTAACAACAGATCAATTCTTCATCTCAAGGATTAATCCTCATCAGCAGCTCTGCTGAAAAATGACAGGACTAAAAAATTGTAGTCCTAAGTCTTAACTATAGTTACCTTTAAATATTATAAATTGTTTAATACACTACATAAGTATTTTAGACCATATATTCGTTTCGATCCAATGGTCTAGATCGAACATGATGACCTATTATCTCTTAGGGTAATAGGTCATCCATGACTATTAAATATACACTAATATTATATTTAGAAACTTAGTGACGATGAGTAGTACAAACTCTACAGTATACAATGACAATATCCATATACGAATACACGAGAGACCTAGAGGTACTCTGGATACCCGGGATGATGTTTACCTCACAGAAACACTCTAGGTCGATAAGGAAACCACCCGTAGGTGTTCGAAACTCCTAAAACAAGAAAGTCAATCCCGACATTTAAGGATGATTAAGTCCTACTCGGAGGCGAGTCTGTATCCATTACGATATGGCATATCCTCTATAAAAGAACTTCGAGATCTGTAGAGGGAACAAGCCAGATTGATCTCAGGACATTAGATCTAATCTCATCAGAGACAACATTGGATAGCCGGAAGCCCAATTTGAAGACTTCCGAGCAAGTATAAGAGAAGATCAACCTCGACATCCACCTTTGACTAGTTGTAGATCCAATCTAGATTTGCCGTACCTTGTCTCGAAATTAATGTAAAGACACACATGATGTAGGATTGTTATCCTCCTGGAGGTCCAAACCTGTATAAATCCCTTGTTGACAGATGAATCCGTATTGGCACTCGGTATCCCTACTCCTACTCTCTTTTCTCCACTTATCATGTAAGATCGGTGGTTTACCGATCGTCGACACTTAGCATAAATGAGAATAATATATTTGGAAGGTACAAAATTAATAATATGGAAGTAATTGCTATACATTCCTATAGTTTTCGCCGTACATAAAACAAAGGGGAAAAATGAATAACATCAGAAGAAATATGATTCCGTACATGACAATATTCTACATTTAACATGGCAATGATACAGCATTGCCGGTCAAAAAAAGGTTCTAACGTTATTGGTTTTATAAAAATCCGCTTGTAGCGTGACAACATTTTGCTATGTGCCTTATCGAACAAACATATATACATACCATTCCTGATTAAGAAAGATATTTTAGAATCTTCTAACCTCGCGCACAACATATTGGATTGGACACCGTAAATATTGTGACGTGATAATATTTTCATCGGACACAGAAAATCTTATAATGTGACAACTTTTTTGGTAGATCAGACGAACGGAATAATAATTTGTTGATTGCATAAGCAATAGTGATTAGTGGGTCCACAACTCCGCGCACGTCAAAATGTGAGTAGAGTATGCATGCATACATGTACTAATCTCCACTTTAATTATCTTTTGAAAAATGAGTATGGCCCATATCGCAGTCAAGTCATGCATGAAATCCTCCACAAAATACGTCCTGCCATGAGCACCATTTTGGAGAGAGATTTGAGGGCGGAGACTATGAGATTTAGAAAATAGGGTCTTTTTTCCTGTGTGGAGATGGAGGATGGAATATGGCGACTTGCTACAATAGGTTAAAGTGCAAATGAAAATAGTTAGAAACCACCTTTTTATAAAAATAAAAGGTCCAAATTTATCTAGTGCTCTTACCTCCTACTTGGTAAGTTGGAGCGTCTTAAAAGAGCTCTAAATATTAATACAATGTTACTTCTCTAATCTCTATCTTACCTAGTGTTTCCCTTGCGAGTTGAATTAGAGTAATAATAGGGGCTCTTGAATACCTCTACCAAGAGAACCTAAATCACAAACAAAAACAATATTCTAGGAAGAAACCTGAAAAAGAATGGATAATCTATTTCCGTTAAGGCATTTCATTGATGACTACTGGGCTGCCAAAATGTTCACCTCGACAAGCTACTTGACCTCAAGCCTACATTGAAGTTCGCTAACTCCAACAAAGTGAGCTCGGCATAGCTCGCATGGATCTAGATCTCTATAACATCTCTCCACTTATGTTCGCCACAAAACCTAGCATTTTCTTCCATTCACCCAACCAAAGCGGTTGTACTTTATTCCTCTATACTTACCTTACGTTCACAAGACGTCTTACGGTTGTGCAACTGCCCTTAATTATGTCTTCCTCGACGGCATCGACACTCAGTTAACCTCCGCTGGCTCCATTTTTGCTACACCCTGACCTAGTGCCCCTTCTCCTCCGTCATCAAAGGGTCGACCAGAGATATCAACCTAGCACTTTCATTGCACTATACAAAAATAAAAGTAAAAAATGACGCCGAGAGCAGCAACACCATGATTAGATCTACTTCGATCATGCTCGATCCCCTTGTAAAGTTATAGCCGTACACGGGGAAAATCTAATATAAACCTAGATCCATATGTACCTATTCACAAGTTTATGCACTTGTACAGTTCAAAAAATTCTCACAAGATTCGTGAACCAAAATTCGTAAAATCTGCTTTGACTCATACACATTTAGAAAAGCTACAGTTATTTTCGCGTGCCATCAGTGTATGTGTATACACATTAACCGTATCAATTTAACCCACTCAACACTTGTGAGGCATGGGCGTGAAATCCAGGCTTTGCACGCTAGTGGGGATCGAGTCACCCGCTCTAGTCATATGGCATACAATAAGTCCTAATCACCTGCTCTAGTTGGATACATATATTAAGTCCTCAATTGATTATTCAAGAAACAAGAACACTGACCTTCATCTTGCTCCCAGTCGTATTTAGTACCGGAATGCCATGCTATTCATAGAAGATAAAAAAAACTATACAAATTTATACTACCCATTAAAAAGTTACATGTAACGAACCCACCAACACCGAATTTCTTTGCTATCCACGAAAAAGTTCCATGTAACGAGCGCGTCACAACCAAATTTCTTTGCTATCTACGAAAAAGTTCCATGTAACGAGCGCGCCACAACCAAATTTCTTTGCTATGCATGAAAAAGTTCTATGTAACGAGCGTGCCACAACCAAATTTCTTTTGTATTAATGGACAGACTTGTGGCCAATGCGCACGTACGTATGTCTAAGTCGTGAGGTGAGTGTAGTGTGTCTGTCTATGTAGATTATATGGTCCGTCTTAAAACTCCGTTCGTATTACCATAAGCGGAGCTTAGTTTTTCAGGGTGGGCCCTTCATAGAAATTCGATCGACTACTAAATGCTAATAGTTACTACCAAAACATAAACTAAAGTTAATTAGCAAGTGGCTATTGGGATTTTGTAGCATAATTGTTAGCTTGCCTCCTTTATAATTTGTTGAAGCTCCGCCGCTGCGTATTACGCACAGCTATCATACGAAAAGAACAATGGCGTAAGCACGTGTGCATGTATTAGCACGGGTGATCTGTGCGCTCTAGTTCGTTCCTGTTCCACATGGTGGCCGTACGTGGCAATGTTAACAGCGGCACAGTGCCGAAGCAGAGCGCGCACGCGACCGCTCACCGCGCCGGACTGTACGGGGGGAACAGCTCCCCAATTGGATCGGCGCATGCAGCGCGGAAAACATTCGGCCGGGCCAAGCGCTAGCTACGTACGCCCGGCACGCTGGCCGCCACAATTCCCAACGCGATTTTTGCTACCCCTAGACAGGCATCCGCACGGCACGGCACTGCTCGCGCGTACAATACGTCCGTAGCGCAGCTCGCTGGCTGAGTCGCTGGCACCACGCGACACGGCCATTTGGGCTTGCGAGCGAGCGCGTGCGGCAGCCAAGGTGGGGCGGGGCAGATCGATCGATCGGCTGCTGCTGACACGCGCGCACAAACGCATTCAGTACTGCCGCCGCATGGGCCGCGGCTGCACGTCGCTGCTGCCGCCGGCGCCTGCCTTGGCTTTGCTATGGCTAGATCATACCAGTGCGGGTTTTAATAAGTTCCTGCGTGCGCGCGCAGGGAGGCAGGGCACAGTGCCGTGCCGTGGCAACTAGCAAGCCAGCTAGCGCGTGTGGGTGGCCAGCGCGCGATAGCGGCCGGGAGAGGGCCGGGACATGCATTAGGATACGCAGTGCACGGTGTGACGACCTAGTCTACCGTGTGTGTATGCCTCCCGTTGGCTCTGCCTCTTGGGTATATATGGACAGCCAACTTGACGTAGGTTGGGTGGAACACAGACTACTATGTATGATCTATATTGAGTTTGTGTCAAATATATGTATAATTTGGTTTCGAGTTGAATTAGAGATTTTATAATATTGTAATAGGACACTATAAGGAGTACGAATAGGATAGAAATAGAGTATGAGTTGGAGTCTTGTATTCGGGCCTCCTACAAAAGGAGGAGAGACGCCACACATTTAAACCGGATAAAATCCAAATCTTGGAGGGGATGGTCTAAGGGAGCGGGGAGGTCTGACGAGCGGTCTGACCTCTCCCTGGGACAGACCGCTGGAAACCCCGGAATTACTGGGAGGGGCCTATCAAAGGGGCAGTCTGACGGGCGGTCTGACCTCTTAGCAGATAGACTGGCAGAATCATAGGCGGCTCAGATCAGCAAGGAGGCTGGTCAACCAGCGGTTTGGGCGATTAGACCAGGGCGCCTAGAATTATCGATGTTAGCATATTATCAATAATATGTGGGGCGAAGCACTCATAGAAGGGCTCCTGTGGATGTAGACTTCGGGTAAACCTTGTCAACAAACATCAACGTCATCTTCTTCTTGCTTGTTACCTCAATAGATCCCGCGTTGCGTGACCTCGGTATTGCAAATACTGGAACTATGAGGCCACAGAAATTTACCCGTGGCGGGATGCCATGAAAGGCTAATTTCGCAACAAGTGGTATCAGAGTGTGATGTTCGATCAGATCTAGAGGCAGTGCAGAAGATATCGACGACGACCGAGGATGCTCAAGGCGTGTGTATAAAGCCCGGTTAAGGGGCTTGGAGCACGTCCGGCAAGGGCGACGGTGTGTGCGTAAGGTTTGGAGGAGCCTTGAGCACGTCGTGAAAGATCATGCATCTACAAGGTGTCAAGCAATGCACGACAACGTGTGGGGACGGACATAGCACGCGATCGGGCGATCCGGGCGGGTGGCCCGGAGAGCTCAGTCGAGATCGGACACTCTGGGTAGGCGGCCGGGATGGTGTGGCCAAGGTGGAGGCGATTGTGTTTGATAGGAGGTTAGGCAGAGCCTCAAATCTGTGCAAGACCGATCAGACCGCTCTCATGGTTGGTGGCACGCTCGGTCAAGTCGTGGCTGAAGGCACGCGTTACCAACTAATCTTTTTTTTTCAAATTAAACCACTTAGACTGGCAATTTTAAAAATTACTAATAACCTAAATAGCAATGCAAGACAAAAATAACAGATTGACTACTAGTAACAAGGTGATAATTACTTCTCTGGCAATGGCGCCTGAAAATAGTTTCTCGATGACTCACAAGTGTACGGGATCAATTGTAGCAATTTTAAATAAGAAATGATGTCGAACCCATAGGGAAGCGTTGGTTGGATCACTTGATTCAGATCTGAAATCGCACTAAAAACAATTAAACGTGAGGGTTGAGATGCAATGATACCTTTCTCAAATAGCCATACAACTCAAGGATACAATAGGGAATTAAACATGCAATTGCTAGACCTCAGACGCAATTTCTATTTTTAGAATAAATAAAAAGCAGCAAGATACATATATCTAAAAGTGTTACGGGGATGATGGAGATCGAGGCATGTGTATGTAGGTTCAATATTAATAATTCTCACGTGCAAAACAGGGACTATATGATATATAAGTAACACTATGGATTTGCAAGAATTAACCTGTAAGGATAATATTACTAGCAATAGGTAGAACAATCTGCCCATTGTTCAACCACCTTTTAGAAGTACATTAAGGCATGTACCAAAACAATAGTAATAAGTTCGTTAATGAAATAGACAAATATTCTACACGGTTGGCTGCTCTACCCCATCCCTCGTGCTTCCTAATCATGCATCGCTGAGTGTCATTTGCAGTCAATACATAACACACAAACAATTAATCTATTAAAGGCATAACATGCATAAGATTAATCCCAAATATAGCATTGATTGCACCGAATATGGATCGTACTCACAAAAATAAGATTGATGGTGCCAAATATGGATGGCCATCACAATAATGATGAGAATACTACATAGCTACTACCACACACCCAGTATCCTTGATAGGACTACTCACAAATTATAGACGACATCAAGAATGAATAGTAGATTAAAATCATAACTTGAGAAAATACCAAGATACAAACCAATCTAGTCTTGTTGATGGTGTATATGAAGTATAAGGTGACCTAGTCTATGGGTGGTGATTGTGGAAGATGAAAAGTATGAATTCTTGTGGTGCTACTGATCTCTCCCAAAGCCTTCCGCCTTCTCTGTGACGCTCTGTTCCTCCTCTGTTTATCAAACTCATGAGTTATATGAGGATTGAAACGGATCTACTCAAGAAGAGGCAACGGCAGCTAAGTCACGGTGGGCCCAGGTGGCATAGCGAGGTGGCACGGGCTGCCGCCCCTTTCTGCCACCCCGCCAGGTGGGTCCTCCACTGGCTGCCTCTTTTCACACAAAATACCGCACTCTGGAACATTCTCTAATACGTTGGATTTTCTATTTTTTACAGTGTTTTTCCTACGTATAGAAAATAGAGAGAGAAATAGACAGTTTGATAGTTTATATAATAATCCAGAAAATGATTAAAATACATAATTTAAATTTAACGAAAATGCATCATTAAAATTAGAAAGACACGATATGTTTTCGATGTATCAGCGGGCCAGATCGGCTGGTCCAGAAGCTGTGTGGTCGGCAATGCGAATGGCATGAAGCTCGCGGGGTCGGCGGTGTCTGTGACTCTAGGGCGTGGTGACACGCGATGCAAGCCTAGGGGTACGGTGCTTGTGTCGGAGGAGGCCTGTGGTGACCGACACGGCAAAGGCGCGGATCGGTTCATTCTGTGTGCGTGCACGGGTAAGGAGGCCGAATCGAATGGCCTGGGGTGGTGGGTATAACCACCAGGAGTCGTGTTAGAGGTTGAATTATAATCCATGGAGGGATTCTACTCTAAATTGGAATGGACCATAATCCCAGTTGCTTCGGAGTCATGTTCAGTTCGAGCGAACGAATTGGATGAGAGAACTTCGAGAGTGTCAAAAGGCACAGGCTGAGGAGAGGCTATGGTGTAAAAGCTTGGAGAATCAGAGCCTAGTTCGGTAAATGCGAGAAGCACGTGCTCTAGAGGAAAAGAGTACTCGATGGTCCGAAGGTGAGGCGTGAGACTGGACATCAAATTTGGACAAATTGGTGGAGGAAAAAGCAGCGGGGGTGGAGGTGTGGCCTAGCTACTGAGGATATCTTGGACCATGGCTACGGAGGCTCAACACGGGCTTTGTGCCGAGGCGTGCTACTGCAGGTGCACGGCAGTGCACGGGCAGTTTGACCAGTGTCGACGAAAGTTAATGATTGCCAGATTCAGGGTGGCGACAACTTGATGGGTCCAGTGACTTCGGGATTTGGAATATAATGGTCAGAGTTGGATGACTTTGAGGGATGTCAAGTCAGATAAGCGGAACCCAATATTGGAAGGACCAAAGTTCAAGACGGTCAGAACCATACAATTGTGTCTATGGGGATTGGTGAGAACAATGTGATGGATGTGAGTTCGCCAAAGGGAATCTGCGAATGGTTGATGACGCAACTACGAATTTGGCTCGGGGAGATGACTCAGGGCATGGCTGTGAGGTTCCTTCAGTTTTAGACAGGTGATCAACATGAGCGAGAATGTTAGAATCAGATAACTCTTTTATGTGACATCTAACATGAGTGGTTCATTTTGTACATGTCTAGAAAGAGGCTAATGAAGTGATGATGTGGTCCATAGTCTTGTCGAATATGGTGACCTCAAGATCGGTGTATGATAACGTTGAGCGGATATTCCGGGAAGCTGGACGCACATAGTGAGGTTGGAAAAGAATCTAATTTCACTGGATCATTGAGTGTGATGAAAAGGAAGAAGGAAGCATAGTTTCAGGTGGACTCATTATGGAGTCAGAGAGTGCTGATGGGATCTCATCGGCGGATTAGGTCACTAAGCTGCAAAGGTGAAATCTCAAGTCGAAGGTATACGGAGGTTCGAGCAAGACAGCTTCAAGGTGGCAAGGATATATTTGTCATGGTGAAATTTGTTGAGTTTATGTCGAATATGTGTACGAATTTGGACTTAGAGATTTTGTAATATTGTAATGGGTACTACAAGGAGTATGGATAAGGTAGAAATAGAGTAGAAGCTAGAACAAAATCCGATTCTCGGTGGGGGAGGGAGCCTGATAGGTTGTCTGGCTTCTCTCCGGGACGGACCGCCAGAAACCCTGGAATCACCGGGAAGGGCCAGTCTCAGGGGTGGTCTGACGGGTGGTTAGACTTCTCCCTCACAGACTAGCGGAATCACGAAAGTTCATTTCATGTGTTGGTTGGGTGGGGCTGATCACGTGGATTGGTATCTTGTACGTTTAGATGCTACGCGCGTGAGATTGTCGGATCGAGAGGTTGAGTTTCATGCTATACCAGTAGCGGTCTAATGTGCCACATGTTTCACGCTATATCTTACCAGTCCGGATGCATGCATGCTTGTCACCTATAGAGCTTACTCTCTCTAGCTTATACTGTTCATGACTACCAAAACCTGCTGGATGATGAGCCTGTATATGTGGTGGTGCACTGGTAGCTCGTAAAGAAATTGATATGTGTGCATCTTAGCAGAAGAGTTGGCATAAGAGACATCAACACTAGGGCGTCAATTGTATTCAATCCTGCAGAAAGGATCATTATAGGAAGTTTAAAACTGTAATATCAAACGGTTTGATTTAATCCTACAGAAAGGACGGTCATCCTAGGCAGTTTTTCACTCATCTGTGTGAAAAGATCTGTAATACCATCACAAACGGTTTGGCAAAACCATATATGATGACATGATCATTACAGATGGTTTGGAACAATGAACCGTCTGTGATGTCAGGAGTCATCACAGACGTTGAGCCGCACACCTGCCTGTGATGACATGATCATCATGGATGATTTTGCTGTCTAAATAGTCTATGATGTTATTTTTTAGAGGTCAGGTTTTTCTATTTTTAGGCTAGCTCAGGAACTACCAGCCATGCCTTCTAAAAAATTACCGATTATATAGTAGTTCACAAGCACAATTCATATCAGATCATAGCACAATTCAACTCAAGTTATATCCACGTGCATTTAACCAAATGTTTCAAAAATATTCAAGTTCCAACAATGTTTCATCAAAATGATTGAAATCTCGAAGCGACCTTTGCCGGCTTCTTTAGTGGCCTAGACCTTGTAGGGACTTCGGTGATAACCGTCGTGTAGGCTTCTGCACACGTTTTGATGTATGTGAGCCTTGTTAGTTCACCGAAGAAGGGTTGGGCAAATAAGAGGACGAGGAATTCAAAGAAGAGTTTGTGGCTCACATCTTCTAAACAAAATTAAAGTAGAGGCATATATAAAACTAAAATAGAGGCATATATAAAATGTGAACTCATGCAATATATATTTAAATAATTAAAATTGTATATACAAAATTAAAATATTCAACTTGTATTAGCTACCTCCCTGTTTACAATTCATCTTTACCTAATTATGATGATCAATATTCACAAAGGCAATCGTACAAAGATACTAAACACGCACATCTGATGCACGAAAAGGCATAGGCAACAGAAGCAAACATACTGGGGTTAAGATTTGGAGGGCCATTGTTGTGCTGGTCTGATGGGCATCGAGTGGCGTGCCAAATGAGGGGCCCAGCTTCTAGGGTTAGGTTTTTGGAGGGCACGATATTAGGCCAGCGCTTGGAGGGAGAGGGAGAGGAGAGGGCTTGAGGGAGGAAGAGGGAGAGGGAGAGGGAGGGCTTATCGGGAAGACAAGACGTTGGTGGCGCTCGGGGAGGATGAGGTGTTGACGGTGACGCTCAGAGAGGAAGAGGCTCTGGCGGCGGGACTTGGGGACGAGGAGGTATCGGCGATGGTGCTCAGGGAGCAGGACGCGTCGATAGTGGCACTCGGGGATGAGAGGGCTCCGGAGGTGCGTGAGATTGGATTTCTACGACTAAGCGTGGGATGAGTGTCATCACAGACAGGTGTAGTTGGTCACTTGTCTGTGATGTCACCTGCGGAAGATGGACCCATCGGCACCAAAGTATAGGGATCTTGACCTTTATGTAGTCGAGCTCTTAAATCTCCTCTATGAACCCATAGTAGGGGTGTGTCGTCCGGCCAACACCATCGAGAGCATCTATATAGACACTTCTGTTTTGATATATGTTTTTTTTGCATTTTGAGCTTTCGTATAAAATGTGTACCTATTTATCTCATATTCTTAATAAGTCAAGACTTGGTATGCTGGCTATCTTGCCAACAATATAAGCATTTCATCATTTGACGAGCTAATGGTGATTCGATCGTTTAGCCAATAATTGAATTGCGAGTTATGTTGTATGCCGACCCATCTTGCGGGTTTTTTCAGATCTTGTTGCCGTAGCAAATCCATGTGCTCGATGATGAACTCTTTGACAACATATCCTTCCGCGCCTCTCTTATAAATTCATTCACACCACTAATGTACTTGTGGGTCACATGTCTCTCGGGATACATCCAGCTTTGATCCATGGATGCTACGACCCGTATAAAATACTAATTTAATCTCTTATAAATATACTTATTTATAACTAAACTGATTTTTCCATATGCTCCTAAATCTAAACCCTACATTAGCTACAAATTAATTATACATACTCTACTCTTAAAGTTTTTCAAGATCTAACATGAACCTTCTAAAAAACACTAAACATTCTACTCTTAATCAAATACTAAACCCTCTAACAGTAGACCTTCTACTCTTAATTAAACATTAAACCTTCTAACAAACATGTAAATCTACATGATCTTCTCTAAAAAACCTACATCTACATAACTTTCCTACCGAAGCTTTTAACTAGCTAGGACATGTCATAAATAGATAATCAAACTAGAGATTGAGAACTTAATTATTGATCTTCCAAATTTGGTCTCCAATGCCCCCAAATCGCCTCCGTACTGCAGCAGCAGCCACCAGGAAAACAGATCTAAGAAACCCTAAATGATCCGTTTGAAATATGCCTGTTATATTGGTGGGACAGTCATCATATATGGTTCATTCACTTGCAACGTCTCTGATGACTCATCACAGGCGGTTGAAAAATCAACCGTCTTTGATGACTCCACAATTATAGACGGTTCAGCGTAAAACCGTCTGTGATGTGTGGAGTCGTCGCAGACGGCTTTGCTTGCCAACCGTATATGATGATCTATCACCGACGATTCTGCAAGAAACCGTCCGTGACGACTTGTCAATCGAGACCCTGCAATCGGCAGGAAAGTCATCACAGACAATTTGAGTGAACCAAACGTCTGTGATGATTGTGATTTGAGACAACTTCATGACACTGATTGAGATGAAGTATCTCGGATGAGCTTTTCTATAGTAATAATTAGTATTGACTTACAAGGAACGACACATCTGGTCTCGAACCAAGCTACGGATGCGGTGATAATGTAATCGATCTTGAATTGGTTTTTAAGGCCATGCAGTTTATCTCAATGAAACCCAATCGAACGAATGGATTTATTAGCTTAGCAGCTGTTCGTCTCCCTTCAGCTGGATTTTGACGTACCCTGTATAAGGCTAAAGTAAGTAAGCATCTTTCGAGCTTTCGACCGACCATTAATTGCCATTGGTGAAACTTTGTCAGCATGGTAGGTGAGCCGAGCTCTTTCCTCTTTATCCCTGTGCTAGCTAGCCCTTGACTGCCCCGCTAAGCCTTTTGTCCTCACTCATCTGCAGAGAAAGAGACAGCAGCCGTGTAAAGCCTATCGTTTTTTTGTTCGCTTTAACTTTTCCCAACCCCCTCCTCCCTCTTCACTCTGCCCCCCTCTCTCTCTGTCACACACCCCCCTCTCGTTCATCTCTCTGAAAATGTCATCTCCACATGATTCACCGCCCGCTTGTACTCACGTGAAGGCGCGACAGCTACACGTGCCGCACTAACTGGACACGCGCGAGTGGGTGGAGGGGCCGGCCGGGCACGTACGCATCTCTATATATCTTTGTCAGTCTCCTTCTCTCTCTCCTGTATAGGGTCGATCAGAGTACGTATGTAGTTTCTCTCTCCTCCTGATACAGCTTTCATTTCATGGCAATCGATCATTGCTTCGTCTCCTCTGTTGTCTGCACGTGCGTGCGAGTCGCCATGCATAGGATTCCAGCGTCGCGCACCAGCCAAACGTACGCCACGTCTTAGCCTGTAGTATCTAGCGTCTACCCGGGCTTATCTTGCCTGCAGCCTGACCTGACCGCGCGCGTCTGATTGATTGGTGCAAACAGCTAGTTGCCGATCGATCGCATCGCTTAGTGCAGAGCTTTTCAGTTTGACATTGATAAATACAAAATGAAAAGGCTAGTATTGCTTTTATAGAGATTCTCGCTAAGGTGACTTACATGTGGATAATTTACTCGATCTGGGATTGATCACTCGTAGTTTTCCTTTCGTCGATGCGCTCACTCGATTCATCATGGCCGGAATTCTCCCGCTACGTTCCAATGGGCTTGTGCTACAAATAATTGCTGGTTTCCAGATATCATGAGGTCTGAGGTTTCCAACAAGAACCGCGACTGCATGCATGGTGGTCGCTCGCCGATGAGGAGCTATAGCCACGCGCGGTGGTGCCGATGCCAACACAGTCACACTTGCAGGCATGCAGCGGCAGCACCTTGCAGGCATGCAGCGGCAGCACCACAATATGATCATCAAACGGTCCTCACGGTCTGACAGTGAGAAACGATAATTGAGCAATGTTGCTCATCGCGCCCACTGATCAGCAGAGCGGTGTGGTCGGCTATATGCGAAGTAGGAAACAGAGGGGCAGCTAGATAAAGCATGCTGCATCCACTGCACCTTCTATCTTGCCCTTTTCTTTTCGTTCTGTCATGGACCATGAAACGTGTCTGACTTCCTTAAATCAGAACCCAATTAGTTGCTTCTGCTATGCCATTATGGATTCTTTGTCATTCCTTCAAAAAGTATAGCATAACCCACTTAATGATAGCATCCCGAAGGATTAATTGTGATATGATAATATCAAGTATTTAGTTACTATATTACTGTTAATGATTTAAGCTTGACTTAGAGAGGTAGAAAGGTAGTAGTATATATCAAGCTAAAAAACCTCCGATGGCAACAAGACAGTACACACGCGCCATCCTACCATCATTCGTGCACTACCACATTGCTTTTGCAGCCTTGGACCGGATTTGTCCCGTCTGGCTACAACGAGACAAAACGACATGGGATACCCACCTGTCATCTCCAAGGAACTTTTACTTTTAGATACCCATTTACCCATGCATGCATGGACCTGGCTAAGTGGTGGTGGATAATGGACGTACCCAGCGATAGCTCTACCCTGCCCACTTCCCTTCCATGTGGGGCCCACACGTCAGGTGATATTCCTCCGGCCATAACACGACGAGGAGATCAAGTAGCTAGTGCGAAACACAAGCCAATACAACAACCTCTTGTCAGGAGCTTTCTGATAGGGATGGATGATAGAGGCACACTCATGCGTGCTGATAAACGAAACGATTTTATGCGCTTGTTTTTCCACGTGTCACTTAATTAAGAGCTCCTTAAGTAGGACATTCATTCCTTCCAAGATGCCCTTCCCTAATCTCACTTTCAAATTTCATGCCACCTTTCCTATCACTCATCAGTTGCTACTTGCTCCTCCCTTTCAGTTGATGAGTCCCTTTTTAGCCGAGCCACCACCACACCATGTGCCCCCATCGCCCTCACACACCATAGTGGTGGATCACCTCAACGTGTCAGAGACAGATTAATGAAACAAAAAGAGACAGGAAAAGGATGGAGATAGGGAGAGGAAAGAGGAGTGGCATCTCAGGGTGAAAGTGCCCTACAAAGGACATCCTTGCGATGTAAAAGAACAGAAAGCAAGCAAAAAAAGAGGCTAGCTTGGTTGTCTCACTAGGGACACAGGACAAATGGAGTTCCCTTACTGGCAGAGAGAAAAAGAAAATCAACTTTTTCATTTGTTGTTTGTTTGCTTCAATGATAAGTCATCTGTTTCTTGCTATTTTTTTCTTGAAAACAAGGCATATGTTTGATATGGCTCTTGTTAATTTGCACTACAAGTTTCACACTACACCATCATACCATGTGATTATGTGAGTGCTGTATATTTGGCATTTTGTGTTTTAGTTAACAAGTGTGACCAACTTCCTTAATGTTCATTTTCAGAAGAAAAAATAATGAACGAATCATACAGCATTTACCTATTGGAGAAAAAAGATGAAATGGAAAGGGATTTCATCTTGACGAGGAAAAGAAAGAAAGGAAGGAAAAACTTCAAGCATATAAAAGGTATGCATGCATGTTTCTTCCCATGAAAGTTAGACCCGAATCATTCAGGAGGTTAGTTGGACCCTTCCAGCCGGGTTGGCTAGCTACTTCCCTTCTCCATGGATGCAAAATGAGTGTAGGGTAGCAGCAACAGTAGTGTGCAGCAAAGGCCTTTCCTGAAAGGCCTTCTCATGAGACCACCAAGTGGCCCCAAGCCGAAACAGGCCATGTGAGTGCCTCATCGTAAGGTCAAACGGTATGGAATCTGTAGGTAGGTTGATTTGGTCACCTTTTCCCCGGTCTAGATACAAAGGAGACCCACCCTCTGCCTCTGTGGTCACTTGCCAGTTCAGTTAGTTAGTTACTCTTTGGCTACTTAACTTACCATTAATTAGGCGAAGACCTTAGCTGGCCATCAAGCTGCTCTGATATGAACTCAGTTTATGATGATGTGATCCTAGGATCAATCTGGAGAAGCTGAATCAAATGCATGCTTCTTGTCAGTTGCAAAAACAATCTACATTTTTCTCTTTAGTTACTGTGCCTTTAAAAAAGAAAAACTTTTCAAGGGAAACTAATTCTTCTGAACTCGGTGTTTCTTGTGAAACTGTGATTGTGATCTGGCCAGTTCACCAGAATTAGTGGAAGTTCGTCTCAAAAGAAAAAAGACAATCAGTGGAAGTTAGATGCCGGCCCAGCCCTTTTTACACTCTCCAAGAGCAGCTTTTATAGGCCCGTTAAACGAAAGACTGTCATGGCCCTATTTCTAACTCCAGCTCCTCCAATACAGGCCTAAATCAGAATCATTTCAGGCCTAAGTCACCAAATCCAGTGCGAACGAGATTTCTCCATAGCCCACTTCTAGTGACAGCCCAATATAGCCCAAACCAAGATAGGCCGAAATAAAGCAGCTTGAAAGCTATATCTAGCCTCCTGGGTAACTGGTTCTTGGTGCATCTTTTGGTTTTCATCTCGCCATTTTGGTTTCGCCCGGAGAGGCGGAGAGGAAGTAAAAAATGTTGGGAAACCGCCAACCCATGAGGTGAGCGCTTTCTTAGAGAGGTGATTTCCATTCTAACGTTATTTTTATGGCCTCCAGTAGACTCTAGTGTATAAATAGAGTGCTCATCTATTATTTTTATGTATTATTAAAAATATTAGTAAAAAGAAGAGAAAAATAGTTCTCATGTCCTTTTTGTTCATTTACTTTTACTGTACTCATACGTTTATTATATTTATTTGCTTCCTCGACTACGTCTACGTCTCCTTTTATACCTCTTGGACCGGCGAGAGTAAAGGTTATGGCACACATTACCATCACGACATTCCGTCTTTGAACCTTCTTCTATTGGTCAAGAAGGTATGGATCAATAAATACACGTGAAAAATAAATTATACTCGTTGATCTAGATTTTATTTTTGTTTTACTTTTAATATCTAGGTCCATTTTTATTATATACCATAGCAAATGTTACCGTAAGATGTCACGATCACGTCACGAAACAATGTGCACGTGATTGCACATGCGCGCGTCGCTGTAGATCGCACCACCCTCAGCATGTGCACCACCCTCAGCATGTGACGGCCACGACACCTAAATCGGCCTCGCACACCGCCAGCGACCGCCGCCCGCATGCGCCGAACCGCCGCGCCACCGCGCTTTGCCGCCCGCACGTTGCCGAGCTGCCGGCCGTGCCGCGCACCACCATCCTCCCCGCACCGCCCGTCCGTGTGCCGCTGCTGCATGAAAGGAACCAATCTATATCGACCAAGTGCTCGCATGTACATAAGCATCGCTTCCTCACTTGATTAATGCATGTATATACGGTTGGTTGAATTCGGTACAGGAAAAACAGAATACAAGCTGAGCACGTTGGATCTGCGAGAACGCAGCCATGTCCCTTGCCGGCGCCGCATGCTGGACGTGGCAGCGCTGACGCGCCATCACGTTTCCGCGCCTCCGTCACGGGCCATGCATGATTGCCGCGCCGTCGCCCCGCATTAGCACGCTTCACGCACTGTGCCGCCGCACGCTGCCACGCCTCACGTCGCTCAGACGCGACCGGAGCCTCGACGCTACCGCCGGCCACATGTGGCCGTGGCCCGCACGCGCACCACCGCCAGCTCCTGTGGCCGCGTGGCACCGCGACACACTGCCACACCACGTTCCACACGAGGCCGATGAGCCCTAACACCGCCGCTCGCGTGAGCGATGGCCTCGCATGACCATCGCGCCATGAAAGACCAGCTATCGTGCATGCCGCGACACTGCCGCCCGGTATAGCAGCCACGCCGCCGGCGCCGGTCCGCATGCTGCCACCCCTGCGCACCGGCCCTGTAGACACCCTCGACCGACGCCACCCACGCCATCCCGCATGGGTGCATCACAACCGCCTGTGTCCCATATGGCATGTGCGCCACAGCCCAGTTGCATGCGTTCGTGTGACGCGCGCATGCATAACAGCCACGTTGCACCTGCTCACCACTGGCCACTGTGCCGTCGTCGCTTCGTCTTGGTGCTACAGCACGGCCGCCGCCGTCGCGCTTGGATGGCTAGGGTTTTCCCCCTTTAGTGGACCATGATGGATCGACTGGATGGGCTACGCAACCCATTGGAGGAATAGACCGGGCCTAGGAGAAAAGATAAAAAATGAAAAGGGCAAAATGGACTGATGGCCCATTAATGCGTGCAAGACGGATCGAGCCAGAGCGAATTGATCTGGTTGTAGGATTTGCGAAAAATCCCCTGGACTTTTTAAAAATTACACGCGTAATTTTGTCGATACTAAAATTTAAGTCCGTGAAAGTTATAGAAATAGCTGAAAATTCACATTTCAGCATAAAAAGTTCTCGAGAATCTGAATTTTGGTTCAAATTTTACATTTGATCGAATATATGACTTTATTATTATATATTATGTGCTTTTCAATATTGTGTTTACAGTTTTGATTAATGCAAATATGTAAACTTCTTTTAATCCTTCGAATTAGTAGTAAATCGTAATAATGCATAGAAAAATATTGGAACTATCATCAACTTCTGAAATAATCGCTTGAATAGTGTAGAATGTCTGGCTATGCTAGACGAAAGGTTGGGGTGCTCGTTATCCAAAAGGACAATTATGTAATTTGGGTCGACACCATGGAAGCACTAATAGAAAGCAAATGTCTATCTCATGTTCTAAGTGTGCCAGCACCTCAAGGTGAAACTGTGGTTCCCAGGAAGGAAAATTTTATATTGCTAGCAATCTTGAGTAATTGTATTCAGCATGACCTAAAAATGAGTATATGATGCAGAGAGACCCAAAGGTTCTAGGGGATACGCTTAGAAAGCATTACCACCACCCTAAATTAGTGCGGCCCATAGAGATATTTCTGAATCAGTGGAATAATCACTTCCAAGACTTTGCATCTGTTGCTGAATATAATCTTGCTATGAATGGTCTCATCTCAAACTTGAAAAAAATGTGGTCATGAAGTCACAAATGAAGAGATGATTGGAAAGACCAGTTCTATTCTAGCAGAAGATACTTGGTCATGCAACCTAAATCTTCTTCTAGCTCTCCAAAGAGCTATACTCAGAGATACAAGTGCTCAATTCTCTCAAGGTGAATGTTGAGCACAAGAAGTCTTGATATTGATAAGAAACTTAGGACTATCACGCCCAATGGGAATTAGCAATAGACTTGCAATAAAAGTGATGTTAGAGGACACTGCTCTAGGTATTGCAAGACCCCCGAACACTTCATAAATCTCTTCCAAATTCATAGTACGTACCCAACAGAAAAGGAAGCTCCCTTCATAGACATCATAGAAGGTGTCATGACAAAGGATGAAGCGTCCACTTAATTGTCAGTATGCACCCATGATTTGCATTTTAAATAATGGCTTTAAGCTCTGTGAGAGGAAACTAAATTCGTATGATGATGAATGTCTTGTAGACTTATGAATTTTATCTGGTGTTTATTTTCATAATTTTTTTATGAATTGTTCTATCTAAATCTGCGTCTTTTCTATCTTCCCTCTTGCTGAATAAGAAAACATGATAGACAATGATAGAACAGGTTGCCCATGAGCAACTATTGCCTGAAGTAGAATCCTTACTTACATGCTCTTGATATTCACAATACCTATAATTGAGCAAGTTGATTCTTAAAGAAGATCACAGGCTATTACCTTCAATATTCCCTCGCTATACAAGTATTTATGCAAGTAGAGAATTACTAGGTATTTGCCCTTGCATGCCTAACGAATATTGTATGCTAGCAACATCTGATAGTAATACTTGCCCTGGAAGCAAACTGGATTTTGCAAATGCCATGACAAAGAAGAGGAATATGGATAAAGAACTAAGAATTATGGAAAACAAGATCTATTATAGGCATAGATTCCCCGGTAATTTGTATAGTGATTTTCCCTCTCTCCTCGATATAAATCATATACAATTTAAGCAAGATGCAAACTCTCAAAGAGAATAAATAGAGTGTATCTATGAGTTGTATGTGATACCGTATATATCACACTTTGAAAAGTTTTGGATTACAAGGAATTATAACAGATGAAGTCCGTAGATCATCTGTAGACCAACCTAATGCACATCGCCAACACTATAGGCTTGAAAGACATAAGAAGGAAAGCAGGCACCTGAAAGGGGGAGATACGTCATCAGCCTATCAGCTTGACGTTTATCTCTAGCATAAAGGTTAATGTAATAGTCTTCGTTATCAGGAATAGCGTGTGTAACCCTTAGTATAGTCTTTTTAGAATTTAAATACACAAATCATAGCATTTCATATGTAACTTCCCCTCATTTGGTACTCGTGAAATTTTCTACAATTGTATTGACATAGCCTCGCAAACTATGGAATCAATAAATTCCACTATAGCGTACACAGTTAAAGCAAACTATGAAGTTATATTGCTCAGTATATAACTCGGGCCAAGCAGCTTTATACACGAATATCCCTTTCACGAGAGTACATATTTGACAACATGAGGGGGAGAATGTGCACCTCTGATGAAATGATGTTGTTTAGAATAATAACAAAAATATGTGTATCAATGAAAAGCAAGCAACCATATGAGCAGATTGTGTTGTTTCATGCAAACTAAACAAAGACGCTCAGTTAGCATTAGATAACGGAGCACATACTACCAAACATGAAGCATAGCAAAGATAATAAAAATACATACTACAATGCACCAAAATTTCTGCTATATACTCAATGTGGACTACCCGGTTTTAAGGCCGGATAACCCTTGTGTTTACTGTATCGATCCCTGGATCAATAGTCGATACACACAAGTACTTGATACATAACCATGCCTTACATCGTTTATTACAGACAACGACCATACTTGGTCTTTAGTTCTTACAAACCGGGCCTATTGGCCGAATTAAAATAGCAGCGGAAAAACAAATACGGTGGATAGCCCATCGGTATGCCACAGGCAACAGACTGGGGAGAAAGCCTACGCATCGAAGTCGTTGTCGCTATCGCCAGACTGGTATTCCTCCTCATCATCTGGCCACATAACAAGCCAGGTGAGTACATTGAATGTACTCGCAAGCACTCCGCCGGGGAGTTTAATACGGATATGAACATGCTCAGTATTTATCAATAACATAGCTCTATCCTATGTTTCATGTTGTGCGAGAAAGTAAGTTTGCATTGGCAATAAGTACATAGATGTAAAAGCGATTTTATCAAAAATATCTCGACGCGGCGAGATAAGGTATTGCTCAAAACACTCGTCCGTTGCAACGGGGAGTTCACTTTTGTGCTTACCGTTACAACGGTATAGCACGGTACTTACCCGGTTCCACAGGGAGACGCAGCTCGCCTCGTACTTACGGGGTTCCCAATCACCCGGTTCCTCAGGTAGACGACGCTCACCTCGTACTTACGGGGATTCTTGGGTTTGCCCGAGTCTACGGGAAAACCCGACTTCACACCTCCCGATACGACGGGAACTTGGCAAACTGCCCTGCGAACACGACGGTTCGCGTCCTTAAACCCATAACCCAGAAATCCTTTTTGGGGCTCAGGAAGCCAAAACTACTTTAGTGTGGCCCGACCAAGTTCGTCCATGACCGCGGACGCGGCTATTCGAATAGTTTTAACACTCTGCAGAGGTTGTACGACTTTACCCACACGATGTAGTTCACCCTGGGCATACCGTGCACTGCATACTACCAGAGCTAGTACAACGAGACTCTTCACCGGTGTGAACCCAGCCATGAACCCGTCAGAAGGACATGTCCCACACCTAGCTCGAGACAGTATCCCTGCTACGAGGAGGTTGGTGTTCCAACTCTGTGGCGAACCAAACCTCGTTAACCACGGGTTTAGCCCTCTTCGGAGCTACCCGCCCCACCTGCACTCTACTAACTGCCCACGGGTTCATGCTAGTCCAGGACGGTTACTAGATCAAGTCCTTCCCACAAAGGACATGTGGTCGTACTGTAAGACTTGGCCAAACGGCACTTAAGACAGGTCCTTAGGTGATCCGAGAAGGACTCCACACCACTCCCAATAACGGGCAGCGAGAACCACGACGGGCCTTACCTCGCTCTTTAACATCTCCCTACAAACACCCTTCATTACCAACCCGGATCAAAATCTTCTCCCTTTTTAGCTTGGTTCCACAGAACCCTTTTTGGTAGAATATCCCAACCCATGCATATCCTACCTTCCATGCACCTCTACAACCGGACGCGACGGTCCGTTTCGATATTTCATTACATGAAATATGAGGTGTTGCTTTCCTTTTCCTTTTCGAAAACCTAATTCATCTACTACGGGGCTAAGCATATATATATATATACATACACTATCCTAAGTTTCCGATACATCTTCGAAATACAATAATCCTAAGGCGACAAAGATTACGGGGTCGGACTAGGGTTTTCCTATCATCGGTGATATCTACTCTATGTAAAATAACGGGGATAAAATATAGCATGCATGGTTCGAAAACAAAATAATATTTCGTAAAACTGGGATTCAACATGATCAAGGGCGGAGGGCTTGCCTGGCAAGTCTTGGCTCGGTTCCGGACGCGGAGATGCTTCGGGTTCGTCCTGGCGCACGTACCTCACACCGTCAACTACACGTTCGGAAAAACTTGAATAAGAATCGGGCATCACGAGGATCGAATAATAAAGTTCAGTATGCATGCATGCCAGGTTCTAACATTTCCTTGAAAATCCTAACAGGATGGTGCTAATGCTAAGAAGAATAAAACTGCATGAAATGCCGATTAGGGTTTCTAGGGTTTTGAAGGAAAACACTTGTTTTCTTTTGGCTCTTGGACTCATGCATCTTATGAACAAATGGCTACTGAGATGCTTGGCAAAGTGTGGGCTTTAAACCTACTGGATATGTGGAATGGACCACCTAATCAAAACCGAACTGAAGAGGGTTTAGGAATATGGATGAATGCTTGACCTAGGGTTTCAAGATTCATTTATTCTTTTTAAACTTTGAGCTAAGCTACATGAGTGCATGAATGCAACTTGAGCAAGGGTAAGGAAAATATTGAATTTCACATGCTGGAAACCCTAGGGTTGATCACATGTTCAAACCAGAATTTGAACACAAGTTTGAATTTGAACTGGCTACTGGACTGGGCTGTACAGAGAGAAGTATTGAGATTTTCGAAAAGTGTCCTATATGAAAAAGATGGTAAATGAAATTCTGAACAACTTTTATTTGGGGAGTTTTTTGAGAATCGGCCTGGTTCAAGCTGAACCGGCCGGACCAGAGGAGATCAGTGCACTGGAACGAAGAAAACCGGCCAGACCGGCGGCTCAGGGGGGGGTGACGTGGCGAGAGTCGGCGCCGGGTTTATTAAACCCGACAGTGGGCCTGGCGGTCCCTCGGGCCCGCTGGCAGAGGCACGGGAGCGGCGTACCGCTTCGGTTAAGGAGGGTCCACCGGGCAGAGGCAGAGGGGCAGAGGGCGGGCGCGCGCGCGCGCGGGGAGAGAGTCCGGCGAGGTTTAGGTTTCCGGTGAGGATTCCGGCGAAAAGAACGGCGAGAAATTGCCGTCGATCTAGGGCGTGAGGAGCGAATCGGCCGGTACTGCTGGGTTCAGGAGCTCAAGAGGATTCCATTTTTATGGACGGAAGGCTTGTGCGGTTGCTGGAGTGAAAAGGGGCTGGTGTCCAGCGGGTCTGGTGGTGGTGCTCGGCGCTGGGGAAGATGATTGGGCAATGGTGAGCTCAGGGGGGCTTGAGGGGGTTTGAGGAGTTTCCAGAGGGGGCTGTGGGAGGTTCGTGTGCTCGGGAACTCTTTAAATAGGCGAGGGGGAGTGGGAAGGTTGAATGCCGGTTGCTCGGCCGCCGTCCTTGCCGTGGACTCGGCCACAGGAGCCCGGCGACTTCACCAGAGGTCTTGGTCTGCTTAGGCGATGCACGGAGTGACAGCGGCGTGGACATTGGCTCAGGGGTGCGCGTGTGCGTGTCCGGCACTGGCATGGGCGCGTCCAGAGCGCGCGCATGGGCGTGCCACGCATGTCCTGGGGTTTCTGATGCTGGCCAGCGTGTCAAACCGAGTCAGTTCATGTCACTGCTTGGCGTTGAAACCTGTAGAGCTCAGCAGAGAATGGGACTTCGAGAAGATGGGTTAGAAATAAGAAAAAGGAGCTGGCTCATGTTGGCATGAGCTGCTGTTAGGGTTGAATCCCTATGCTGGTGGCCTGGCATTAGAGAGAGGATGTTAGACAAGGCTCAGAGCCGAAATGATGCTGATAGCAAGCTGCTGGAACAAGTGGTTGGCAGTTGGGTTGAATTCAACGGGAAAGAAGGGATATAGATAAAAGTGTTCGATAGGAATCCTGGTAAATTTTTGTACTGGAGGTGGAAGTGTTTTTACAGAAGTGGAGTAAGGATACAAAAAGGAGTGCTGTGTAATTTTTGTAGAATTTTCTGAGCAAGGAATGGTGTAGTTGTAGTACAAATGAGGAAGTTGACCTAATTAGAATTTTGAATGCAATTCAAAATTTTTGAACTGGACTTCCCAATTTCATCTTATAAGGTGGTGAGGAATATACTCCAGGAGTTACTGGTAAATTTCTAGACCTTTTGGAGAAATAAAAGTGCATGCGATAACACTTTCTTAATTTCTGGAGGTGAGAAAACCTAATTAGGGTTTTTGGGCGACGAAGGGGTTCTTAGGGTTTTCGACGACGGCAAGGCTGTGGTAGGGTACGGGGAAGTTAGGGTTTGGGTTTTGGAGGTCGGGAGCAAGAATGGGCAAGTTGCCGCTAGGGTTAGGGTTTGAACGGGGCTCGAGCACATACGGCGCATGAGCTCCGATTAGGGTTTGGATTTTTATGCATGCGATGACGAGGCAACCTCAAATGCTGACATGAAATGCTATGCATGAAAGGATGCTGAAGATCCAAGAATCCGGCAAATACGTCTGAACACATACGCATGTACGCGCTTAGGGTTTTGGGTTTTATAAAATCCCGATTAAAGAAAAACAGGGTGTGACACTCAAAGACATCCGAGAGGCAAAACTTCGGATACTCTAATCGCCTAGTACCTAGAGACGTCTAGAGAAAAGCGATATGAGAAGAAGAAAAAATTTGCAAATTTTCCTATCTAAAGCATTAGAGAATCTAATCATAAATTCGAATGTTTCAAAACATAGCCTAAACCAAAGAAATGGCGCACCACATAACTCTTTCGGTTAAGGCATTGACTGGAAAAACTCTACTCATCTCTGAAGGAGAAATAGGAGAAGAGTGGAGGGAATATATGTATCACTGTAAAAGGAAAGGTATAAGTCCATCGAAGTCACCTATAGCATTTTGCTTATTGCCAGATACTAAAATTTTAGTTGGGCCATATTTGAAGGCAATGTGGACATCAGCATTCCCTACATACGTGAAGAAGTATGCATGTGAAATTATGGGAGAAGCAGCTGAACATAGCATAAGTGCATAACGCCATTGTTAGAAGGCACCTGTCCGTAAGTGAATATTCTTTCCAGAGAAATGGTAGTACTAAGTAAATGAAAATAAAAAATGAAATGTTGTGACTCTGTTCTAGGATACAGGTCATTGGATGCAAGGTATTAGAAATCTTGAAGCATTGAAAAAAGAGGGAGAACTTTGTGAAGCCTCTTATAAGCTGCAAGTACTACAAAGCTATCTTCCATGGAGAGGTGAGTTTGGCAACATTTACAGTTACATTATAGAGAAACATCCCTACACTAGTATTAGATCACATCATGGGGATGAATTATCCAAGCACTTGGAG
The DNA here is from genome assembly GCA_019208055.1 of Stipa capillata. NCBI lineage: Eukaryota > Viridiplantae > Streptophyta > Magnoliopsida > Poales > Poaceae > Stipa > Stipa capillata. Next base: position 265,310 of record JAGXJF010004652.1, read on the forward strand.
ATGCAGCACTAGTACTGCAGTATATGGATAATGTAATCACTAGCCTTTGTCCCGAAATAGAGTATCTTTGGGTTTTTGGATATCTGGTTAAAGGATATAGAGAAATCCAAATTTGTAGGATATGAACAATCAATGTAAGTAAAGGTTCAAGAATTTATTTGGACCCGATGGATACGCAAACTTAGAAGTGGATTTAGACCCAATATGCATCGACAAGAATGTTGAAAAGCACTTGATCCAATTTGAAGAGAAGTCAAATGATATCAATTGATGGCAAATGATCCATGGCAGAGTATACCCCATGACCATTTCACATGTTTTCTAGATATGCACTACGACATATCGTGACCAAGCTGCAAACCAAATACGAGCCATGTAGCTCATGAAGAACTGCAAGTTCGGTTATTAAGACACGTATCATATGGAGATATTGTATTTATGTCTAAGTGATTGGTGAGACAGCATCTCAAATCACATTGAACCATTCAAGAAATCTATGGTTCATGGGTATTTGATTGGCCTATGCAAAGACATAAGGTTATGGTATACTCACCTACCATAACCCGTAAAATTATCCAAGCAGATAATGAAGCTTATATTGCATAACTGAGTATGGTTATAATTTGCATATTAATGAAATATTGCTTTATGATATACCACGAACATTACTTTCGTATGAATTTAATGAAGTGATATGGATATATCGAAACATCAAGATATAACTTATCACAATTTCCATGAAAAGCACCAAGGAAGTTGGATATTGTGTTTGACTAGAATGTTATTCACATGTTATTGCCCGCGGTGTTCTATCGGAAACAAAATAGTTAGAATGTGGGAGTTCTGACGGAGGCTATCTTGAGAGGGAGCAAATACATATGAACATTAATTATCATGCTTTGAACCATGCAAGTTCATAGAATTAATTCACTCCTAAGAATCATACGTTGACAATCATAGTGTTCAAAACTCTTTCTACTCATGTTCTTAAAAGAATGTGGATTAAAACAACAACTCCTGGAGATTTTAGTTTAAAACTGAATTTCAGCTATATATGTGTAGTATTCAGGGGGAGCAAATCTCTGAATTGAATATAACCAGAATGATACGTAGTAATATTGTACATTACAAGAAGCATCATTTTCAATTGAACGATAATAGATTAATTGACTCAATAGTTTTTCTGATTTTCCCTTAAATGACTTTTCCTTGAAGTTTCCCATTTGTAAGGTTTTAATAAGGCAACTAGTAAAATATGAAGCAGCGTATGCACTGCACTCGTTCTCTAATTTTTTCCACTAGGTTTTTCGGAGTTTTGATAAGGCATTAGCATCTCACGTTAAGCGTCCAAGGGGGAGTATTGAGAAACCATCAAACTACCAGGAAGGTAGACACCCCTTTAAGGGGAGGTGGTTCTACCCTTCAAACAATCAAACGTTACTTTTGTGGGCTCTTATCTAAGCCCCCTAGTAGGGGCTTTAGTCTATAATTAAGGGGCTCATTCATCACATGTATGCATTGTTGAAAGGATTAATAAAGAGAAGAGAAAGATAGTCCCCCTACCGCCTTGTGTTCATTTACTTTTACTATACACACGTGTTCATCGTATTCGTTCACTTCCTCGATTACGTCTCGCCGGTAAAGGTTGTAGAACAAAAAAGACATGTAAGGGCCTCTTTGATTCAAAGATTTTGGAGGATTCCAATACTTAGGATTTTTTCTATAGTGGTTGTTTGATTCACATGATTAAAAATCTTAGGAATTTTTTCTATGTGTTACTTTGCACTTAGTTTCAATGGATATTGCCATTGCGTTAAATCTTATGGAAATTTTCCTTTGTGCTTTCAAGAAAATTCCTGTATTTTTCTTGTGGTACAATCAAACAATTTCTATTACTTATTCATGTGTTACAATTTTTGTAGGATATAATATGCCATGATATTTAATTACTATATTTTTTCTATTCCTGTGTTTTGAGAATAAACGGACAAAAATTTCAATCACGTGTAGATTAGCTGTTTGGGAGACTTTAGATCTTGTAGCGCCGCGACTGCCATTGACGATCACGGCATCGGAAAAGTTGCCTATAATCTTCATTGATGAGTAGGACACACGTCTCGATATCAGTGTTGTACGTGGGGAGAAATCCAACGGAGAAGTACCAAACTGATGGAAGCAAATCCTATACGACCCGGGTCGCACCGCCCCGCTCGGGAGACCACCTCCATCTTCTGACACCTGTGAGCACGGATCTTAAAGCAGCCGACCCGAATCCCCTTTCCTTCCGTGAGCTCCTCCCGAATCCCATTTCCCCACCTCTCCCGTCCCCTTCGAGTGCGCCGCGCCCCCGCTGCTTGCCCCTGCGCCCCCGCCGTCCTAACCCCGCCCCCGCTGCTCTCCCCCGCTGCCCCCGCCGTCCTACCCCGCCCCCGCTGCTCTCCCCCGCCGTCCACGGCCACGCCCGTCGACGCCTCCGCTCACAAATCCTCTGGCGCATCGGATCTGCGCCGACGGCACTTCGGCTGCTTGCCCCCGCCGTCGGATCTGCGCCGGCGACGCGTCCGGCCGCCGGAGGAGGTGGAGGTGGAGCCGTTCCGGCGAAGGCTCGATGAAGGTTGAGGCGCCGTCGCCGTCCTCACGCCATTTCCCGCCGTCGAGCGCCCAGATCCGTCCCGCCGCTGAGTCCACCCCCTCGGCTCGTGCAAGGATTGAAGGGGATGAAGGCTCGATGCTGCAGTGCGCTGGGCTAGTGTGGAGATACATCGCAATTTTTTTGAGTTTTGAGTTTTGAGTTTTGGAATGATAAAAGCTTGTGGATTTTGCAGTGTATAAGCGCCCAGATCCGTCCCGCCGCTGAGTCCACCCCCTCGGCTCGTGCAGGGATTGAAGGGGATGAAGGCTCGATGCTGCAGTGCGCTGGGCTAGTGTGGAGGTACATCGCAACTTTTTTGAGTTTTGAGTTTTGAGTTTTGGAATGATAAAAGCTTGTGGATTTTGCAGTGTATATTCTCCTATATGTGATATTTGCAATCAACAATTTAACAATTTGGTCAAGACATTCTGGATAGATATAAGCTCAATTCGGTTTAGTACGAATCCGAAGCTCAGATTGCTACTAATGCATACGATGCAGCTCTCCAATTTTTTCTGGGACACATCAAGAAGTATCATTTCTAAGTATGTCAAGTCATTGTATCTATGGTACTTAGGTTATGAGAATAAGCCTCCGCCTAATGTACACATGTAGTGCACAAATTGAGCTTGATTTGTATCACCATGTGATGAATTATCGTATACAAAAGCTAAATTGTCTTGCCACATATAAATGAACGAGACAAGAACTGTCAACAGAAAAGTGTTGACTCTAGGTGAACATCATAAATTCACCCAGGATACATAGAAATAATTTTTGCCAGGAGAATTTCATTACTTACATTCTATAGGTAGCCAATCTATACACAAGTAATTGAATCAATGCTGTTGATAGCATCCAGCCAGAGTCAATAACAACATCTTGTAGTTTAACTTTAGTGCCTCTCTAATACAGTCAGCACCAGACAAAAGGAAAAATGTTAAACATATAGAAAGAAGCAGCAAAGGCTCAAACAAATTAATTATCTCTTCCACCAGCCACCAACCTCAGTACCTCACACAGATTGCCACATAAATCAGAAGCAAACACACACAGAACTTCTATACTTACAAAAGAGCCAAACCAAAAATAGGTACATGCACTAGAGGTAGGAGCATGATTTAAGAGAAATAGTTATCTTGTTTATCTCATTACTCACTCCATGTCACCATGTAAGTAGAACTTCTATACTTACAAAAGAGCCAAACCAAAAATTGGACAGGTTTATATAACATGAGCTATCCTTCTCCTACTCTGATTGAACAAAAAAGAATTCAAGCGGCAGATTACTACTCATCCACAATACAGTCATGTACTAGCACCTTCGCTGAAATCCAATTGACGAGCAGCAGGCAGTGTTGTGCCATCTCCATGAGCTTCAAACAATAATCTTGTAAATTCTCCTTGGATAGGTCGAACAAAACCTGATGGATACTCTCCAAATGCCATAGCTGGTGGATTTATATTACCAGCACAATCAAATTGCGAAGGGCCAACTGTGGATGGAACAAACACTGATTCCTTTGCGGGATGGTTTGTACCTTTTCCTGCACATTTGTGTATATATAAGAAATAGAAGCGAAATATTTTTTTTGCCTTTCAATTAAAAGTACCTTTTTTTTCCTTTCTTTCCCCTCTCTAGCACATCTTTTGATCTTTTTTTCATCGGACCTTGTATTCGTTCGGGAGCTCTAATGGACACCGGTATTTTGGCAATATCTTCAGCCTTTTCGGGGGAACTTTCAGAGCCCTCATCTTCATCCAAGTTGAGGTTGCTAAGTAAATCATGTGCTTCCGAAGCCAACTTATCAATACCATCGTTAAGGTATGTAAGGACCTCCTTTGAAGTTTTACACTTCAATGCAAGTGACACCATCTTTCGAGAAGTATGTGCAAACATGGATTCTAGGCTATCATTCATACTCGTTTTGGTTGTAAAGATTTCTTGTTTTGCATATTTTGTCCATCTATTCAATATGTACTGATTTGGCAAGGTGATGATATTGCAGCATGTGAAAACTTTATGCGCGTGCTTACATAATATACCTATAGCATTCAGAACAATTTAATAAGGTAAATCCAAAGGCTATCATATAAAGAAAGGGAGGGAGCAATGGAGCATGTATTACATACCTACACAGCCATACAACTTGCATGAACACGATATCTCCAAAGTACTTGGGTTAAAGCGATTATGGCTTCATCATTCTTGTTCTCGTAAGATGTCACCTTGTAAGTGCTAGATGTGCCTTCAGTGCTCAGCAAAACGCATGACAAACTAAATTGCTTCTTGAATTCCTCTTCAAAGTCAGAATAGAGTGTCCTGGTATATGATTCAGCTGCAGTCCTCAACAATGGTAGGTTAGGTAGGCAGAGTACTGGGTTGGTATGGCGTGACTTGTAGTCTTCATACTTTTCTTTCCGACGAAGACGACCAATGCACTTATCATATGCTTGCATCAATTCTGAAAGGCAGAGTCTTCTACGGAAAGTTTTCTTGAACACATTGTTCATTCCTTCGCTCCTTTGAGTCGATGTCATGTCTGCACTGAAAGAATCTCGACGATAAATAGTTGCCCACTTCTCACGCAACTTGTACAGATTGTTTATCCAAGAATTTCCCTCAATTTGGTATTTAACCAATAGGTCATGCCATATGTTCTCAAATTGTGCCACTGATCTATCTTCATACACACAGCTCTTGCTTGTTCTTCAAATACTCCATTAATGTCTGTGCATCTTTGGACTCTAAATACTTCATGCGCTCACTTCGTAAGTAATTGTTGCAATCCATTTGCAAGAAGGGTACACCTTCTTTACCATACCATTGCTCACAGAAATCATATATTTCAGCTTGTTTAATACCCGATGTCCGCATTTGTTTGATCATGTGGCGATCAGCATCTTTGAGTTGACGCTGTGACCTAAGCATGTGCCTCTTATCTGGACTTACCAGCTGATGATTGTGACTGAGCATAACTTTCTGAACATTCCAAATACCCTCCCGAGTAATGCTGAATTGTACACGAGCCATGCAAGCGGTCCTCCAAGTAGCTTGTTCTTTGTTGGTTACATGTGTTGGATGAGCAGCCTTCACACCTGACTTGCTACAAACTAAATATCTGGAAGATAAAGTCCCATCTGATCTACACTTCTTGTGGCACTTCCTAATGCTGAATCCTGTGGTTTGAGCATAAGAATTGTAGAAATCGTATGCCTCTTCCTCAGATTGAAAGCACATCCCAACTCTTGGAACATTTTTATCAGCCTACAACCGTGTGTTAATTTATTTTTCAGTTATTGGTGAACCCTAAAAACACAAATATCGTATGATGATTAGTAAATTTACATTATCTCCATCTTGTAAGTTAGGATCGTAGCAGCAATCTCACTTAATGTACTACTAATGATCAGAAAGTTTAATCATTAGCAATACCAGTAATCCATTGCCTTGATAAGCTGGTCATCATTAGGATTACTAGCTTCATTTAATTAGTGCCAACACAAACTTATTTGCTCACGGTTGTAGGCTATGCTCACATGTACCAACTAGAGTTCCAACACACTTAACACCTAACAGTTAGAGTAAGTAACTCGGTTAAGGCAAAATGAATAATGCCTGACATACTAGATACCGTGGCGAATTACTAATCAGCTGATACAACGTAATGGTGTGCTGACTTCTTAATGAGCACAATTAATTAGCTAGTTCCTTGGCACGCCGCTGGACGCGCGTCCGTGCCCAAGCACGCAGGGAAACAAATTGCTTAGTGTACTCTTTCTTGCCGATTGCTGCGAGGGTAGTACGCCTGTTGAATTTACCATGACTGGATGAGCCGTGGGCAGAGAGGGTTCCGACGGAGAGGCCGCCATGTCTGTTTCTTCGTCCGGGGACCCGTGGCCATCGTCTTGCTGCTGCGCCATCCCCTTTTACCACGGCCTTCCCCTCACTGCCACACTCCCATCACCCATCATCGCACAGCCCTCGCTCCGCCGCTCTCTGCTTCGCGCTGCTCTGCCTGCTCGCGGCGCACCCCGCCGTTCTCGCGCACAAGTCCCCGGCCCCGGCCGCCGCGCCGTCCAGCACCACGTCGGCCGCTCCCGCCGCCGCGCCGTCCAGCACCACGCCGGCCGCTCCCGCCAAGAAGACGCCGATCGGGAAGAGGAAGTGTCCGGGCTGGCTCGCCGACGACGAAGAAACGTGGGCCGCCGCCGACCTCACGCACTGCACCGTCCACCGCGTCTACCCGCTCGCCGCCACCCTCGCGCGCTCCGTCGGGGCTGCCTCGAGGTCGATGATCGGGACTCGGGGCTGGCTCCAAGACGACGATCGGGCGGCGGAGCTGTCGGGGCTGGCTCGCCGACGACGATCGGGAACAAGAACGTCGGCCGCTGCTCGCGAAGTGGAATTCCCTCCAAACTCGATCGTTCCGATGAAGCGTGGGTTCGGGATTGGGATTCGGTACCCGGCTCTGGAATCGGCTGCTTTAAGATCCGTGCTCACAGGTGTCAGAAGATGGAGGTGGTCTCCCGAGCGGGGCGGTGCGACCCGGGTCGTATAGGATTTGCTTCCCAAACTGATCTACGGAGTACTATTGATCACTAACATTGTTGTCGTCGTCATTCTTGACGTAGGAGAGAGATTTGCCGGGCTCTTATCATCTTGCCAATTTGGTTTCGCCGAGAGAAAAGAAAAACAAAAGAACAATATAAACAGTTAAAAGTTTTCGATGACATGTAGATCATCATGCTAGATTGTAGCAACATTGATCCCGTACCGGGCATGCCTGGTGCTGTTTCTAGCAGTTCAAGGGCGGGAACGACACCACGTCGTTGTCGCACCGGCTGCAGAGGAAGATATGGGGGACGTCCTCGGTGTCCGCGACCCCGACGCACCGTGTGTGCTGCCACGCCTCACAGATGTCGCAGCACGCCATGCGCTCGCCGTCGTCGTCGTCCGCGCCGCACGTGCAGTCGACGACCTTCTCGCCGTCGCCGCTCCCCTCGCACACGGCCGCCGCCTCCTTCCTCTGGTCGCCCTCCTCGGCCTGCTGCTGCTGCTGCTCGCCGACTACACCTTCGACCACGAAGGTGCTCCCGACGCCGATCAGCCCGAGCACCGGGCTGGCCTCCTGTTCGACGCCGATCCCCACGACGGACTCGGCCGTGAAGGTCCTCAGGCCGAGGTACATGTCCCTGAACAGCCTCTGCACTTCCCACTTGAGCTCGCCCACCGTTGCATGCGCCGGCACGGTCACTGTCTCGTACGGCGGAACTAGCTCCGGGCTTCCGTTCCTCACGATCAGGGTACAACACAGGTTGACGTAGACATGCCCAACTCCGCCATTGTTGGCTGCGGCCATCCCCTCGTGGTAGTCCTTCACGAAGTGCTTGATGTCCAGGACCATTCTTACCGCCACGGGGATCGCGCCGAAGGCGCCGGTGGTGAGCGCCTGGCTCGGCTCCTTGAGCACGTGCTTGTACAGGTGCACCAGGTCTCTCATGAGCTGCGCCCTGGTGATATGGAACCGCACCCTCATCTTGCCGTGACTCGGCACGCCGCCGACCGCCGGGAGCACGCTGGACACGTCCTCCAGGCAGTACTCGAGCACCTTGGTCACCGGGTTCATGGCGCGGCGCACTACGTAGTTGCCGACGATGTGGTTGCCGAGGGACTTGAGCACGAAGTCGAGGAGGCCCGTGTCGCCGATGTAGGCGCGCGCCGCGTCGCGCACCTCCTGCCGCGTGACCCAGCGCGCGGCCGGCTCGGAGCGGCGGAGCGCGTCCACGACGGCCCGGGCTGCCATGTCGACGCGCTTGGCCGACCAACGGCACGAGGCGTCCGACATGATGCCCCGGTAGTCCATCGCCGTGACGGAGGTCGCCGGCAGGCGGGTCCGCAGCTCGAGCATGAAGCGGAGGAGGTCACCGAGGCTGAGCAGCTTGTGACCGCTGATGGCCTGGTACTTGGTCACGACCATGGGGAGCTCCTGGCTGAAGCACGCGAGGTGCGGCACGAGCACGCAGAGCGGTATGGTCTGGAGCGCGTGGAGGGACTGCTGGTACGACTGCAGCCTGACGCCGTAGCTCGGCCGGCCGTACCTGTAGCCCCACCGCCCGAACCACGTGTCACCGTAGGCCACGCCGTGCAGCAGCCTCAGCACCATGTGCCCCTTCCTCGCCATGTCGACAAGGCTCACCTTCCTTGCGACACAACCAAACAGATGTTGAGCGCACGTGAGATCCCATTGCTGATGCAGTATATATACGTCGTGGCACCATGTCAGTTTGCGATATATGCTGCGACGTTGCATACCTTACGTGTAAGGCTGAGCATATGCGATCCCAGAGGTCCATGATCTGGTGGCCGGAGACGAAGTCGGAGCCGCCCTCGAAGCCATGGAGGCCGACGAGGTGGCCGTAGCCGTTGAGGTGCACGATGCCGTGCAGCAGGTGGCCCCTGGAGGTCGCCGTCCCTTTCGACTCCTTCTCGGTGCCGCCGTGGCTGATCCCGTAGCACAGGCCGTCGGTTTCCACCGAGGATTCCCTCTTCGGCAGCACGAAGTGAAACCTCTTGCTGCATATCAGATGCCGACCCCAACCTGCAACACGTCGATCGTATGGATTCACACCATGATCAATGAGCATGACAGATTTGTGACGCATGCAATGGTTACTTAGAGTGTGCACCGATGAGACGGCAGAGGTGACACTGGCGGTGCGGGGACGCGGCGACCTCCTCCTCGACGACGAAGAGCCTGACGACGGTGGGGGGATGGCGGTGCAGCTCTAGCTGGAACGACCAGCACCTGGTCTCGCCCTGAGCGCCGGCCTCCAGGTGAGCGAACCCGAGCAGGGTCCTGACGTTGTCTCGGAACGCGCCGGCGAGCTGCACCGGGTAGCCGGGCTGGCAGAAGGACTCGAACCGGAACAGCACCTCCCCGCGCTTCCTCCGCCGCGAGCTCCCTAGGCTGATCGCCATCTTAGCCATGGCGTTCTTCCAGCTTCCGCAGGTGCACGTAAACCTAGGGGATGTTGGCGTGGACTGGACCGCGCCGCACTTTATGGTGGTGGATCATGTCGTCGCGGTTCCTTCGGCGGCTTCATCTCACGCGGTAAGTGCCCGGGATTTAGAAAGCTCCGGCGGTCTGGTGAGGGAGTATGCGCGCGTGATCGGTTGATGAGCTCTATAAACAATGGAGCATGCATCCTTCTAGACATGGGCGGCGCTCACTCACAGTCACAGCATGGCTCCCCTGCTCTGGAAACCTTGCACGCGGCACCTTGTGCTCTTTCGCATACTAATGTACGTACCTATCTTTCAGGTACATGACTTTTTATGAACCGATTTTAGCTGCACCACATACAGTTTATGCTAATGAATGCATGCCCATCATATACACAACGAGATTGATGATGTTTGCGAGGAACGAGATTGATGATGTTAACGTAAATTTTCCAGATAAGTCTTGTACTTCAAAAACTAACACTTAACCAGTAACAAGTAGATACAAAACCATGATGAATGTCACAACTGGAATTGATTGATTAGAACATCATGTCACAACTGGAATTGATTGATTAGAACACAGTGTTTGATACAGGAAAGAAGTAGGGTTCCACATGCAAATTCTGCCCTGGTTTTATATGCAACGCAAGCGTGTATGTAAGACGTAGAATGCTGATATAAGCATGAAGTAGTGTCAACGAGGTATGCCTTGCCTAACTGAATGGTAGGGGGCAGTAGTTTAAGATCAGGGGAACCATTTTTTTACATTGGTTAACTGGAACAGAATGGAATGCATGGTCTACAACTTCGGCCCCCGTGGAAGTGTGAAGTGGATGTATATTCATCCACAACTACCGCGCTCAGAGAGTAGGTAGCCCAAATGGCCATCGTGAGCTCTTTGTTAAATACTATACACCATTTCCATCGAGACAGCATGTTACTTTCCCTAAGCTTCGCATCAAATTCTCACGTATAAAGCAGCTATGAGCCTATGAGCCTGGTGAAATTCAAAGGCATGTACTACTACTGTTCTTCTCTGTCCTTGCACCTAGCATCTGCCAATTGTTCTGTTATCTAGCCACTATACCATGAGCTGCAGAGCTTCCCGTGGAGTATTGCACTAGAATTCGCAGATAAATGATCTGCATGATCTGAATGTACACTATGGGGCAGTAATGATGCGTGAGAAAAGAATGCCCAGTTAGGCCTGTCCAGAATGATCGTGCTCTGGTTATTCTTCATGAGATTCTATGTAACATGACCGAGTGAGCCGAATCTGTTAGGAAGACAGCATATGAATTAATGCAGCTATTGAGACCAAACAATGAGATAGTGAACTTCACCTGAGCAAAGAGATAGTGAACTTCACCTGAGCAAAAGCATAGATTGCCTGCACGATCCTGGCATAATCTGTCCCAAGCATTTGAATCACAATATCAGCCAAGAGTGTACCCCACATTCTGTGTAACATTTAAGCAGTAAACAGTTAGTAGCCGACTTACAGGCTGCCCTGCATTCCACAGATCAACACAAAATATTACGAATACATGTTTAAAGGAGAATTTAAATTTGACTACCAGTAAATTCATAACTGCAGATTTAAGACCGTAGGCAGCCATGGAAAACATTGCAACAAATTTAGAACAACACAAAAAATAAACTCGTCAGAATCTTTTTTGTAGAACCATCTAGAACCACATAATTTTATTTTTTTAAATGCACACATAAAATCTTCAATGTATACTTATGGACTACTAGGAGAAACATACATTGGTCCAAGTAAAGTCATGACACTCCTAAGACCAACATATCTAGACGCTGCACGAGCCAAACCCTGCATACGTTCAAGAGGATTATTGAAACTTGACATGATAAATTGCAATCTTAGACAAAAGCATGGGTATAATAATACCAATAATGTACAAAAGTAGCTGCTAACAAAAGATGATATTACCTGCTTAGCTGCAAGCAGGCCTGCTCTAGACTCAGGTTAACAGCAGCTAATCGCCCACCCTGGAAATGGCGAACTTCAGTACTTCTGAAGGATATTCTATTATGACAGTTGTGAATATCAGCTGCAACTTGCAAATACGGTCGGTCTAAATGTTAAGCTTGGTCAATGCATTTTCCACGACAAAGATGGGACATAGTAGGGGAAACCCAGATATGAACTTATATCTATTACTCCGTTGATGACCACATAAAAAAAAATCAAGAAACATTAAATCAAACAGCACCAATTAAAATAGCTGTACCTGCTTAACAAGTTCTTTCTTTATCTCGTAATTAGCAGCCTCCATCAGCAGCTTTCCAGATAGTCTCTTGGCTAACTACCATAATGGTAAGTAATATTAATAAACAATGATGCTGTGGGAAGCAATAGAATTCAATCTGTCAACAGAAAAACTGTACTTCCTACCGATTCATAGATTGTTTTCACAGTCAATGCACTGCCACCCTTCCATAAAAAAGAAAATTTGAAAATAGTCAAATAATTCATGGATCAAAAAGAAAAAGGAAAAAGAACAAGAACTGCAAATAACCTTTAAGAATGTACTTTCAAGTCCCTTTGCTCCAATCCTCCAAGCAGCATCAGTAAGGACCTTCCAGTTGCTTACTCCAAGGCTAGAGTTTTCTTTTGGAGATTTATGTTTATCCCATGGAAATGAAAGTGATCTTTTCTTATGGCTGAATGCATAAGACCTAACACAGTTAGTATTCAAGACCACTAGTGTTGAAAAGAGAGTAGAGTAGACTTGCAAGAGGATTCATAGAGAGAGCGAATACATCTTAAAGTTTTTGTACACAAAGGAAATAGGTAAAAATGAAACGGTGGTTGTACACGAGGATGACTAGCATAACAAATTGCAGTGTATATGATTACATAATTTATGCCCCAACGAAATTCTTTCACATAAATGTAAATACCTCGAATATTCATCCAGGAGGTGAAGAAATATTTCTGCCTCAAGGTCTGCAGTACATAGTTTACTAGAGCATTGTACACCAAGTTTTCTTCTTACTCGAAGTAAGACATTCCTGTATGATGGTCTCCATCCCCTATGAAGAACGATTGGTACAAGTACAATTGTACAAAAGGTTCAAAAAGGTGGTGAACTAGATCAGGTTGCTTTATACAGGATAATCAATCCAATGAAGGCTAGATTTTTATTTGAGACAGGAAAACAAAAGCCTACTTGACTGACCTTATAATTGAGCGGGCATCTGCAGCAAGATACAAGAATCTCGACTCCAATTTTGAGATGAAAATATCTCTCTCCTCGATATCGTCCAAAGCGACAACAGAATCTGAATTCGGCCTTTTTGCAATTGATTTTAGCAATGGGCTGAAATAGCTGCAAAATAAGGAAATGCAAAACCAACGGTTATGCTGGCAATGTGAACATTGGAATAGTATCAGAAGTAGATATTGTGCCACAACTTTTGATGGTAGTCCCATGTTGCAAACTCAGGAAAGTGAGTAGGTCTAACTGAATCAGTGAGCACATTAAAAAAGAAATCAAGAAAAAGGAAACCACGATGGTCTACTGTTCATAATTGTAACGTTCAATACACAGAAGGAGAAACAAAAAGGAGTACTGATACTAGTTTCCTAATAAATATGATCTAGTTGCCCTCTATCTTGCAGAAATTCGCAGGCCTGTTCATCTTTGGCTCATAATTTAAATGCGTGAATTCTTTGGTGTTGCTAGTTTTGTAATCCTGCAGAACACTTACATGCAACTAAATAACGAACATTAAAAAGATTTGACAAAATGCGCAGCATTACATGGGCATTTCGAATTAGCACCACAGACAAATTGTAATATGGTCATGTACTGTCACATTGGCACAACTACGAGTAGGTAGCACCTGAATAGCCAACCAAAAGGTACAAAACAACTAGTATTAATTTGAACTTCCATAGTATATTCAACGTAACAGATTATATATGCATGATATTACCCAAATTCCAACCTAAAGAATCCAATTTCGTCTCGTGAAACCCAATACTATTATCCAAACCAACCAATCCAGTTATCTCAATCCTAAACAGCATTCGAACAATCAGCAAGCGATCGGACCTGGTACCATAGAGGATCTCCTCGAATTCCAGCAGCTCCTCGTCGGTGGCGAGCTCGAGCACCAACCTCAGCTCCGGGTCAGACATGCCTTCAAAAGCATACAGTTGATAAAAGGTCAAGTTCAGGTCAAGTTCGCATCGCAGCACCAATTTTATTACTCAAGAGTACCTTCTGCCACAGTCGCCGCGGAGGATGAAGCGGCCGCCCTGGGAGGGAGAAAGGGGTGGAGGGCCTGGGTCCCGTGGGTTCCGCCGGGGCGAGGAGAGGCCGCGACCGCAGGAGCGCGGCGGTCGGCGTAGGCCGGCGAGGTTGGGGCCCACCGTGCTGTGGGTAGGCGACAAAGTGAGTACTGGAAAGTGGCGGTGGTGAAGGATGGGAGGGTTTTGGCCGTTGCGGCGGCGGCCATTGGCGGCGGCTAGTATCGCCGGCGGACGGCGCGGTGGATGGTCCAGACTCGCGACGAGGTTCTGTGGAGCACACGTGTTAAGGTACGGTCGTATAGAAAAAATCGTGTGGCCTTCCCGTCTTTCCCCGGTTATTTTCGATTACTTTTTGGTCGTCGAAAAAACTACCATAGATTAGAGTTTTTTAGACCCCTCCCAATCCTCCAACTTGAATTGGTACTAAGACATGCTATATAAGCAAGAAGATGATGTGACGGGATAATTAAGAAGGAGAGAGATAGTTTTGGTGTCTCCAGAAAGAAACGGCGCCAGGCACAAGGCCCTAGGTATTTTAGATCTCGTGCGGATCTCCTAGCCTCTATCATCTTTTTTTTCCCCTTGCTGCCAATTAAATGTCCACAGAAGATCCTACAACTAATTAATTAAAGTAAGCTTAGCTATAACAAATTAAGCACTTATGCATTGAGAAATTTAGTTCCTAAACCCCTCATGCACTAAGCACTTGCTCTAAGCATCTGTACACTTGAAGAAGCTTTAAGATATGACTTCCTCCCTAGGAAAGAACACAAAAATCGCTATTGATCTGCGCAAGTTTCTTTCTTTCGGATAGACAATGGCAGATTTAAAACTGCATAATACAAATCTCTACTACTTAAAAAAAAGTAGCGTTCCCTTTCCTGCCGGCAGAGTGCGTTTTGCCCACTCTTCGTCCAACCTTCCTGTTTTGCAACCTTCCTGCCAATAAATACTTACCAAATATGTGTTTACCAAATAAAATCATACTATTTTTACACAATCACATTAATATAAGCAGGTAAATCACGAGCTAACGTACTAGAATATTTATACCCCGTTGCAGCGCACAGGCAATTATCTAGTTAGATTAAATATGTGGAGATGTGAGGACGACGCCGGTCTCACATAAGGGAAGCAATCGTCCGCTATTTGGCTATGCAGGGTGATATATCGAAAATGCACGATCGCTACGCACATGGTTGTTGAGGAAGCTGGCTCGCGGGCCACAACATACATGCTGACATATTTGGTAAAAAAAGTTAGGTGTATTTCTTACTAATCCCACGTGGATGAAAAATGAAGTTACCTAGTCTATCCATGTCTCATCAAAGTTTAAACCAGACTAAGGATTGGAATCTAAACGTACCCGTTACTAAATTTATGCTTCAAGATAGATGGGATGGAGATGAGGTTAGTGTGAGAGATGGATATGTTATATTTAAATGTAATGACAAATTTTTTGACCTTTTTGAGAAAAGTCTGATAAATATTATTTAGAAAAATCTTTCTTCTTTTAGCTTGGTACTTGATTTAGTGGGTAAAATATATTTCTGAAACTACCTATTATTTTTAAGGTTGTCTTGACAAAGTTATAGATAACATGGTAAAAACGTTATATGGAATGTGCCAATCTTGTAAACTATGATAATTTTCGAAGTAAATTCTTGTAAATTTGGTGTACATTATATCTCTTTATATGTACATCTGGATACAACTCGAAAATCTAGATCTATTTAGTTTGTACA
Organism: Stipa capillata; assembly: GCA_019208055.1. Lineage (NCBI taxonomy): Eukaryota > Viridiplantae > Streptophyta > Magnoliopsida > Poales > Poaceae > Stipa > Stipa capillata. Next base: position 280,981 of record JAGXJF010004652.1, read on the forward strand.
TAAATATAACATATAAAATAAAAATTATATTAATAAAATCATTGGCTAAAAAAAATTGAAAACGAAAAGAAATGTACAACTACAACATTTTTGGCATCAGCTAAATTTGTTCGGAGTTTGACTAGGCTCTCCTAGCACTTGATACCAAAGGACCCCTTAATTACATATTGTGCCATCCAGCATGGAGGGTGGCCTTGCTTCGGCCTTACCTAGTTCGGCCTGATCACATTCGGATCAAGGAAATGTGGGCTGGGGTAGCCTTGCGTCTGGTTTGCCTGATCTTTGCTTTGGTGATGGGCTTAGCCCAGCTGGCCTAACCCCAACTACTTGTTCGGTACTCCACCAGAGATTCGAAATCAGCCTGTAGTTTGTACACGACCGTTGAGTTGAGTTCAAGCACTGTTCATTCAAGTTCTCAGAAAAAGAAAATGTTCGTTCAAACTCGTGTACAGCTCCGGGCAAGTTAACGGTTCAGATTACCAAACTAACCAAGAACTATAAACGATTTGCCGCTTATTCAAGCACCATAGCCACTCCAATAGTTCCATGCACAAGTCAAGCGACATTATTCGGCAGAAGTATTATTCCTTCAATATTTAAAAGTTGAAGGCCTCTTGCCCTCTTCTCCAACTGGTCCACGTACAATTGTGTCTGGGCACGTCTGGTCGTCTGAATGTCATTAATCTAGAAGACGCAAAGGGAAACGGTGAACTGGGTTATAATGGAGAAATAGAATGTGATTGGAGGCAACTATTTTGATCAATTGCTCCTTGTTGCAGCCTGAGTGTCCTAGTTATCTCACCGCGTTGTTCAGGACCAGTTAATGACCCTCTAGAGGTCACACTCGGCAACGAACTTAGCAAGACATAATTTCTGTCATCGCTCAGCTTAACATCTTTGATGATGAGTATTGCGCACTATATACAAGCAAAAGTTAATTACAAGTAGTAGATGTCAAGATTTGAATGTTCGTTTGCTGAGAAGAAAACACCAGTATTCTCCACCACCAACATTTTCTGACAACCCAGCCAGTTTTCAGCAGCATAAAGTTGCAGAAAGACAAAAGGCTCCCCCTAATATAAGTCCGAGTAGCATGTCTGTACAGAATGCACACAGCAGATACCAACATGCTACAGTTTCACAATGCTTAGAGGGTAGCCATGGATTTCTCATGTCTGGTCCATGAGCCGATGAGAGCAGAGAGCTCGTCACAGCCCCTCCGTAGTCTGCGGACTGCACCGTGCAGCCCTCTATTTCTACAGTGCCGCAGCACGCAAAATCGCCAATCATTGTACCAAAACCATGTAGCCTGCGAGTGATTTCCTCTGCGTGCTGGGCTGGGCACGGCTCCAGGGATGGACAGATCTGAAAGCGTAAACAGGGGCTACGCGAGAGAGTAGGGCCACCTGCTGCAGGCTGGCCTTCGAGAGTGTCAGTCCAGTTTGCACTTTGCAGTACTAGGCTGGGCCGGGGACATTGCTGCTTTTGCCTGTCGCTTCGATCGTTTGAAATCTCTAGCCAGCAGTGTCGCGTCGCACTGGAGTTCAGTTGCCGAGCTTCGGAAACGCATATATATATATGCAATGCAATGGCATGGCCGGATCGTGATCGAGGGCACGCATGCATGCACATTATTCATGCATCATTAATTCATCGATCGGTACATGTGCGCAGCTGCGCATGATGCAGAAAAGACATGTTTTTTCCGGGAGAGAAATCATCAGGCCCGTGCATCGACGCACTACTGACGCGCCCATCGATCGATCAGCAGCGGCGACACGCGCCGGGCCCCGCCCCAGCCGGTCCGGAAAAGCACGAACTGGAGTTTCACTGCCTTTTCGGCCGTGCAAACCGCACGCGCCCCACGTAACATACTCGCACCGAGGGGGCGGAGGCCGGCCGGAACACGGCCGGCGGATGCCTCGGCATCCGCACGTGTTCCTCCTCGCTCCTGATATTTTTGAAACGAATCGCTCCTGTTACCGATCGTCGATGGCTTTACTTCGCCTGCGCGGGGGACGAAATCATGCATACGGCAGGCGGGAGAAAGCCAAATCTGGCCCTCTGCCGAGTTCCAATGCCGGAACTAGCCCCCGGCCGGGGGCAACGCCGTTTTTGTCACCGCGAAGCTCCGGGCAGGCGACGCGTGGCACGCTCGCGGGTGGGGGTGCGATGGGGAGAGCTCGCGGTCCAGGCCCGCGACGGCAGAACGGCGGTCGGCACCCGCGAGGCGGCGAGGTCGCGGGCTCGGGGCGCGACGGCCTCCACAGAGCGGTGCGACAGACCGAGGCGAGCTCCGTCGCGGGCGCGGGGCGCGACGGCGAGCTCCGTCGCGGGTTCGGAGCGCGACCGCCTCCATAGCGCGGTGCGACGGACTCCAGAGCGTAGACCGAGGCGAGCTCCGTCGCGGGTTTGGGGCGCGACCGCCCCGGCGTCGCGGGCTCCGCCGTGGCCAGTGACGTTGTCGCCTTCTCGCGCGCCCGATCCGTGATCCGACGCCTTCGTGCAGCCCACCCGCGATTGTGCCACGCCTCGTCTGCCCGGAGCTTCGCGGTGACAAAAGCGACGTTACCGGCCAGGGCCAGATTTGGCTTTCTCCCTACGGCAGGCTACCAGTCCACAACGAACGATGGCCGGGCCGATCGAACGCCGTACGTGCGCCATCACACATATTCACGTCTGTCCTCCGTCCTCAGTGTCACGCCGATCGACGTCGATGCCGACGCGAACAGCGCCTATATAGCTACGCGGCCTACACGAGCGATCGATCGATCGGGCCCATCTCAGCTGTCTGCCTGACCTGTTCACCCCATCAGCCCCTGGCCTCTCAATCTGTCGTTCTCTGTTCACAATTTCTCAGGTGGGTGGGAGCTCACCTGCTCGACTGATCGATCCGGTCGACTCGAACCATAGAAGCCCCCAAGGTTTCCCACGCGGCCCGCCGATGATCAGCACTGGGTCACCCCCTCCTGGGCGTGTGTACGTGCGCTTCATGCATCACACTGCTTGTGCGGCACGTACCCGTGTTCCCCACGATGATGTGCATTTTTTTTTATTGACGATGCTATTGATCGCGTACTACGTTGCATGCCAAAATCTTCAAAAGTTTTGGGTTGTCAGGATCGAGGTGTACGTAGCAGGAGAGTCCATGCATGCATGTGAACCTGAATTTATTTGCAGCTATGCTTGATCGATCCCAAGAAAGAAGAAAAGAGGCAACAAGTCTCCACGACAAATATGATTCCACTCATAGTTGGATGTTCATGTATTATCTGGATCATATAAATTGATTTATGATTTATGCTAACGTTTTGTCAAAACACTCACTTTATCCATTCTTTAGATTTATGCCAAGGTTTTGTAAAAATATTTTACTTTATCCGTTCTTCATTATACAACCTTTCATTCTGTAAAAGATGTCTCAATCCATTTCCTTCTCATTCTCAAGTCCTCAATCTTTCTATCTATTCATCCACCATCTTCTCTCTCCTGAGAATATGAGCACCCAACTAATTTATAAACAACAAAATTATTATGATACTTAGCAACATTCGGTGATGATTTAGTTCATCTGATAGTGTTCGTGTTCAAACAAAAAAATTGTGTTAATAATTTTCTCCACCTTCATGAACGAAATAATCAAGAATAAAATTTTTTTTTCACGTTCATGAACTAAATTGCTCCACATCATGAACAAAATATTGTTTTCATGGTTCTTTTTTTATGCACAAAAATCACGAAAAAATGAGGCACAAAAGTATATTCTCTCCTCTCTCTCTCTCTCTAATGATATAATTGAAATCATGAAAATAGAAGGGTGTAAACGTAAAATGACCATGCACAAATCTTGAAGCACTTCGGACAATATATACATTATATGGATACCTTATTATGAGTGGAAAAACTACACTCAAGTCTCCACAGCACAATCAATAATGCAATACACCAAACAAGTCTATAGCAATCTGAGGACCTGAATGGAAGAACAGCTGCCTTTTCCCCTCAAACAACGTAACAACTTTACTAGTCCATGTCGATCACGTAGAGGGGGAACAAACGAGACGCACAGTGCGAAGATACGGTGAGCTCTACAGTGATAACCACACTGCTTAAGACACGAGCAGCGCTGCAGAGTACATGCATACACCACCTCACTATTTTTAAGCGCTAGGGATAGCCTTCGCCGTGCATGCATACTGTTCCCCAACGCTGCAAATACAAGTACACTGCAAGATGCTCTCTGGAAAAATGAGCGCGCATGATGCAACCATTGATGTCCGTCCATGCATGCATTATTTCCTCATCTCAGGCGGGACATGCATTCACAGCATGGATGCATGCAACGCTGGCATATATAACTCGAGTAGTAGTAGCAGCAGTAGTAACGAGATTAACCATCGCCACCAACCTTAGTAGGCCGCCACGCTAAATGTTGTCACGAGAAGTAAATACAACCTTCGCATGAGGTGCTTGCGCGCTGGGCGCGAAGCCGGTTGAGGCCCATATGATTGACCACCGTATCCCCAGCTTCTACGCATCTATCTGCAGTACGGCGCCAGGCATGCAATGCCGCATTGATAACTCGCATGAACCATACCGACCAAACCGATCCATGTCATCTCAGTTTTTCCTCCAGACCGTAATTAAAGTCCCTCCTAATTTTTTGTGGGCTGGCTAGCTGCATCACGACCGTCTTTTGGATCGGAAGAAAGTCTCTGTTTTGCTATCCTGTTGCAGTCTTGTAGATACGTTACACTCGCAGTGCATACACTGCTTGACTCGCAATGGCTATCTCTCCTATCACCGCTATTCTCTGCAAGCTTTGGCTGTCATTTTTCTCTCTCTACTCCTTGTCTGCTTGCGCTGGGAAGCTTGTAGGCAATGATTGACACATGCACCATTTCAAATCGTTGTAGCCATCAAAATTATCAAAAATAAATTGAGGTTTGACTTCTATGTGAAAGAGGGAAACCGGGAGCCAGGCAGGAAGCTAGTGGCCTCTGTGACTGATTTGCGAGATTGTACCCTGCTTTATCTTGAGGCGTACGGCTACATTGCATGCCTTTGTTTAAAATTTGATGCTAGTCTTAAGCACGTTGACACTATTAAGCTGTCAGCAATGTGCATGCACCGAATTCAACTCGACTTTTCCTTTGTCTGCGTCCCATTCGTGTCTTGTCATAATCTTTCAACAACCTAGATCTGCATTATTTTCTTTTCTTTTGACCGCCAATTCTGCATTTCAGAGCACAATCTTAAAAAGCAAATCTATATGTTAAATGTACTAAGAACAATCTTAATATATTGTATCTAAAACTGTATCATATTGCATTAAATGATGTTTATATACTACTCTTGCTTATTGTATCTAAAGAGCTTTTATTTAATATATTTGTTGATTTATACTATCCATTCAACTCTGTGACGTATGTATGGCATGTCTGCTCACTCCCGTTAAGTCCTCAAGGAGGCGGCCATGGTGGCTTAGCTACCCAAGCTCACCGGCAATGCAGCGTACTAGAGGGAAAGGCAAGGATGAAAATGGAATTAAGGAGTTGTCTTGAGCAAGTTTGAAGCTTCGGCAGGGTGAAACAGCATCACACAACACCGGTGGTCACGATGGGCAGCGTGGCATCGGCTCTCCCGTGGACATGAATCTGGATCACTGAATCGTGGAATTGGTTGAGCAAAAGTGTAGAGTAGGGTAAGAAGATGGCGCAGGACAAGAATCGACCTAGGGCTCAGCTAGGGCAAAGATCGGTGTGTTGCGGTGGTGGCTGGAGTTGTAGAAGAACCGGAAAATTCGGCGAGGTCAAGGCAGCCGTTGACATGGTCGTGCGGCCACATCGTGGTGCACCTTCGCAGCTGGTAGACTATCGTGGCGGCTTAGTCTACGAGGATGAGACAACGACGACGAGGTGAGCCAAGGAGGACACGATGATGATAGCAGGAGCGAGGAAGATACGGCAACTATGGCACCGGTGACTTCATGGCTAAGGAGGCGGCTTTGTGGGTGATGGTAGCAGCTTTGTTCTGTGACCAGGTGAAAAGGAACGAAGAGATGGGAGAGGGGTGGGGGTTGCGTATGGGATCCATCCAACAGTTATTTTGCATCATTTACGTTGATAAGAGTCGTATCTGGATTATTATATGATAACTCTATCTCTCCTTTAATTAACTTTCCATATAAGCTTTTCCCTTATGAGGCATGTTTAAGATAGTTCAGTAAAGCATTGGGACTGCCCTATGGGCAATCCTAGTGCATTGTATCTTAAACTTTATCATACGCATAAAATATGCATTTAGATACTAACTCCCCGAGTGTCTTGTATTTTAATGTTGTATCTAAATGAGTTGTCATTTAATATGTTTTGTGAGAGAAAACTCATAACTTGGGTACCGTATTAAGCGCCATATCAAGATTAAGATACATTATCTCTCTCTTTCCTCTTTAGTTAGGCCTCCACGTTAATATTTTTTTTTGCTAAAGTGGCATGTTTAAGATACAGTATGTACATTGTGGAGCACTGAGACTGCCCTAGTCAAGCATGTTAGTTCTAGCTAGGCCTTCACACCTATTAGCCCCGTGTAAATAGTTAAGAGGACTGTCTAATGAGCAATCGTCTGCCGTTGGATCTTAATCAGCATGCTATATCTACCTCTTATCCTCCCAAACCCTATCTCCACGTAACCTTTCTTGACATAATCTATCGCAGTCGCCACCCAACCCACCTAGTGTGCCGCCTCCCTAGCCCCTCCAGCGAGCCCCTCCCTAGCCTACGTCCTCCTCCCCCGTGTTGGCTTCGTTTGACGACGTCACCGCTTCCTCTCTCATCAAAACCACCCTCCTTTCCCTTCTTCGTTGGCAGATCCACTTGTACCGCCCACTGTCTCTTGACCACAATGATCACCACCATTTCCTCCCCCAGTGTGAAACCACCCATCGTCCCTGCCCACCGGCCGTCATCCACCACTTATGTCCAACAGTTCTGTCGTCCCACCTTACTGCCCCACCTTGTCGCCCAAGCGCCGGTCCGCCACCTCCTTCAGCCATCCCTTTAAGCTTGGGGGCACCAGTAAACCCCTAATCTCCCCCTTCCCAAACCTTGACCCAATCATGGCAAGAACATTAACCGCAAAACACATCGTGTGGACTCGAGGAGATCTAAGAGTCAGTAGTATTGACGGAGAATTTGTTAATTTTCAGCCAATTCGATAGTTAAAACTGCTGAAAGCTGACATCACTTGCATATGAAAAACGTTCTACATCCTTAAAAATAGAAAAATCGCCATACAGACCACACAAGTAGTGGAGCAGTAGCTAGTTTGAAGATTACTACTTCAACTAGATGAATCATTTTCGGTCTTAGAAAAACAGACGAATCAAGTTATCCCATAAACTAGTACAAATATGTCAAGGGAATAATCTTTTTTTGGATGAATTGGAGGGGAAAAGCCCCTACCAAAATTTTATTGATTAAAAATCAAGTGCCAGGGTACAAGCATGCATCTTCATGCATGAGTAGAATGATCAAAGATCACCATTATTGTTAGAATACAATTGTGTTGGAATTGATGATGTGTAACCAGGCAGAGATACTGGTTCTTTGTTTATCTTTTCTGGTTCTTTTAAGCCATAGATGAAGCATATCCTTGATGTTTGAGGAGGTGTGTAGGGGGGAGACTTCAATGTCATCGAAGACTTTTCGATTCCTTCACATTAGACATATAGCTATCAGTTCCCAGGCCTTGCGAAGCATAGGAGGGAGCAGCATTATTCCTGTAGAGAACAACTTGTCTATGTGCTCAATATTAAGTGGTTTCATGTGTAAGGTATTCCAAATATTACAAGAGTGTCGGCATCTAATGGCAAAGTGTTCAACTGATTCTGGCGCATTGCAGCCAAAAGGGCAATTGATATCAATTGGTATACCTCTTTTCCTTAACTCTACCCTTACTTTAATTTTTTGGTTTATGAGTTGCTAGGCAAACACCTTACACTTGATTGGGGCTGTATTGTTCCAAAGAAGATAGGATTCACTAGCTTGGATTCCACCAAAGGAAAGGAGGCTGTAGAAATAAGAGGAATAAATTTTATTGCCTAGATTACAAATAGGGAGTTGGATATCAATGGAATATTTTGGGAAGTCAATTGTGTTTAGTAGGGACATAAGAGATGAAAGTTCGTTCGATGATCTGGAGGATGTGAGAGGTCTTAGACTAATGTTCCACTGAGAGTTAACCCAGCAGTCTGCGACCAAGATATTAGTGTGTAGCGCATGAGAGTATAAAGCTGGAAAAGATAAAGCTAGTGGGACTGGTCCCATCCATTTGTCTAACAAGAATGCCGTAGTGTTACCATTACCAATTTGGACTAGAGTAGCCGATCTATATAGCTAGATGAGGGGCGAGATTTGATGCCAAGCCTGAGAGGAAGAAGCTAGGTTATCACCAATACTGACGTTACGGAAGTGGGCTTTGGCAACCCAACGGGTCCATGGGTTTTGGGGGTCAGAGAGAAGCTTGTGAATAAATTTTATGAGGAGGCAAGAGTTTTATGTCTCAGTATTCCTAATACCTAGTCCTCCCTCACTTTTTGGACGGCATCCTTGACTCCAAGAGATCATGTAGTCTAAACCTGAGACTTTATTTTTGCCCGTCCAGAAGAAGGCCCTACATTTTTTGTCAATTTGGTAGATAAGCCATTTTGGGAGTTTGAGGCAAGACATGAAGTGAAGAGGAATGGTGACAAGAACTGACTTGGTTAGGGTCAAGCGCCCCCCTTGGGAGAGGAAGTTGGTAGAAAAGGAGTTCAGTCTGTTATCAATAAGGGACAGAAGGGGAAGGAATGCATTTTTTGGGATTTTAGTGTCGGATAAAGGAATACCTAAGTACGTCTATGGGAAGGAGGCAATAGGACATCCTAGGATTTCTGAAATGAGGTTGGACTCATTAGGAGATAAGTTTATGGGAACGAAAGTTGATTTAGAGAAATTTATACAGAGTCCAGTAGTGCGGGCAAAAGCGTCCAAGATTTCTTTGAGGAGTCTAGCTTGTTCCGGACAACCTTTGATTAAGATTAAGGTGTCATCTGCAAACTGCAAGGTAGGACATGTGTCTTGTTCTAAAATGGGGTGAGTGAGAACGCCAAGTCTCGAGAAGGATTGAATCAATTGTTGGATTAAATCCGCTATGATGATAAAGAGCAAAGGGGAAATCAGGTCTCCTTGCCGAAGCCCTCTTTTGATTGGGATCCAATTTCCTGGAATACCATAAAGAAGAACCGTAGTTTTAGCAGAGGTCAAGATTGATTCAATCCATTAGATCCATCGACCGTTAAAACCTCAAATCTGCATGATATTACGGAGATAGTCCTAGGAGATGGTGTCGAAGGCTTTGCGGAAGTCCAATTTGAGGACAATGGTTTTCTTCTTGCGGGATCGATAGCATTGGATTAGATCCGCTGCATACATGTAGTTATCCACGATACATCTATTTTTAATGAAAGCCGATTGGTCCACATCAACTAGACGCTTAATCTCCTTCTGAAGGCAGGCGGCCAAAACATTAGTTATGAGTTTCATGAGGCAGTTAAGCAGCGAGATTGGTGCAAGAGCATCTAGGCCCCTAAATGGTTTTAATGGTTAATGACAATCTAAACTGGAATCTAATGTTTACAGTGAGTGTAAGCAGGATAAGTAGGTTCTATGAAAAGGATTCATCCAGGAAAGGATGATCACCCAAAATTACAAAGGTGGTTTCCAGGACAAGGAGATAGCTACGCTAGGCAGCTGTACCACAGCTGTGAAGAAACCGGTGCTGTGCAAGGGGTTGCAAGCAAGGTGATGGTGGCTTGATGCGTCAAGGGCCGTGACTACAGTGGTGGAAGCTGAAGCCTATGTTTGCTAGTTTTCTTGAGTCCTTAGGAAACACTTGTACTATCAAGAAGGATGAAGTAGCAATGATTTTTGGAGGTTCTTTTGCTCAATGCTCAGAGTGTTGGACAGCGGCACTGATTCCTTGAGGTCAGTGGCCTTGTAACAACAGTTTTGCACAAGTGTGAAACTGGGATTGTGCTAGCACACTGCTGTGCTAGCTTCCTAGAACCCTAGAGCCAAAGTTACCTGTGTGGCACAGCTGTGTCACAGTTGAACAACCGCTCTATGACTCAAGTACATCTCTGTGCAAGGGGAGAGCTTGTAAATACTAAGGGAACTGCACTACAATAGCCTGTCTGCCGAGTCAGAAGACTGTTAGAGGTTCTCTCCTGAGTAGGCATCAGAGTTAGTGTGTGCGCTGAGGGCATGTAATGTGCCAGGACCAGTCTGAGTAGTGATGCTACGTTAGTTATGGTTTCACCTGTGTCAGCCTCCGGTGACACAGGTGTCGGTCTGCCTGAGCCGGTTACCATTGTGCGTTGTGATTAGCTGTGTCACCGGTGCCTGTCACTGGTGAGTCATTTAATCCTACGTGGCATGAGTGTAATGGTCAGGTGCCTGTGGACTCTATATATAGGGGATCAGGGGAGGTCTTAGACCTCAACCTTTGCAAAAAAAGCTCTGCAATCCATTTTGACCATTGCAAACCTCTTTTCTCTTGAACAGAAGCAAATCTTCCTAAGTCTTAATTCAAGTGAGAGTTAGAGCTTTAAGCTGAGAGCACTGGTTCCTCCAAGAGTTGTTGTTGCAGATTCTTTCTTGGCATGTCTACTCCTAGATAGGCGTAGGAGTTGCTGTGACCACCCAAGCTTGTGTGGGCTGGTACAGTAGTTTGTGAAGGTGATCTGAAGTCTACCTGCTGTAAGGCGAAAAGACTTCCACAAGCGAGAGAAAGAGACCTAAAAACTCAGGTACTCAGAGAACAAGCACGATTCAGTGCTTATCATCTCTCTTCGGAGTAGCCTCTCCAACGGAGACGTATCATCTCTGAAAAGAGTGGAAACTTCGGTGAAAAATCCCTTGTCTCTCTGAGTACTTTCCATTCTGTACTTACTTGCTCATCTGGTTTGCATGCTTGTGTGATCCATTGTTATATATAACCTATCTGCAATCCTATCTCATTGTCTGTGTTAATCTAGTTGTGTCACAGTTGTGTTATTGCTTATCTCATATCGGTGCCAGTTACCTGCTACACAGCTATCTGTCATATACATCTATTTAGGGTTTTCAGCTTACCTGTGTTAGCCACATGTGTGACAGTTGTGTGTTAATTTACATATCAAATATTGTCTGAGTAGTTGACCTGTTGCACAGCTAGCAAAACCCTTCAACCAGTTAAGTATTTAATCTTGATAAACTGAAGTAATTGTTTAAAATTGATTAGCCTCCTATTCACCCTCCCTCTAGTCGGCACCTACGATCCTTTCAATTGGTCTAAAAGAGTCAGGACTGCAAAAGTTCTCTTTTTTCCGAAGGAGGATCATGTATGATCGGTTAAAACGTTCTAATTGGGCCTGATGCGAGTAAAACTCTTGGAAGAGGTTAAGGATATCTCCTTTTGTTAAGGTCCAGAAATCTATGAAGAAGGCCGATCCAAAACCATCTGGTCCCGGACTTTTATCGCTAGGAATAGCTTTGAGGGCTACAAGGATTTCAGGTGAAAGGTTTGGAAATATTATCTAAGTTAAGTGGGTGCGGATATAGAGCTGTTAAATCAATGTCTTGCTCATAAGGTTGCTTAGTGCCCAGGAGGTTCTTGTAGAACTTGAGGAACAAAGTAGCTTTTTCTTTATGGGAGAAGATATGGCTACCATCCTGTTCTCGGATTTGATTTGATTTAATCGAAGTCGTGCAGAGGCCCGAGAATGGAAGTACTTGGTGTCCTCATCCCCCAGGAGACACCAAGTGATTTTTGCCCTTTGCCTTGCAGCTACTGCGATAGAATGAGTTAGGCTAATAACATGGCTTTTGAGAAGCTTTCGGAGAAGGAGTTCCAAAACTGTTAAGTGCCTTCTTTCCTCTAGCCAATCTAGCAGGTTAAGCGTCAAGTTGGAGGAATCTAATTGTGCTTGAACTGGTTTGGTGTTTTTTTTCCAAGCTGAGATGGCAGCACGTAGCTTCCTGAGTTTGGTGACTAGAGATGCCACCTCGTTGTTGGAGATAGTAGGCTCCCCCCAAACAGCCTGAACGTAGTTAGAAAAACCTAGTCTGAATTTCTAGTTATTCTGAATGTGGTAGATTTAGGAGTTTTACTATCTAGCTCTATCTTGAGAGGGACATGATCAGAGGTGAATCGAGGTATCGAGGATAGGGATGAGTTAGGGAAGAGTGAGTCCCACTCAGCGTTAAATAGGACTCGGTCAATGCGTGCTAAGATTGGGGGATCTTGTAAGTTTGACCAGGTGAACAATCTATCTAGGAGAGGGAGGTCTTGCGTCTGAAGGTTCCAAAGGAGATCACTGAAGAGAGATGTTTCTACTATGGTGGCCCTTCCCGTACTTCTTTTCGAAGGATCATGGACAAAGTTGAAATCTCCCGCTACTAACCAGGGACATGAGATAGACAGGGAGAGCTCCTGTAGTTCTCTACAAAAGGACAATCTCGTTTGGTGGTCATTTGGCCCGTAAATGTTCATGATCCAGAAGGTTAAGTTCTCAAAAACTGAGGAAAGAGCTGTAGATATGGAGTGTTGCTTTAGAATTGAGTTTGTTAGGGAGAAGCAATTAGGGTTCCATGCTGTAAGAATACCACCTGCCAAGCCAGTAGCATCTAGATGCAGAGATTGGTTGAGTTGAGGCGGTAGAATAGAAGAGAGTTTAAGGGGAGATGGAGAAGAAAGTTTCGTTTCCTGGAGGAGAGCGAAATCGAAAACATCAGATGACAGAGAACTCCGAACTAGCTCGCATTTTGAGGAATCCCCCAGCCCTCTTACATTCCAACAACACAATTTAAATTTCAAGGTACTCATCATATTTAAATTACATACCCATCAGCACAAAACTTAAGTGCAGGATGACACCCACTAATGACCATAATGATGATCGGACACAGACTCAAAAGCGACCATATTCTAATACTTCTAAGAGATTCGACTACAACAACCAAAAGACACGGGCTGGGTAGCTGCGAGCAAAAGCAAAAGGAGCCCGGACCGAACTCAGGTAATTATGTCTTCTAATCATCAGCGGAAGCGATTGTAGCTTTAAGAGCGTCCATACTTTCTTGTGGGAGACAGCAGTTGCTGGCAAATTCCAGGATCAAAGATGATGGGAGAGGTGGAGGCGGTGTGTTCATGGCACCAAAAGCTTGACCTTTTCCTTTAGCCTTCTTAGTGGAATGTGTTGGTTCTTCAAACTGAAGGGCTTGAGCTTTTTTCTGAAGAGCCTTATTAACAACATTAACATACAGACCATTATGACGATCTCGGAGACGTTTACTACGTCTGGGCTCCTCTGATGGCATTGAGACTTCTAGCGGTGTGTGCAGAGGAGTCGAATGGGGTAGAATATCAACAAGAGAGATCACTTGATCTATCTACTGGCTTGGAGGAGAATTGATCCGTTCACGAGTTGCTGGCATAAGCTTTGGCGGGGAAGACATGATAGCATCAAGGTCAATTGCTGGGATAGCGACTGGTACCGGGATAGTGGCTAGGGGAGTGGTGGTAGCTTCTCCCGTTATCGAGTTTCCCTGGAGCGGTGACAGGCGAAGGAAGTCTGGCGTCGAGAGCAGGACTTGAGAAGGAGAGTTTGTGAGAGGTGCCCCGCCTGGACCAAGGCGGGTTGTGTTGGGGGAGAAATTAGGGCTAGGGAAGGAGTATGCAGATGATGCGGTGGAGGATATATAATTAACTAGCAGGAGCGGGCTGGCAGGTGGAGTGGGATGAGATATAGGATCTGTCGGTGTATGAGCCGATGGAAGAGATAAATCAAGGAAGCCGTTGATTGTCAAGGGAATAATCAAAGGTGACCGCTACAAATCGGCATGCCGATTTGTGCATTTCATCGGCACAGTGCACATCCGTCGGATTAGACGGCAAGATTAGCAATAAACATGATTAGCTAAATTTACGGGAAACATTTTTAGTGACTATAGGAAACAATTGTAGTGATAATATGAAACATCGTGGGCTCCTTCTGTTAATGCAACATGGAAACATTTGTACAGCGAGAGGGAAACACTTTAGTAAACCTTGTGCAACAAAATTTTTGAACCAATACAATAATGAAAACACATGTTGTACATCTGATTTTTAAGGAAACTGATCCCAAAATTTTAGGGAACAAACTGCGAATTTAATTGGTTTAATTGACGATTGAATTGGCCAGAGTAGATATGCATGGAAATATTGTTGTCGTTGCACAGCAACATATAGTTAAGACGTAGGCAACAAACTTGTTGAATCAATGCAACACACGTCATAGATCCAATTTTACAGAAATAAAATTGGTTTAATTGGTTTCTTTCATCTAAGTATTTTGTCTCATATGTAACAAAAAAATGCTTCCTATACAATAAAAAAATGTTTCATGTGCGTGTTCTTGGTGACGCATTTTACTAAAACGTGCGCAACAAATTTGTCAAACCAATACAACGATTAATGTTTCATTCATCCGGGAAACTTTTTTATGTTTCTTTCATCCGGGTATTTTGTTTCCTATACAAAAAAAGTTTCATATACAACAACAATTTGTTTCCATCATCGTCCAGCCGCTCGACCTCTCCGTCGCAAGGACCCGAGGAATCCTTCGTCCTGGGTTTCTTATGCAGGTCCTCGCCGTCGCCGTCGCCGCTACTGCGCGCATGGCGTGTTGGAACGCGGCGCCGAAGCCCAGCCAACAAACTGATTCTCTTGTGCTAATCAGTGATGTGCTAGCGTTAATCAATGGATCGGTGATTTTGCGTTAATCAGCCGTCCGCGCTTAGGATCTGGCACGACTTCAGCGACGTGCTGGTGCCGCTGTTCGTGGCATCGCGTTGGTGCCGTTGACGGTGTTGGCTTGCTGGAATGTGAGTACTTCCGCACATGAAGAACTAACTTGATCAAATCTGCTTGCTTTGCTACCTAGTACTACCGAAAGGGCTTATTCGCTATGGAACTCTCACCAGAGTGTGGAGGAGTGCTCGAGCCTACGAGGTGCCGCCCGTCCCACGCATGCAGACGCGCGCTAGCTGCGCATCCGGCGCCACCGGCGAGCACCAAGTAGCGGTCCCCAGAATGACGCCGCGGGCTCAACAGCACCGGCGCACGAGGAATGGAGATCCAAAAGCGGACACTTCCGCCGGCGGCGACAGCGACGGCGGCGGCGGCGGCGGCGGCGGCCGGCGGTGCTGCCCCGGCCATGGAAGATGGTCAGCTTGACGCCGTGAACGCAAAGCATTAGATCAGGAGCTCTCAGATCAGCTACCGCTGCGCGTCGCCGTCGTTGCGGCGGCCGAGGAGGAGGGCGGCGAAGCTGGCGGCGGCGCAGAGCGCGGCTACGGCGTAGCCCTCGCGCAGTAGCACGCGGAGCGCGAGACGCGCGATGTCGGCCGCGGCGCGCTGCCCCTCGGCGACCAGCGATCTCCTCGACTTTCCCGCGAATGCCAGCAGCACGAGCAATTGAGAAACCCTAACATACAATTGGGGAATTATATAGGTAAAATAAACACCGTTGGATGATTAATCTGGACCGGACGGCTCCGTGCTAGACCGACGGGAGCACCGGATCGGTAGGTTGGCGTGTAGAGTTTACCATAATCAAAACACTAAAACATGTAAAACTGATTAACGTCCTTTAGTAACAGAGTTTCATTTGCATTGACTCAAGAAACGTTTCTTTGCACCATGTAGACCGTTTAGTAGGTGTAGCAGTAACTACTCGAGGTTTTGTACGCTCTACCAAACATATGGACCGAGACGGAATTATACCTCGTGAAGTTTGTTCAACGCTATGTCACGAGTCCTTTAAATCGTTTCGCTGGAGGGAGTTAACACAAGAGGGTGTCGTAACAAGCTAGGTGTATTGGCCCATCAAATGAATACGACTAGTAGCTGTTGGTAGGTCAAAGGGAAGAGATGTCCCTTCCCCAAAAAAGAGGGGTAGATAAATTTGAGATTCTTGTACCAGTATGTAGATATTTTAAATTTGATATTTGCTTTCAGTAAAAAGTGCTCGTAATTTTACGTTAGCAAGAAAAACATTTGAAATTTTATTTTAGTTCTGTTAAATACAAATATTAAATTCTTCAACTTCAGTGGATTTATGAATCTCAGATTTTGAAACTATGACGTTCAATATTTCCTTGGACAATCGCCTGCTTTCATCTTACCTTGCTTGCAGCTTTTGGTTCAAGTTGGTGCATGCCAGACCTAACTTTGGCAACTACTGTCCCACACGTAATTACAAGATACCAGCCTCTACACCGTTTGATTGATGTCATGAATTTGACAACCACGAAACTGCTTTGATCACAGCCTCGTGAATCATGACGACACTCATACCTGATCTCCAAATTTTGTCAAAATCCATCTGTACCCTACAAATCCCATGAGAACAAACAAATATACTCATTTATCTTCTACGGCTGTGTTGACTTAGTGTGTACATCATCATTCCTTGATTCTTGTGTACGGCGCAGCCTGACTTTTTAACCAGCCACTCGATCTATTCGAATGACGGGACGCAATATTTCTCCTTTTAAAAACAGGCTCTGTTATAACGTTGCGTTTGCCGTATACTCTACAGTGTCCAGCAGCCATGCTTTGCTCTGCTTTTTCGTGACCACAATGATGAAGCCATTGCACTTTGCTTTAGAGTTTAGATGCTCTCATGCTTTTATTTTCCTCAAATCAATACTCTCCCCTATCATCTTTCTTTATTTTTCTATCCTTCTCCTCGCTTCACTTTGGTGATTTGTTCTGTCCTGCTCTACAATGTCTTTATCCCTCCGTATGTTCTCTTTGCCGGACAGTGTTTAAAACAAAAGAACGAGAGGCAGCTCAGATACATAGAAAGGCTTTGCATTGCTACAAGTTCCACATGTGTATGTTGCATTTATTTTTTTCTGTCTTCTCTCTCCGTGAACCATTAGCCAGCCATGGAGGCAGCTCGAAGAAGCAGGCCCACGCTGTGCAGACAAAAGGAAAGCTGTTTGCTTTCAGCTTTCTGGAATTTAAGCAGCCGTAGCACCACCCTGTTTGTCTACTGGGAGCACAGGAACAGGGGGAAGTGCCAGCCGGCTTTGTCCGCCGCTACGGCAACCGACGATCCAAGAACAGTTCTGGAGAAAAAAGAAGGAAGAATTTTATTCATCCCTTATATAATCTAGCATATATTTACATGACATTGGAACAATGAAACTTGGAAGTTCGCACTAGCTAGCTAGAGAGCATCTAGCCACTGACTCTGAGCTTGCCGGGCATGCTAATCTACACCATTACCGGTACAAGATGATAAGACACATGGAAACATGCGTTCATGATTGCATTGCATTAGCCTCGCGTCCTTATGATGGTAATGGTGCCGCGCCCGGGAGTGTGCAGCCTCGTGAAGCCGGAGACGGCCTTGCCCGATATGCCTGGCCCGTCGGCCGAGAGGGCGCGCGGCGCGCACGCGAACTCGCCGACGGGGTGCCGCACGGGCCGCGCCGGCCGCATGAGGATCCGCGCGTTGATGTCTGCCAGCGTCGCGCCGCCGTCGAGCCCGTCGGGCTTCAGCACAGCGAACGGGCACACCACCCGGCCGGCCGACGCCAACGACGCCGACGCCGCCGTCCGCGGCCGCTTGCCGCTGCTCTCGCTCCACTCCGCCTCCGCCTCCGTTTCTGCTAGACAACGTGAAACCAACGTTAATCACTCGTAATCGACCAGAAAAAACTGTGCTCGATCAGTGGATGCCACTGTGAAATGCGTCGTGTCATGTCGCGAGATGGACAGCACCTTCCATTGTCGCACGTTTCAGCGAGGAGGAGGAGCAGCGGCGAGGGAGAGGCGGGGGCCGCGCGCCACGGCCACTTGGCGCGGTGGTGGCGTCCTGCGTCCGGGCCCCGCTGACATCGCTGACCTGTGGATCCGCGTGGCTGCTGGAGGAGGAGGAGCTGCGGGGGGGGCTCTGCCGGTGCCGGGGCCTGGAACGCGGCTTCCTCTGGCAATGTGGGCCCACTCGAGAAAATCGAGCCCAGAGGATCATCATCATCTGCAGCAGTGACCAATCAACCAGTTAATTAATTATTCAATTAAACCTTAACTAATCACGTAAAGGTGCGACTTTAACAAGAGCAGTACTACACAAGATTAGAATCTGGGGCTCTTGGGCACTACTAGCGCTACCATCTAAACATGTAAAACCCAGATCTGTCTTTACTTGAAAAGAAGCACCCTACCTTGCCTGCCTGTGAGTTCCTAACACGTCAGGTGCATCATGTGCACGCAACAATATTATACAGTTGCTGCTACTATAATTCTATCGATCATGAACAAATCATGGGGGTGGTGACAATTACGTGCCGCTAATCTTCCGTGGGCCCCACCCCACGCCCCCCATGGCATTGACAAGAAGCCATTGTTAAATGCGAGGCTCTACGACTTTGTGTTTTGTCCTTGCCTCCTTGGTGATGCTGTGCATGCCAAGGACCAGACCAGAGCAGACACCTAAAAAAACAGTCACCTACGAAAGCTGAACCTGGTCGAACGAACGAACGAACGAACGAACGAGAAACAATCAATTCGGAGCGCGAGGATTCAGACTCTTACAGAGGAAAGAAGAGCTCGTGGTGGTGGTGGCAGTTGCAGCGTTGCTGCTGGAGCTCTTCTCGTGCTGCAGGACGCAGCTGGAATTGATGGCGTCCTGCTGCTCGTTCGCATCGCTGTAGCTGCTCGCGTCCCAGAAATTCTGCACGGAAAAATGGGAGAAAGCGACGGTTTTAACACGAGTCCGGCATGTCGGGATTTTTTTGCAAGAAATTGACACCGTAATTAATTCAGAAGTGGAAGGTGAGGATAGGTTGGTTGGTCGCACGCACCAGGAGAAGGTCGTCCAGCTCCTCGGGCATTGCCACCGCGTCCTGCGGCTCCGGCGGGATGGCCGCCGCCGTCGACGCGGCCGGTGACACCGGCAGTGACTCCATGCCTGCGAGCCAAAGAAGCAACGAATTCACCTCTGGGGGCTGAAGAAAGACAGAACACGAGCGTGCAATGTATGCGACGCACGTACAGAAGGGGAAGAGGTCGTGGAGGTGGGCGTCGGCGACGACCCCGAAGCAGCCGAACGGCGGCTCCCATCCGAGCAGAGAGAAAGAGTCGCCGCCGCCGCCGCTGCAACTGCCGCTGTAGCCGCTGCTGGCGTCCAAGCTAGCCGCCATCGTGTGGAAAGGCCACCCCTGCAGCTGCAGCAGCTCTCTTTCTTGCGCTGTCTCCATGGTGCAGCAGCAGCAGCAGCAGCGGTATGATGAGCTGTGTCACTCACTCACTCACTCACTTGTGAGTGTGAGAGGCTAGAGAGCGGCGAGGCGTGCTTAAATAGGACGGCTTTTTTCGAAGTGTCCTACAAAAGCAAAAGCGTGCAGGTGCAACGCAGCATGTCAAGTCCACTACCTGTAACATACTCGTATACTAGTTGTGTCACTTTTGTGTGTGCGTGATACCTTGATGTGTGCTTCTTGCTTGACTTGCTGGTGTCAGTCGCGTCGCGGCCAATCCGGTTAAGATAAGAGGGGTATCGCCGTATCGGAGCGAGTGGATACGAGTACAAAGTCCAAACGAAGCAACGAAAGCAAAAGATAGGGGTGGTTGGGGCTTTCTCGTGATTTGTTATGTTCTTCTTCTCGTGCCGCTTTGGTTTGGCCGATCCTTCCTTCCCTGATCTCCTTTCTTTATGCTTGTTTCTTCACCGTTCTCCTCTTGTATTTTTCTCCCTCTTTTGATCCTCACCTGCTTTTGTTTTTCGTGCTGATATGATCGGTTTGTTCCTGGGAATCGCTCATCCGCAGGTTGGGGTAATTCGAAATATGTCGGCGAGTTCAGGACTACGGGTTCACTGCTTTGTTTTGTCAACTTTAACACCTTTCCCTATCACGTGTCTGGATCATTGTTTATTGAGTCTTTTTGGCTCGAAGTCTCCAAATATTACTGTACGTGGTTATTGTGAATGGTGGCAAATTGAGAGTTTTATTGTTCCTAGTTGATATTTTGTGTCTGTTACAAGGAGGTCAAAGCTATGCATGTAGCTACTACTTTAGTGATGTCACTGGTCAGAGAGTAAACAATTGGAGTGTATCAGCCAGTCCTGGTCTCCTGGAGATGACAACAGACACAAGCCCGGAATACTTGCACCCGAAAACGATCGTAACGGTTTTTCTCCTAACTATTTTGAATTCCGCTTCGTAAAACTTCCAAAGATAACGAGTAGAAACAATATCACGATTTTAACACGACTTTCATGGGCCACCGACGCATTATGACTTACTAGCAAGATGCCCGTGCGTTGCAACGGAACCTCAAATAGTATAACAACATCTTATGTTCTGACTAAAACCATAAGTCTATAACAAAATATATTATTTTGTCTTACAACGATTTAATAGTAGAGTGCTCGTACAACACACATACACACATATAAAAAAATTTACGCACATGTTGTTATTTCTTGTTTTGATCGAGGAAGATTAGGAGAGATGATAGGGGAAGATTAGATATTTGTTAGAGGGTTATTGATGAGTTAGTTGTAGATATAGATTAGTTTGTTAGAGAGTTGTTAGAGGGGTAAAAAGGGTAATCAAAAGTGTGACACCACCACTCAAACATTATAAGGTGGTATAGATTAATGAATTGAAGTTACACATTAAGGAGGCCTCTTGGATAGAAAGAATGTGATAAGAATTTTTAAATATTTCAATCCTACATGAGCTCTTTGGATCACATGAATGAGGCTACCAAATTCGTATGAATTGCATTCCTATATATGCACCTAATTCTATAGTGTTCTTAGCATGAGGCCGTACTCCTACTTTGTGTCCATGCCAACTACGGGTTACATACAATCACTAAAGAAAATTCGTGTGTTTTTTCTACGATGCAACTAAATATCTTATATTGTATGTTCTTATGTTTTAAACTTCTATAGGATTATATTATGACATATAATTCCTGCGTTCCTAAACTTGTTTGGAATGCAACAATTCACAGGAATGTAAAAAACATACGTCTTACATAACTTGTGGAAAAAAAGAACCCCCTCCAAACAGAGAAATATACTTTTCTGACAAATTTTGTTCAAAATGTATAATTCCATTTGGCGGAAAAAACTACGTATCTTAAAATTCAAAAAATATGTGCGCAAATACACACATATGCTTTGGCATTAGTGGGCATCCTAATGCCATTCACCTTATAGTTCTGTGTAAAAGAATATCATTGAAGTGATGTGTATCCCAAAAAACCCTAGGGATGCATTCTCATTCAAACTGGCACATAAATTTGATTCCAGCGTTTCTATTCTTCTGCTTACCCCCACAGAAGCTCCTCCTTTCTCTATAGGGCCCAAGGTTACTATGAGTATGAAAAGCGAGGGGGTCTAGTGTGCGATAGAAACAGGTTAATTGCCTACTTGCTCACTGATACTTTTTTTAGGTGGTGGGCTAAATTATTGCAGCCCATCATGTGACTAGGTGAGGCAAATCTAAGGAAAGGGCTCCACATAATAAAACCAAGGACGGGCCACTCCAAATTTTCGGCGCCTACAATCCAACTAACCAAAAGCAAATTACCTACCGGCCCCAAAGCCATCGGGTCAACGAAGAAGCAAAGATTCTGTGTCATAATTCGTGTAGGTGGATGCCTAAACCATGCATACATGGTATCATGTTGTATTTGCCTCATGTATCTGTTCTGTATGTTCTCTATTTTCCTAAAATTTCCATTCTGGTGGTGAGTTTTTTGTTGTTGATTATTTTTAAGCTAACGTTTCCCTGGCTACTAGGGAGTCATCAAAGTTTTCAACTTGTTGAAAGTTTACTGCTTGCATTAGATTAAATCAGGGTGAGGCCTAACGGTTCGGATAATATCCGGATAACTGAACGAAAGCCTTGATATCATTTTAGATAGATTTTTCAAATATCCGTCGAATACAGTATCAGATACGGGTAGTATTTTCTAGACACGGATACAAATATGGTGCGAGTAGTATTCGACCGCATATTATTCGGATAGTTCTCGGATAGTATCTAGATAGTATTTGGATTACCTTTTTTGTGTGTATCATATTATTTGAAATAAACAATTTTATACTAAAATGTTATATGAAAGACTTTCTGAAATGATATAATCAATTTAGATATGAAAGACTATGTGTATTGTGTTGTACTATTATTGTTTATCAATGCATTTGTTGAACTAGTGTTAATTTCTTTCTAAAAAAAAGAATTAGTGTTAATTTGACAATTATTTGAATTTTCTTGTTAAAATGCTAAGTATTGATGCATTTTCGACATGTATGGTTAACTGTTCTATATTAGAATATGTGTGTGTTGTATGGATTTTATTTTTGATATGATGCCCGATAAAACATTCGCTACTGTACTAAATTTGATTGGTATTTATATTGTACTTCTAATTGGCACTATCCATGTTTGTATTCATATTCGGCACTATCAGCGCTGACGCTATATTTGAACTAAAAAAAAACAATATGATGTAAGTGATATCGACCGTATTCGCTCCGATTAAACTCTTAGCAGTGCAAGCTCCAACTCCTACGAACAAGGCCATCACGAACATATAAATTATAGGAAAACCCCTGAGGACGAGGGGCAAAAGATTCGCACAGGAGCTGACAACGTGTTGATACAAGCGAATGAAGAAGATACGAAGATAGCGTTGGCGGCGCCTGCCGACGGTGGGCTCCAATCTCATCATAGCGCTCGGAGCTAGGGAAGATACTTGATGAGGTGCTAGGAGCATCCATTGTGAGATCGCCATACGCTAGCTCTCGACGAGACAAGAAACCAGGCCTCCCTAAAGGGAGGTTATTGGCGTGAGCAGGAGGCGTACCTTGCCGTAGGGTGCAACGATGCCAAGGGCTTCCAGTCGATATGGGCACCCAAGATTCAGATGTCGAATACTCTCGTTGAGGTAATCTATTGTGGAGATGCTCATCCTGCGGCTAGTGAAGCCTTGGCTCTTGAGCAACTAGATGCACAAGGTGAAGCGCTAGATGGAACCGGTGGCCAAATTTGTTAGGCGCGTCGCCACTGGCAACCAAGGAAGAAGAAGAGGAGTACAAACGCATTGGTCTTTATTTAAGAACGAGCAAACAATGAAAACCAGGACAACAGGGGACAAGCACCAAACCGTCGCAATGGAGTGGAGGAACCTAGATCGAGTTCCGTCTCGACAGACTCCACGGGCTCCGGTGAGATCTGGAGCAAAGAGGACGACACAGATCAGCTACCGATCTAGGAGGAGCTTTTTATTTAGTTCTGCCGCAAGATGGTGCAGAGCGGCGGCGACAATGCCGATGAAATCGATGAAGATACTAGCCGGAGGAGAGAGAAGGTCAGGGTGAGAAATGAGCCGCCCTGGTGAGCGTGTCTATGGCGGAGGTCGTCAACTCTGTTTTCCATCGAGGGGACTAGAATAGAAGGCTAGTTTCGCAGATTTTTCCTTTACAGTAGCTCTTGCACTACGAGGTATCAGTGGATCCTTTTAAAGAGAAAAACATAGACATTTTTCAAACCAAAAAAAAAGAGAGCAAAGACATTTATGTTATGATGGAAATATTTTATAAAACATTTATGCTATATGATGAAAATATTTTGTTGAAACATATATAATAAATTATTTGAATCAATGCAACATGATATTTTTATGTAATAATTTGATGTGATGGAAGTATTTTTTCATAATAAAAAATATTTTTTATTTAGTAAAAACTTGTCTTACGAAAAACAAAGAAACGTGTGTAGTATTTTTCAGAAAATAAACTAGAGCTATTAGTTGCGCTTGATGGCCCCCATGTCTGGATTGCACTTATCCTTACCTCAAATGTTCTGGAACTGCACTACGCTAAAAAAACATCCTCGGTTAGGAAAAATGGACCACAGTACTAGTTGGATCAGTCTGCTAACACCTGCATCGACCACCTACCAGCAGCTAATCAGTGGACGCCTACAGTAGTATTTTTGATTTCTTCCTCTTTTTCTCCTTCTGAAAAGGTCTACAGCGAATACAATGTTGCAACAACGAAAAGATGTACAAATTGCAGACAGTATCTCTTCCTTTTCTCACTTTACCGACACTTTTGGAGCCCTTGTTTTCCACCATTCACGCCATCTAGCTTTAGTCATGCTACTGTAACTATTCTTCTTTTACCTCAATCTATCAAGACGTTTTCCAGTTTTCACCATCTATCACCTTCTAAATCATCTTCTTTCCAGTTCCCAGTGAAGCGGAGTAAATAACTTGAACACATTTGAATAAGTTCAGTGCATTACGCATGTTCTTCAGAAGAATTGCTTGTTCGTTTGTTTAAGCTTCACGGTAACCGATGCAAATTAACCAGGGTTTGGCTATCCATCTCACTCACCTCCATTGCCACAGAAGACTAGAACGGCAGAACCACTCTCTGTTACTCCGATTAGACGCCAAAGGGACAATCTAGGCTAGGTTACAACAAACCCCAGAGAGCTGATGGGATGTTAATTGTCCTCATCACACAAGAACATATGGCTACTTTTTGCACTCGACTATTTTAGTTTGATTCCAGAAAGCGCTGCTATCGAAATAGGCAAGCACACAGGGTTTCATACCACTGAAAAGAAAGGGTGTTTCATATCACGAAATGCGGTAACATGTAAATTTAGACTAGGGCAAAGTCCCAGCATTTCCATTGATTTTTCGGAACTATAATTCCAGCATTTCCGTTACAAGGCTTGTGTGCGTAGCTCAGTGGTTCTACTGAACCGTTTTCTCATCTTTGAGGCCCACTTTCATCAATGAAGAGCAAAAAGGAGTCAAACAACGCCAATAACCCAATTGATCAACAGTACGTCAAACCTTGTACAACATGCCGATCTCAACTCGCTGTTGCAGAGGCATCCCAAGAGCCGGCAGGGCTGACCTGCAGATGCCATGCAAGAACTCGTAGAATCTGAGCATGACCTTGTCGAAAACGCTGGCATCGTTGCTCACGTAGAACCTCATCTTGCCCCGGACATGCACCACACCGGCCGACTTTGCCGCCTCCAGCTGCGCAAGTTCTTCTGCAGTGGAAACTGGTGACCGTCGATCGGTGCTCGTCTCGATGTGCCGCTGCAGGCAGCTCGTGACCTGCGTGACAAGGTCATCACTGCCCTTGAGGCTCAGGTTGTCGGCGTAGCCATACTGAACGGTGCACTGGTACACTCCGTTCGGTCCGAGCTCTTAATCAGGATCCTTTTCCGTTGATCAACTTTGGAAACCAACAGGTATCTCAGGGTGACAAAGATTGTGACTGTATGCAATGAGCTCATGTTCTTGATGTAATGGCCAAGTATTGGAGTTAGCCCCTCTTGTATGTTGCTGTAGAAGAAGCACAAGCCTGGGATTCTCTGGACCTCAGGCATTGCCAAGAGCTCACCAAGGCGCTCCACGGTTACTTTGTTTGCCATTTCATACTCAATTTTCCTCTGCCTACCATAGTACCAGCCAAACATGATCAATGCAAGGATCATGGAAACTGCAAAAGGAAGCCAGCCTCCTTCAGGGATCTTGGTGAAAACGGCACTGACATAAGACCCTCCCATGGTGACGAACGGAACGAAGTACAGCCCGACAAGAACAGGTGGCGTTCTCCATATGATGATCATCACAAGACTGAGCAAGATTGTAGTAATTAGCATGACCATGATGACAACAACACCTGCAGTAACAATTATGCATTGAGCCTTCAGGCATAAAGTAGCTGTATAGTAGCAAGTGGAAAAAATTTTAGTAGAATTTGCATACCAAAAGCATTCCCTATCTCCTTTCCACCACCAAAGCCTAGAATAACACCAACACACAGTACCATCAGAATGTAATTAATTTCTGGAGAGTAAACCTCCCCTTCCTTTTGTTGCGACGTGTGCACCACTTTAACAAGTGGGAAGTAGTCCAGGACAACTGATTGTTTGATGACAGAAAATGTTGCGGATATTAAGGATTGGCTTGCAACAATTGCCGCTAGTGTTGCAATGAAGAACATGGGCCAGTAAACGGGCCCAGGGACAAACTTGTAGAATCCATCACTGAAGTCATTGACATTGTTAATAAGGTATGCTGTTTGCCCGGCATAAGTGAGGACCAGAGAAGGATATATGCTAGATAGAAATGCTATCTGAAAAAAGAACAAGTGTAACCAACTATATCATGATAAACAATGGACAAGTATAAATAAGTCATACTGGTATTTCTTAACGAAAATAACCTGAATAGCCTTTTTGCTAAAGTGGCCAAGATCAGCAAACATAGCTTCCGCACCTGTATGTAGGAGGTTGACCTTTAGGCTGTATGATCATTAACGGGACAAATGCATAAACCTTATGACTTCAGCATGTAACATGATGTACCTGTGATGCATAGAACAGTCCCACCAAGCAACTGCCACCCTTGCTTTTTATTTCTCAAGAAAAAATGAACAATATAATGTGGAGAAATGGCTTTAAAGATGCCAGGATAGTAATGAAAAATGCTGTATATCCCGATGATTGGAGTGGTGAAAGTCCATGCTGCCATGATTGGGGAAACAGAAAGCTCACTTTTGAAGTCCCATACTTCTGCAGCAAGAATAGGCCAATAAGAACTGCCGCAGACAGGGCTTCCACAACAGCTGAAACATTAAAAGAAAAGGATCAGTGTCAACGAAAAGCATTATCAAAGAGATCATTTTCATGACTCATTAGCTACAAGCCTAAAACATCTCTCGGGCTACTTACATCTACTAACAGAAGGAAATGGCCCTCTTAGTCCATCAATTGCTGATAGCACTGAAAAGAGGTAAAGAACAGTGTTAGTTATATGTATGATCACAAAAATGATTAGGTTAGGTATGTCATCTAGAAACAATAAACCTGAAACAGCAGGAGTTAGTATTCCATCTCCAATGAGCATGCACATCCCCAGAATTGCCATGAACAACAACACCCTTCTTGCAGTTATGCTTCGCTCAAAGAACTTCCCCAGTTTACTAGGCCTTCTACCTATTGCAGACTGATTGTGAAGCAGTGGCTCTTCTTCTGCATACATTCTCTTGGAAGGAAGAATGCTATATCGGCATACCTACACAGCAAAGAATACATGGCAAATGTACCACCTGCAAAAAGTATAGTACTAAGCAAAGCTCCACAACAATAACAAAGTAAACATCTGATATATCCAGGAAATAAAGCTCGAGTTTCAAGAAATTAAAGTAAGTTCAGTGTCTATCAGGCTTACATTTTAGCCCTTCAATTGATTTGTCTGAAGTCAATAAAAGCTATTGATATTTTCGCATTCACTGAAGTTGGACGGATATTAATAGTAGATCATAGCATGTACGTTGATAGCTCATACTGAATAGTGAAACCCCATGCACACTAGAGAGGACGCAACATCCTCAAATATCAAAATCTTTCGTCAACAAAAAATTTCTTAATTTTTTTTGTCTTTGTTTTTAAACCAAATAATCAACTAATTTTGTCCAAGCTATTATAAATTTCAACAATCTTCTAGAAAGGCAGCAATAACCTATAAAAGAAAAGGAAAGCCGGAAATAGCAAGGGGTTAGTTACCTTCACCATGATCATCAGCATTGAGAGCTATGCACACATACTTGAGTCCAAAACATTATGCTGTATATCCCCAGGTAGTCAGCTTCTGTGGGAGATGACAAGTTCATTGAGGGATAAACGTAGAGGGGAGATGTAACGAGGCCACCGAAAACAACACCAAGAGTCTTGTACGCAAGGAATAGATTTTTGCGGACATTGCCACCCTGCTCACAGTTGAGGGAAGACATTTGTATGAACCACAAAGATGAAATTCCGCTTGCTTCACGGAAAGAAGAGAGATGCACTACACTGATCATATAGAGCAATGGTTCACCACCATGCATAGCAAGTCAATGGAGTCAAGCAAAGCCCATAGTACTTCTATTGTTAATGCTTGGAATCAATTATGTCAAGAACATTATAGGTCCAATTTCCAACAAGTTAACCATGTGGAATTGTATGGGGCTCACGATAATGGACACCAAGGACTTTCTCTTGGTCCCACTTTTGGTGACTTTGGAGACTTTAGCAATATGGAAAATGAAGCCCCATGACCATGAAGCCATGATGTAATCCATCGTGACATCATCAGCAAAATCATCCCTAATGAGCACACCAGCCTCTCTCTTGTTCTTAAATGGACAGATAGCTTAAGAAACTGAACAATCAGAAACAAAATAATGGAAAATGCACCGTCTAAGATTGATGGAAACTGACCACATGCTAATGCGAATGAAATGAAGGGGAAAGTCTGGTTAGTTGATGCGTCTACTTACAATGCAAATTGATATCCTTATCAGATTCCCTTTCAAAGAAGAAATCCTTGTCAGATTTGCTTATGATCACCCAGGCATCCACCTCAGAATGTTTCATTCTCAAGGAATAGTAGCAGTAATACTTTTCAGTCAGAGATGCATACAACCTCCGCTCAAGTCTTCTGATTGAAAGATACAAACTCCTAACCAAGAGATTGGATGCACATGACTGAAAACGCAATGACGTTAATACATCCAACATGTTTGGCATGTCAAACACAAGGGGGTGGGGGCAATACAGACTTGTCATATAGATGGAAAGCAAGAAAAGGCAAAGATTCCCCTGATTCCATGGCCCAAGACAAAACAACTTGCGTCAAGTTTAGATGTCTTAGACTATTGCGCTATCACAAATCCCACTATCCAACGGCGCCGGAAAGGACACAAACAAAAGAGAAATCAAAGCTAATCACTGCAAGGCGACAAAATGATTCGATGTCAGTTTGTCACCGGCACAGAACAGATAAGGGGAAAAGAATAACACAGAGTTTGGAAACTGAGGCATGAACATAGCTATCAGATGTGAACTGGAGTCGGCGCGGCCAGTCATTCCAGGATCACATTGGCAATTCGGCATGCACGGCCGCCGCTGTCACAAGAATCCCACACAATCTCTACGACTGCGACCGCAAGTCCCCATCATTTTTGTTCTTTTCTTTTTGATAAATTGAGACAAGCCCCCAATCTTCATAAAAAGAACTTCAGAATAAGAACAAGCTAGTCCCCATCACTTGGAACCTCAAACTTGCTTACATTACTGTAATTTTTTTTGCCACAAATTAAATTACTGTATGCATGCAGATATGTTCCCTCGTGTACTAATAATCACCAACAAAGTCCATTCCCTCCCCCAAAAAATTAATCATCAACAAAAGGAACATCAGAAGGCACGACACGAGATGCTAACGACTTAAAACTACAAATGATCAGATATACCTCTCGACGAGAAGTTTTCCGGCGAGAAGCGCATACCAAAACGAGACGAGAGCTCGCACGAATCGCCCATGGATTCAAGGAACTGAAGGGGGAAAACAAGAGCGACATGGAACTGTAAAGTGGTGGGGGTTTTGTCGTGCGCGCGCACTCACATCGGTCTCCCTGTGGGCCGGTGGCGAGGTGGCCGCCGGGCCGCCGCTGCGGGGGCGGGGAGGCCCTGCCTCGAGATCCATGTGGGCCCGTGCTGACACGCGAGAAGGGGAGAGGGGGAGCGGTGCCGAAGCCGTCGAGGCGGAGCGAGTTCGGGGGTTCTATTATGGCGGAGCCGAACCTTGCGCCACGCTCCCACCGCCACGCGGTGACCGCGACCGCGACCGACGGGGAAGGGAGTCGCCGAGTCGCGCCTCGCACGTGCCTGCATCCGAGCCACAGCACCGGGTGCACACGGCGGCGCGCTCGACTAGACTAGGGCTAGGGATTTTTACACGCATTATTTCTGATATTAATTATAAATTTGTTAAAATATTACATATTGTTACTGAGACACACTATTTACGTGTCACTGATACTCAGCAAATATATAATTATTTTTCTCTTAATAAAAAATGTATAAAAGTCTTTTAGTATAAAAATTGTGATGTGAGAGGCCGCGGAGGGGGACGGCCCATCTGGAAAGATTGAGAACAAAGAGTTGGCGACCAGAGAGTTGGCTACGGAAGCAGGGTCGGTCTCGGGTTCGACCGTTCGCACCAACAAAAATGTAAGAGGTTGGGGTGCCATTAAACCTTAGAGGCGTTAACTTCAGAAGAAAAGAAACAAAAATCCAATCCGTCTCAGACTAGGTTTCAGAATTCAGAATTTGCCTATTGATAGAATCCGATGTGAGATCTATATTAACGCAGAACCATAAGCCCATTATTCATCCTTGCGTTCTCATCTTTTGCAGCTTGAAAGATTTTGGCCATATCGGTCAAGAGATATGTTGATGTCCCAGTATCTCCTCGGCCATGGAAGATGATGCGAATTAGTATTGCTTCGCTTTCGAGATCTTGCATTCTCGATGATGCGATCTTCGACATCCTCTCACGGCTTCCATCCAAGTCAATCGTCCGATTTAAGTCCGTCTGCAATGCCTGGCATGCCATGAAAAACGAGAGCATGAAGGGATGGTGTCCTTCTTGATGGATTTCTACAGTTATGATGGTGGCAATGTGGCAGAGCTGGTCTACCGCCACATCCCGAGAGTGAGGCCTGCGACGGCCTGATTCTCGTTTCCATTGCTAGGGTCTCTCTGATTTAAAAAACTTATATAAATTTTAAAGAATTTTGTTTTTAGATTTTTTTATAGAGCTTATCTAATTTGTAGGACTGAAAACTATATGAATTTCTGAATTTTTTCGATTCACTACTTTACATGCAGTTTCAAATAAAATTTCCTGAGTCCAACCTAAAATTTTTTCTTTATTTCTGTGACAACTACGACATGCATTGAGCCCTTAAATAAAATTTCTATATTTTTTCGGTCCAACCAAATAACTTCTAGTACTTATTTCTGTGTTTTCAATTCTTATAGAGTACAACATGTCATGATATTCTTATATTTTTCTTTTTCCTTAGTTTTAAGAATCCTATAAATCAAAGAAGCCCTAAACTAGGAAATGGTGGTCTGTAATCCGGTGACCAAGGAATTCGTTACCCTGCCGAAGGGTAGTCATAACCTGGATAAATATCCAAGGGTTGGATTGGTTTCGACCCAAGTAGTAATAAGTACAAAGTGGCAAGATTCTTCTATCAACTCGAAGATGGGGCATCCGAAACGGTCTGCAGGTTCGAGGTGCTCATGCTAGGCACCGATGCATGGCGGCAAACTGTTGATGCACCGTGCCCAATTTTGGGGATAACTCCGGTTCATGTGCGCCATTTACTAGATGTTCAATTTGCCAAGCGCAGAGCATCCCAATGCGTTCATCCGCTTTGATTTAGCTGATGAGAAGTTCAGCCATACACCATATCCTCCGCGTGAGCGCCCGAAGCCTACCTATTTTGTAGAATTGGAGGGTGAGTTGTGTTGTGCTTGCTTTACCAAAGAGTGTCATGTAAAAAGTGGTGATGTGGTGGAGATCTGGACCTGCATTAATATGGAGACGCCGATACAGACTCAACACTGCACCATTCCTATTCCGCGAGATGCCGTTGTGCCATACCCTGGAGGTGGTTTCAAACTCCCTAAAGCTATGGTTCACGGAAAGGATCTACTTCTTATCTGTGACCGTCACCAAAGGTAATTGGTGCGGGAAACGCCCGCTTCTCAGAGCTTTCAGAATTTTGTCCATACGATGCGTTGTGCCCGTGCATCTGCGCCGTCGGTTCTGGCTGGTTTCGTGCACGTAGTTTTGTTCTTTGGCTAGGGGCGTAAGTGGGATTTCGCGTGCTCCTTCCTGCCATGCTTGCGCCATTCTGCGCTTCTGTTGTCCCGGGATTCGCCGCCGGGCACCAAAGTATTGTTCGGTGTTGGTTCGGGGGCATCCAAAGTGTGGCCTACATGAATCCATCTTTCTCCGCTTTACTTCGCCGTTCATCTTTCGATTACTTCGCCGTGGTTTGCGTCTTTCTCCACTTTACTTCGCCGTTCCTCTTTCGATTACTTCACCGTGGGTTGCGGTACTTTCTTCCTTACGTCTCTCCCCTTTAGGTCTGGTGGATCTGTCACCATCAGTATTGTTCTCGTTGCTAGTGTTTAGCTCGTGTGTGCTTCTGATCCATTGATTGTTTGCTGTGTAGGTCGCGTGTCTTCGTTCTTGCTGTCGTTGGGTGTTCGCCTCTTGGTGCTTCAGGTTAGGAAGTGTTCAGTGAGCCGGCAGGTAATTGGTTTATTGTCTGTACGCTATTCTGTACCGTGATTCTATTACTATCGTCTAATGTTCTGGGGTGTTTTCTTTTGTTTCGGTGTTGGTTGGTATTTTTCTGGTTATTCTTAGCTGTAGTTGTCATAGGATGTTCGTTGCCTACTATTCATTTGTGCCTCTATTGGAGATTATCGCCCACCATTGTCGCTTACCGTTTCACTCTTACCTGCGTGAGGTGGCACACGATGGATCTGTTCTTGCGGGGGTCGAGATTGAGGTCCTTATTAATAATGAGGGGGGTCAGCTCCAGAGGCATTTTTTTTGGGCATGTGCACATGTTGAAATGGCTTCATTGTATGATCAGGCTGCTTTCCAGGCTATTCGATTTCTGCAGGGGTTATATGGATTTGTTGTATCTGATTATAATTATGAGGGTATGGTGGCTTATAGAGAGGTTGCTCGGCCGGCTGTACTTCTCGCCGCTTCCCTTGCTCGGTCAGCCGTCTCTGCTGGTCGTGGTGGTATCACATCTGTGAATGCGACTGTTCAGTGGTAGATCCTGTATTCTCAGCTGGTTTCTTCGGTTTGTGATCTTTAGTATTATGCAAGTTCTTGTATACATATATATCTCTGTTATTTCGAGTTGTTGGTTTCGGTTGCTTTCTTCCAATAAAAAATCCTATTGTCCTATCGTATTGCCAATTTTCCCTCATCAGCAAAGGTAATTGGTGCGGGAAAGGCCCGGTTCTCAGAGTCTAACCTGTTGTTGTTATGTTTTAGTTCTGCGTTTTTCACCGCTGCTGCGCAGCTTCCTATTGTGTGCTTATGTTTGTTGGTCTTGAGTTTATGTTTCTGTTGTTGGGTCCATGGTTGTTACAGCCTTTATTTCGTTTGTATTGTGCTACCATGTGGTGGCAGGTTTCAGTGTGATGTGCCTTCAGTGCTGGTATGCCTCCCCGTCGTCGTGGTTGTGCTGGTGCTCGTGCCTATTTTGTGCCCCCTAATCCTACTGGTTTGCTTGCTCATAAGCGGAAGAGTATGGTGCCATACAACTGTCTCTCCTTTTTTTTCTTCTCTAGATGCCAGTGCTTTTATCTTTGTGTTTTTTACTGCCCTGGATAGGAGATGGTTGGTTGCCGTTCTTGAGCCCTAAAGTTACTGCTAGGAATAGGAAGAGGCGTAGGTTGATAATTAACCTAAGTCGTTCTGGATATAGAGGTGCATTTTCTTTTAAAGATACCGTTATAGACTTGGGTTCTTTTTATTATTTGGATTTACTTGATGATTTTGCGTTGTCTTATGTAATTCTGTAGAACATATTGTGTCTGGCCCGTTGCCAGACGACTAGAATGGCTTTAGTGTCGAATTTGCAGAGTCTTTGAAAGGTATTGGTTATGAATATGGGTTATACATTGCTCTCTGTCTCTCACTAGTTCCTTTTATACTGCATACCCTAGGGTTCCTTATCTCCTCTCCTTTGTTCAGCTTCTTATTCAGGACAGTCATACCATGATCCTCCTGAATATCAGTGTTGTTATTGTGGTGCATCTTTTTGGTATGCGGAGAGGGTGGTATCCATGTTGTCTGTCAGGTATCGGCGAGTTGTTTATAACTTGTGCTACAAGGGTGGGAAGGTTGCTATACCACCCTTCAGGCCTCTGCCGGTTTTTTTTGTCTCGGCTTTTGTGTTTTGATACTGATCGTCGTTCTAGAATGTTTCTTGCAAACATTCGCCAGTACAATTGCTTGTTTAACTTCACATCTATGGGTGCGAATATAGATCGGTCGATAAATGATGGTCGTGGTCCCAACATTTTCAAAATAAGTGGGCAGGTGCATCACTGTATAGGTTCGCTCTTGCCACAGCAGGAAGGATCTCCTAAGTTTGCTGAGTTATACATCTATGATCCGACTAATGAAATTGATCATAGGATACGTGCCTTAAATCCAAGTGATGATACTGGAGGTGAGCTAGATCGTGACATTGTTGTTGGTTTGATGCGTATGCTTGATGAGTTTAATCCTTTGGTTCAGCAATTTAGACTTGCAAGACAACGGTTGCAGGAACATAGTAATGAGCAGGTTTCTATTCAAATTATTGCACCGGGAGATGGTGATGGGCCACAATTTAGCTTACCTACATCTAATGAGCTTGCAGCTTTAGGTGTTGGTGATTTTACCGTTGAAAGTTGTTGTTGTGATATAATTGTCCATGACAAATTTGATGGTTTGCAACAGATTTCTTCTTTGCATCCTGCCTTTATGTCTTTGCAGTACCCTTTGTTATTCCCATATGCTGAGAGAGGGTTTCAGACTGATGTTTTATATGTTGGTGTAAATCCATCTGCTGGTGCTGTCCGAGATAAAATGACAATGCAAGATTATTATTGTTTTGTGTGTCATTACAAACCAGAACAGACAAATCCTTATCTATGTTATGCATTGTTGTCCTCACAATCTGTTGTTGATGCACGAGCATGTATTGATGAGTGTAGGCTTCGATATATACTGACACATCAGGATGACCTTAGATCTGACCATTTCCAAGGTATTACTGATGCTGTTAGTCAGGGCTGTATTGACAGTGGTACTATAGGTAAAAAAACACTCTTGCCCTCTAGCCATACAGGAGGTAGACGTTACATGCAGGAAAATTTCCAGGATGGCCTTGCCATTTGCCGTGTCCATGGTCCACCTGATTTGTTTTCTACATTCACATGCAATCCCAAATGGCCTGAGATCATCGAGGCTCTATTGGCAGAGCCTGGTCAGAAGCCTACTGATAGAGCAGACATCATTGTTAGGGTGTACAATATGAAGCTTAATGAGTATCTAGATGATATTAAAGCTGGACGGGCCTATGGCCCTGTAAAGGCTGGTATTACCTTTTGTAAATCCTTATGTTTATGCACGTATGCTTTTCCTTTGAGATTGTGAAATTTGGTCACAGTTTGGTCTTATTTGTTCTGACAATTTAGCTTGTTCATTTTCAGTTCTGCATACTATTGAATTCTAAAAGCGAGAACTGCCGCATTCTCACATCTTCATATGGCAGGCAGGGGATAGCAATCAGGTTAGCACAGAGCTTATTGATTCTTATATTAGTGCTGAGATTCCTGATCCCATTCGTGATCCTCTGGGATATGCATTAGTTTCAGAGTTCATGACGCATGGTCCATGGGGTGACCTAAATGATAATGTGTTTGTATGAAAGAGGGTGTTTGCTCCAAACATTTCCCTAAGGAATTCTGTTCTGAAACAACTATTGGTGGTGATGGTTTCGCTCTTTATAGGCGTCGTGACGGTGGTCGTCGTGTATATAAAAATGGAAAATATCTCGATAATAGATGGGTTGTCCCGTACAATATGTCTTTGCTAAAAAAATATCAAGCACACATTAATGTTGAGTGGTGTAATAAGACTCAAGTAATGAAATATCTTTTTAAGTATGTGACTAAGGGCCCTGACTTTTCAAAAGTACTTTTCGAGAGGATCAATGGGAGGGTTGTTGTTGCAGGGAATCCCAATCCTGCCCCTATTGATGAAGTTCAAGAATATATACAGTGTAGATACATATGTGAGCAGGATGCGTTGTGGCGAATATATGGGTATAGCATACATGGCAAGCTTCCATCTGTGGAACGTCTGCCGGTTCATATGCTTAACATGAATTTCATAAGTTTCCATGCAAGTGCAAACCTGGTTGGGGTTGTCGATAGTGATTTTTTGAGAAAAACAATGCTCACAGAATGGTTTGTAGCAAATGAAAATTTCATGCATGCACGGTCATTGACTTACTGTGATTTCCCCACACAATTTACATGGGATCCGTTCCATAGATCTTGGCACAAGAGGGGAGGGGGCCACAAGATTGGTCGTAATTACTATGTGCATCCGTCCAGTGGTGAGTTATATTACTTGCGAATGCTACTTATGATTGTCAAGGGTGCGACAAGTTATGCTGATGTTAGGTCTTATGAAAATCATACTTTTGATACTTTTAAAGAGGCGTGTGGTGCTCGAGGTTTATTGGGTGATGATAGTGAATGGTATCATGCATTTGATGAGGCTTTGGTTTGGGGATTTGGCCCAAGGCTTCGCCGGTTGTTTGTTACTATGCTTATATACTGTGGTGTTAAGGATGAGAGGAATTTCTTTGAGCGTTATTGGGTTAGTCTTGCTGATGATATGCAATATCGCCTCAGATGTGCACTGCACAATCCAAAATATGTTGTTCCCACTGAAACTCTTGTTCGATCAGCCCGGGGAGATGATACTATTCCAAGGGAATTAGCTGCTGTTATTTCACAAAAATATCGGTTTGTGGTTTCTATTTCTACCAAATGCTTTTAGACTGAGACCAGCAAGCTATCGTTCCAAGTCCACAGAATTGATGCCCCTTTTGGAAAGCATCCTTCCTCTCCTGCTTTTTTTCGTACACATGGCTCTACAGATGGATATAAAAGCCATGGTGATGCTACTTTGTCCGATGGTCATCTTATTTCTGCATCTGATGTGGTACTCTCTCACCACGAAGATTGTTCGGATACTTTGCCAGATGGATGTTCTAACATAATGCCTGGTGTTCTGACTCCCTCGAAGGTAATATATCTTTCTTTATGACACTACCAACAGAATTTACTTTCAGTTGATATTATTATTTCCTCTGCTCTATTATTAGAACGCTCCTGCCAAGATTGTTGACACCACGCCTGGTCCTGTTACCAAACCATCTGCCAGCAGGTTTGTACATTCACGATATTTTGTACGATTGTTGTACTGATTTTCCCCTGCTGCTGTAACAGTCTACCTATTATTTGTTTATATATATTCTTATGTGACAAATGTCGCAGTGCCAGATCTCTTTCCTCAAAGACAGGTGTGCGTAAGGCTCTATTGCAGGCAAACCAGCTAGACCAAGAGACCGATCGTGCTGGACAGGTGATAGTCTACACTCCATATTATTATATGCATCATCACGCGGTCGACCCTGCCCTATTACAGTCCACGCTCTTATCCTTTTTTGCATCTCTTTATTCCACATTATACATTTGTTATAGGAAGGGACATGCATCTTTGACAAGCCGCTTGAAGCCAAACCGCAGAGCGCTCCAAAGATCCGCAAGAGGTGATCCTTCCTTTTACTAATTATTATGCAATTGTATACCATGGACTGTGTTCCTTATATATACATATCCTCTGATGACTAATTCACCATCGTTGAAAATATTTAGATCTCTATCACCATCAGATAAAGGTGCCTTGGTCCCGCAAGACAAAAGATCAAAAGAGTAGCCTCTATGGCCTTGTCACAGGACCGTATGTGAGGTATCTGTTTTATTTTAATCGTCGATTCACTATATGCGGCCTAATGTTGTTGCAAACTAAATGTTACTGCTCTGCTTTTGCAGGACTTTCTTATTTTGGTTGTAGATAGTTTATTCCCTATGGATATGAGATTAGCTGCCTGCCTTTTTTTGTTCCGTTGCTACTGAGCTCATCTTACTCGTAGGACCCATGGACGTTATGGTTCCCTATTTACCTGCTGTTACTTAGATGATATTACTATGGTCGTACGTACTCCCTGGTAGACTTACGTATGTTAATGAACTATTTTATGCACAATGTCCTTCTGTTATGGTTCTATAGCCAAACTGATTGAACACCAGGTGCTCACGCTGTGCTCGAATCCTGTGATCAGCACCTATGTAAATATTTCATGTGCTGACATCATATGGACAACTCTGCTCTTAAAGTTTTGTGAAAACATGGTCAAGCACCATTATGACGTCCTGCTGTCTTTACTTTCCATACTATCCTTCTACCAACTGAATTAACTGCTATTGTTTAAAATAGATAAAAGTCCATTACATCACTATCAGTGAACCCAATCATCATTAAGAGCTTGTGCGGTTGAGACTTCTCTTTCTTCACGTACAAAACTATCGTTATCTGATACTAACATCCCTTGATATAGATTATGTCATACGAAACACATTGCTGCAGCCCAATCAGTGCCACATTTGGAAGTGCCAATCAAACCTGGACAAGCTAAGCGACTATATTGTGTAATCTATCAAAATGTTTACATGTCCCATCAATGGCCTGTAGTATACACCTAGACAGTATTGACGTCACAACATGCATCTTACGGTTCTAGGTAGTAAAAAATATTATCAAAGTTATTTACGCTCAACTCTGTGTGTAATAAACTGCTACATTTTAGACTCTTTTTTACATGTCCATCTTAATTTGTGCTTACTACTAACACTGGTTTCTATCTGTCCCAAAAAACCGTCGTTCAGAGTAAAAAATACCTAACAGTAAATATCCATCTGTTTTGCTACGTGGTCCAGCTTTAGTCCTTATCTTAGCACATGCTTAACTCAGCACAGCCCAACCCTGTTTTAAAGCAGCGTGTCGCCTTACCATTCCCCAGGTACTGTTATTCATATATTTACTCTACACCAGCTCCATTTCACTATGCTCCTTCCCATCGGTGGTGCTTTCCCCTCTTCACATTTCCCAGGTATTCTGTACCAGCTCCTTTTGCCATTCCCGCGTCTGCGATTTTCTTCGTCGCATCGATTAATTTTTTGCCTTCTTCGTGGATGTATCTCAGATCCGTTCTCAAATCACAAGCTGGCACGATAGGTCCTCAGCAACGACCAAAGGTACTGATGTTTAACTTATGTGCTTCCAATCTCTTTTTTTTCCTTCATCAGATTCCTATTTGCATATAGCAAATGTCATTGCGTGCTTATGTTGCAACGATTGTGTTTCCGCTTGTTCCACCGCGCTTATTTGAACCCATGCTTGTGTCATTTAACCTTTTTAGTTTATCATTTCAAGTGAACCTCTCTGTAGATTAATCGTCTTTATAGGTTTATTCTACCCTAAGCTACTCTTTCTCATAGATCCAAGATCTAAAGCAAATAATTTTATTTTATGCTTGTCTTGCCCAGCGTGTTCACAGACTATGCGGCCCATCAAGATCCCCTCGAAGATACTGTTGAAAGCCATGCTAGAGCAGCTCGATCTTCCAGAACCTATTTATCACCAGCGTGCAAACTATCACGGTGAGATCTCTGTGACTGTCCTATTCTTCCCAACGCCAGGCCGAGTTCGCTGTCCAAATGGTCAGGTATCATCTCTGGCAACCCATCAGACAAAATAGATAAAGCACAAGAAAATGCAGCAAAGCAATGAAGGCTATCAGATATTTGGAAACTTTCACCGGGAACCCACTGCGAGACTACAATTATGACAAGCTAAAGGCTGCTCAAGAACACAACAAATCCCTTTTGCAAAGCGTAGAAGAAAAAGATCAAACTATAAACACACTTTCTCGAGGATGGAATGACACTGTGAAGGAATAAATGCAATTTGCCAACGTGTTCAGCAAATCACCGCGGACAGCTTCACTCCTGGATCATCCACTGAAAGTGCATCCACTCCCATGGAGCTTGGGAGGATGGCTATCTTGCCCCAGAGTTTGGTTTTGATGGTTATTGGCAATCCTCACCTGTGTCTAATACTTGCAATGAGTGTGAACAGGAATTAGATGGACAGGTGAAAGTTGAAGTGAGACAACTGTTGATGATGAGCCCTAAAAAGAGCAAGGAACTGGGAAGGTCAGAAGGACCAGCTGAGCTAGGCTCCTGAGGCACAGTTGCGAAGAAGCCGAGGCTGTGCTCGAGGGCAAGCG
Source organism: Stipa capillata (assembly GCA_019208055.1). Taxonomy (NCBI): domain Eukaryota; kingdom Viridiplantae; phylum Streptophyta; class Magnoliopsida; order Poales; family Poaceae; genus Stipa; species Stipa capillata. The sequence continues at coordinate 320,966 of JAGXJF010004652.1, forward strand.
AGGTGATGGTTGCTTGATGGAGTTCAAGGGCCGTGAATGCAAGCTTGATAAGTCCTGGAGGAGCTAGGAAGCTGGTGGATCTGGACCAAGGGTTCGCTGTGCGTCTACAAGGACAGTCATCTTCGGTGAAGAAGCTTGGAACCAGTGCCAAGGGTCTAAGCGAGCTGGTCAGGGACTGTGGCGAGGCCATTGCTCTCTGGTCAGTTGTAGGCTTGTAGTGAGCCGGCCAGAGTTGTGCTCAGGTGCTGCCTGAGGCAACCGAGTCCACCTGAGTTTGGCATCTGAGACTCAGGTGGGTAGCTCAGCCGTGGCTAGTAGGTTACCAGAGGTGCATGTTAGCTGAGTCTCAGACAGGTTAGGTCTGGTGGCTCTTTATCTGACGTGGCATGAGGGTAACGGCTAGCTGCCAGGGACCCTATAAATAGGGAACCTGGGGAGGTTTTCAATCTCGAACCTTTACCTAACCTTTGCCTCTAACCCGAAAGCAACCTGTTGAGAAAGAAAGAGCTCTAGGTCTCCAAGTGAGTGTTGCCTGCGTGCATCCATCGTGAGAGAGAGTTTCTTAGTCCTTCAGGTGTAGCATTCGAGGTACTGGTTCCTCCAAGAGTGGGAGTGCTCTTGGAGTTGGTGAGCAAGCCAAGTCTTGTGTGGCTGCCACCAAGAGTCTGTGAAGGCGATTCGGGTCTGCCTGTCTTGCAGCAGCAAGATCAAAAGGATTCCACACAAGAAAGGTACTCGAGGAAAGAGCACGGTTTGGTGCCGGCTGTGAGAACAGCTTCCTCAATGGAGACGTACTGCTTCGCAAGAAGTAGGAACTTCGGTAAAACAAACCATTGTGTGCTTTACTATCTGTCTTATGATCTGCTCTTATTTATTCTGTTATCTATGCATGCTTAGATCACTAGAGCACCTTTATCTGTTGCACACTAACTGAGTTTCCTCACCTGAGACTCAGTTAGCTCTTGCTAAAACTAGTACCTTTCCTGTTCACGTCATCTGATGCACTCACCTGACTCTCACACCTGAGACTCAGTTAGCTCTGAATATAACTTGTTCTACATCAGCTGAGTTTGCTATCTGAGTGTCTGGTGTTTATTTGATATATCTTGCTGAGTCTCAGTTACCTGCATCAGTTGCATATTTTTTCTCTAGGATTGACCTATCTCCAGAAGAGAAACCCATTAGGCATTATAATTTCTAGAGCCGACCTATTCACCCCCCCTCTAGTCAACTCCTGAGATCCCTTTCAAGTGGTATCAGAGCCTCGTTGCTCATAATTGGCCTAACAGCCAGAGTCTAAAGGATGTCGAACTATGAGGGTAGAGTTCCTATGTTTGATGATACTAATTATTCCTTTTGGAAGCGGAAGATGCAAATGCATCTTACTGCACTTGACCCAGATGTATGGAAGATTGTCACAACAGGTCTTGATGTGGTTGATGAGAGCAATCCCACTGATCAAGAGAAAATCAGCATCAAGAACAATGCTAGAGCTGCCAATGCTATTTATATGGGACTGCAAGAGCATGATTTCAACCGTGTCAGTACCTTTGAGGAAGCCAGAGATATATGTTCACACTTCAGGCTATCTATGAAGGCAGTGACATGTTGAAGAGGTCCAAGAAAGATGTGCTAGAGCATGAACTTGACAACTTCCATTACCAACCTGGAGAGGACATCAATTCCATCTTCACAAGACTTACCATGATCACTACCAGCTGAAGGCCCTTGGGTCCAACAGAGTAGAAGATTGTGATGTGATCAAGAAGTTCCTCTTTGTGCTTCCCAAGCCTTATCACACTCTGCGTCTGATGATGAAAGAAAAGGATGGCTTTGACAGATTAAAGCCCACTGATGTCCTTGTAGGATGCTCACTCATGAGATGGAGCTAAACCACTCCAAGAAGCATGCTATCACTTCTGGGAAGAACAAGGACATAGCCCTCAAGGCAGTGGCCACTCACAGGGACTCAAGTGATGAAGAAGAAGATCCAGATGAAGAGATGTCCACTGATGAGGAGAATGAGCTTGCCATGCTTACTCGGAACTTCAGAAAGTTCTATCGAAGGAAGAAGTTCTCAGGCTCATCTGACAGGTTCAAAGGAAAGAAGCAACTCAGTGACAAGAATGTTTTGAGTGTGGTGACTCAGGACACTTCATTGCTGATTGTCCCAAAAAGAGCAAGAGACAAGAGGATGGCAAGTACAAGAAGAAGGAGATCATTGTCAAGAAGAAGTACAAGAGGGAAGCCTCCCACCTTCAGAAAGAAGAAGACCTCTGTTGCCAGAGCATATGTGGGACAAGCTTGGGTCTCAGATGACTCAGAGTCAGAGGAGGAGTCAGAGGAAGAAACTGAGCTAGCTGGGTTAGCCATCTGTGTCTCAGGTGGATCACTCAGCAGCCCAACTGAGCCAGGAGAAGACTCAGTCAGGTCTCTCAGCTGCGCACCCGAGTCAGACTCACTCTTCGACAAGGATGCAGATCCTACATATGCTGAGACTCCAACCCTATGCCTTATGGCTAAAGGCAGCAAGGTAATGACTGAGGATGACTTCCCTGATTATGCTCAACTAATGGACATTCTTGACAGGACAGAGAAGCTCCTTAGGAAAGAGAGAAAAGAAAACATCTCTCTCAGGGACAACTAACTGACATGCAGGTGTCCCTTGATAATGCACAAGATGCTAAGGCAGATCTTGATGAGGAGGTTTACTTATTGCAGGAAGCTCAAAACAAACTTAAGCTATCACATGAGCTCCTAATCTCTGAGCATGATAAACTCAAAGAAACTCACTCATCTTGCACTGCTGTTACACCTGATGCAAATCCTCCTACTGTTATAGAAAACTTGTTTAAACTGTGCATCTCGCATCAATGCTATTACTTATAGTACAGTGTTTGTTGTAGATTCACCCAGTGAATTAAGCACTTCAACTGCTACTATCTTGTTGATGCAGCAAAGTACAATGAGCTCAAGGAGGAGCATGAAGAGCTAAAAAGGCTCATGAGAATAGGCCTGTGCAGTGCTAACATAGGCATGTAGAATTTTGCTAGGCTCCAGTCCACCTTAGTACTAAGAATATGGTACAGAGGGACTTGGTTTCACTCCTGCACTTATAAAGAACAAGTCTTCATATATTCCCTCTGCTACTAACAAGAAATACTTGCAGATCACTTTGTTCCTCAGAAAGGAAATGTGATACTAACTCTCTTGCAGGAAACCATCGAAAGACAGGTGGTTATGTGAAAATTCCCTCTAATCCAAGCTATGTGCTTAAGACAGGGAAAAAGGGTAAACCTGAGGCAATTTATGTTGGACCTTGGAGTAGGTACAAGAAGGTACCAAGCATTTGGGTACCAAAGTCAGTAGTCATCTGTGTCTCAGGTGACTCACTCGGTTTGGGTACCGAAGTCAGGGAGAGCCACCTGTGACTCAGGTAGCTCACTCAGGTGTAATGCAAATTTGCTAACCCTTCCATCTGAGTTTGCAGGAGATAAGAATCTGAGAAAGATTCAGAGGTTCTCTAAGCTTTCTAAAGCCGTAACTGCTAAGAACCCTAATGTTAATCTTATTCCTGCTATTGATGCTTACAGTAAGAGACCTGCTAACTTGGGAACCAAATCTATCTGGGTTCCTAAGTCTCGCAACTAATCATGCAGGGCTCTGCCTCCAGTGGAACAAAATGGGTCATGGATAGTGGCTGCACACAGCACATGACTGGAGGCAAAGAGCAGTTCTCTGAGATAAGAAAAGATAACCTTCCTTGCAAGTATATCAACTATGCTGATGATTCAAGAGGCAAGGTATTGGGTTGTGGTAAAATTGCTATATCTCAGGAACATTCTCTTACTGAAGTAATGCTTGTTGAGTCTATTTCATATGATCTTTTATCTGTTTCTCAATTATGTGATGCTGGAATGAAAGTCACATTTTATCCTAAAGAGGTCTATGTCCAGAAACTAACAGATGACTCACAAGTTTTCAAAGGCTATCGAGTAGATAAGCTATATCTTGTAGATTTTCAGGATCAAGAAGCAGCTGTGCCATGTTGCCTTATAGTCAAAGCTCAGTTAGGCTGGCTGTGGCACAGGAAGCTAGGTCATGTGGGGATGAGGCTGCTGAACAAACTCAGTAAAGAAGAACATGTCCTAGGCCTGAAGCAGATCCAATTCAACAAAGACAAACCATGCTGTGCTGTCAGGCTGGAAAGCAAGTTGGAAGCCCTCATCCACCCAAGAACATCATGACCACTACTTCTCCATTCGATCTCATACACATTGATTTGTTCGGTCCAACTACATATGAGAGCATTGGAGGTAACAAGTATGGTTTTGTTGTTGTAGATGACTTGTCACGTTTCACTTGGGTATTTTTCTTGAAGGACAAGTCACAGGTGTACAAAGGTTCAGCATCTCATTGTCAGAGTTCAAAATGAATGGAACATCAACTTGAAGGCAGTGAGAAGTGACAATGGGACAGAATTCAAGAACTCAAGAGTTGAAGCCTTCATGGACAAGCATGGGATTAAGCATGAGTTCTCTGGTCCCTATGCACCTCAGCAGAATGGAGTGGTGGAGAGGAAGAACAGGACCTTGATAGAGATGGCAAGAACACTGCTGAGTGAGTACAAAACACCAGCAAGGTTTTGGGCTGAAGCTGTGAATACTGCCTGCCACAACATCAATAGACTATATCTTCACCCACTCCTAAAGAAGACACCTTATGAGCTGCTGACCAACAAGAAGCCAAACGTCTCCTACTTCAGAGTATTGGTTGTAAGTGTTACATTCTGAAGAAGGCAAGCGTCTCTCTAAATTTGAATCCAAATCTGATGAAGGAATATTTGTTGGATATAGCTCAGAATCTCACACCTACAGAGTCTTTAACACCAACACCAAGGTTGTTGAAGAAGCTGTAGATGTGACATTCGATGAATCTAATGGCTCACAAGATGGGCAAGTTGCTAATGATATTTCAGGAAGGTAGATATACTTCACAAGTCAACAGGTGAAGTCAGGCCCCAAGTTGAGGAGCAAGCTTCATCTGGAGTTACAAACCTACCTTACCCAGCTGATGAGCAGGATGAAGTCAATGGCATTGAGTTTGAGTACAACCCAGCTAATGATCTATTGGACTCAGAAGCCTCCATGCACCCAGCTGAGTCTCAGGAAGAGCCAACTGAGTCACAGATACACCCAGCTGATCCACATCCAGCTGTGACTCAGGTGGCTGACCCAGAACCCCCTGTGATCAGCAGGCTGCAGAAGGATCATCCTGTAGACCAAATCATTGGTGCCATTAATAGGGGAGTGACTACTCGTTCTCGTATTGCTAACTTTTGTGCTCACTACTCTTTTGTTTCCACCATTGAGCCTAAAAATGTAGGTGAAGCTCTGTCTGACTCAGACTGGATCAATGCTATGCATGAAGAGCTGAACCAATTTGAGAGAAATGAAGTCTGGTCACTTGTTGAAAGACCCAAGGATCACAATGTCATTGGAACGAAGTGGGTCTTTCGCAACAAGCAAGATTCTACAGGCCAAGTGGTGAGGAACAAGGCAAGGTTGGTTGCTCAAGGCTACACTCAAATAGAAGGCTTGGATTTTGGTGAGACCTTTGCACCTGTAGCTCGACTTGAAGCTATCAGGATACTTTTAGCTTATGCAAATCATCACAACATCAAGTTTTATCAAATGGATGTCAAGAGTGCCTTCCTCCAAGGTAAGCTTGCTGAACTTCTGTATGTAAAACAGCCCCCTGGTTTTGAAGATCCAAAAAGACCCCATCATGTATATGTTCTCCACAAAGCTTTACATGGTCTCAAACAAGCCCCTCGTGCTTGGTATGATACCCTAAAGGAGTTTCTTATACATAATGGTTTCAAAATTGGGCTTGTTGATACTACACTCTTTACTAAAGTTAAAGGCAATGACTTATTTGTATGCCAAATATATGTCGATGACATAATATTTGGAAGTACTAACCGTGTGCTAAGTGATGAGTTCAGCAAGATGATGATAAAAAGGTTTGAGATGTCCATGGTAGGAGAGCTGAAGTTCTTCCTAGGACTGCAAATCAGACAACTCAAGCAGGGAACTTTCATCTCTCAAGAGAAGTTTGCCAAGGACATCCTCAAGAAGTTTGACATGGACAAAGCTAAGTCAATATCTACTCCCATGCAAACAAATGCTCATCTTGATCTGAACCAACAAGGTAAGTCCACTGATCAGAAGGAGTATAGGTCTATGATAGGTTCTTTGTTGTATTTGTGTGCATCTAGACCTGATATAATGTTGAGTGTTTGCATGTGTGCACGTTTTCAAGCTGATCCTAAGGACATTCATCGCACTGCTGTTCGTAGAATACTGAGATATTTGATTCATACCTCTGGGTTTGGCCTATGGTATCCTAAGGGTGCACCATTTGAGCTTGTAGGCTATTCAGATAGTGATTATGCCGGGTGTAAGGTTGACAGAAAAAGCACCTCAGGTACCTGCCAATTTTTAGGGCGTTCCCTTGTGTCCTGGAGTTCCAAGAAACAAAATTCAGTAGCCCTATCCACAGCAAAAGCCGAATACATAGCAGCTGGTGGGTGTTGTGCTCAATTGTTATGGATGAGGCAGACCTTGAAGGATTTCAACATATCCATGTCTCAAGTACCCCTCTTCTGTGACAATGAAAGTGCAATCAAGTTAGCCAACAACCCTGTCCAACACCAAAGATCCAAACACATAGAAGTGAGACACCACTTTCTAAGAGACCATATAGAGAAGAAAGATATCCAACTGTGCCATGTTAGAAACCGAAGCTCAGCTAGCTGATATTTTCACCAAGCCTTTAGATGAAAATAGGTTCTGTACCCTCAGGCATGAGCTAAATATCATGGATATCTCGAATGTGCAGTGAGGAAATGATGATACACGTGTACACATGATTGCATTTCTGGTTTTTCATTCTCTGCATTCTACATGAGTCAGCCACCTGAGTCTCGGTTATACCTCAGGTGGGTTAAGATCTTATAGATACCATGCTGTTTTTGCATCTTATTGAACTCATGGATTCACCATTGGGTTAGATAAGTTGGATCTTACCATCTATTTCAATTCAATACAGCTTTAGCTTTGTATTGATTGATCGTTTGGCAAGCTGTGTTTGAAAAGAAATTCTCTCTATTGCTTTCATCACTTATCCTTAAGTTCTCTCTGGTAATCCTATTGAAAACCTTGTCAGCTGAGTCTTCCACATGAGTCTCAGCTGAACACATTCAAAAATTCCGGAGAAAATCCCTAAGTCTGGAGCTCAGCTCAATTTTTCTTTCCTACCTGAGCCTCAGGTAGCATTCTAGCTGACCCTCAGGTGCCACAGGGCCACTCGGGATATAAAAACCCACCTCTGTAATGGTGCTAAACCCTCTTCAGAGTCTCAGTGCCCTTGCGCCCGTCGCCGCCATCTGATTCTCAACGATCGTGTGCTTCTCCGACGATCTTCGCTCTCTCCGAAGCTTCCCAAAGCTCTCCTGATTGTTTTGGCGCCTTCATCTCCAATCAAAATTCTAAATGTAAGTCTCCTCGAGCTGTTCTTCACAGAACTAGGGTGGTTTCCGCCTTAATGCGAATCCCATGCTCTCGAGTATCTTTTAGTTGTGGAATTAGACAGAGATGATGTACCTTTAACCTCTAGAACGATTTCTTGCAACTCATTGTCCAGAATTCTCAAATTTCAGCAAGATTCGATAAACCTAGGTTGCTCTGCTACTCCACCTGAGTTACACAATTTATCTCACCTGAGTGTCAGGTAGCTAAGTCAGGTAGCATGAGATGACTTGTGAAACTCTCCTAAAACCATCCAAAAATGGCCAATCATTCCAGTTTTCTCTGCAATAGGATTATCTCTCATCTATTCTTTATCCTACCTCTCCTATGCAGATGTCTGGATCAAGGAATGTGCCTGAGGATATAACTGATGATCTGCCCATTGGTCTGAGAACCCAGCTCCTAAGTCAGAAGCAGCAGTTAGAGTGGGAGGCAGAGCAGGCTAAAAGTCTTGGAAAGAAATTGGATGCAGAAGAAGCTGCTCAAAGATCAGTAAAAGCTCCAATGTCCCCCTCTGAGCTAGCCAAAAGAGAAGCTAGGCTTAAAGAGCTACAGAAGAGAAACGACAGATGTACATATCTACAGCTCAGTCAGCTAAAAGAATGAAAGATTTAGAAGCTCAGAAGGCTAGCAAGGAAGAACAATTGGAGCAAGAGAGGAAAGCAAAAGCAGCTGAAAAGAAATCCCAAGCTGAAGAAGCAAAGAAGAAAAGAGCTGAAGAAAGAGCCAAGAAGGCTGCTGAGAAAGAGGCAGCTATCAAAGCCAAGAAGGCTCCAGTAGTTGATACACTCAAAAGGACAAGGGCTGCAGGCAAGCCAACAGATTTATCTCTGAGCAAAGTCCCAAAGAAGCCAAGATCAGAGGCTGTGGTAGTCAAGAAGAAAACAAAGAAACAACTGCAAGAAGAGGAAGAAGCTGAATGGAGAGTAGAAGCTCTTAAAAGAAAGGAACACAGCAAACTTATAGAAAAATGGCAAGACCTAACTGATAAGTTGCCCAATGCCACAGATGAGGAAAGGCCTCAAATGAAGGAAAGAATAGATGCCCTTGCAAAGCAAATCTTTGAATCACCAGATGTTCCAAAGAATGTGAAACTCCAAAGAGAAACTCAGCTGAAGAACAAGGCAATCCATGAAGAACTCAAAAAGCTGCTGAAGCAAGAAGGAAAAGCCTCTGGACAAGAGAAAGCAGACCTGATCAAACAAATTGATCGTCTATTCCCTCAACTCTCAGAAGATTATAAGCCATTCTGGACAAGGTTCTCAGATATCACTCTACAAAGGAGAATAGAGAATCACATGTTGGAGTTAAACTCTTGTGCTGATGAAGCTCGTAAGAAGCATCTACAAAATGAGATTGCTGAAACAAACTCAAGGATATTTTGTGTATCCAGTTCTCAAGCACTTGATGCAGTGCCCCTTCAACAAGCCAGTGGTTCAGTGCCTCAACTGAGTAAGCCAGCCGAGTCTCAGGCGGCTGCATCAGCTGGACTAGAATTAGTCCCCACTGAAGTGGAAACTCAACAGAAAGCTGCCATAGAATCAATTGAAGACATTTTGGCTGAGCTTGACTCAAGAGGAAAAGAACTTGAGCAGACTATGGAGGAATCTATGGATAAGCTAAGATCATCTTTTGAAGAGAAGTCAACTAAAGCACATGAAAATCCAACTGAGCCACAAGCAGATCCATCAGTTGGAGTATCAGTGAGCATGGGTTCTGTATTTCAGTCTCTATCAGACTTAGAACCAGCTCAAGAAGAAACAAGACTTGAAGAGCAAGAAAAAGCAGTATCTTCTCCAGCACCTGAGTCAGTCCATAGGATGCCAACTAGGTCTCAGGCACAGTCAACTGAGACTCAGTCAGAAGACTCAGATGACTCCTATTCAAGTCCAAGTGATCCTCATCCTCCATCTCCTCGCAAGAAGAAGCAAAAGCTGTCTGAATCAGATGAAGAATATCAAGAAGAAGAAGAGAGTAGTGGAAGGAAAGAGTCAGCAGAAGAATCAGACTCATCCCCCTCTGCATCTGACTCAGAAGATATCCCAGCTGAGACTCAGTTAGAAGAGTCAGATGAGTCATTAGAAGACAAATATTCAGCTATATTCTCAAAAGTTGCACGATCTGACACATCAATGATGAAATTCATATCTGCAACTGCTTTCAAGAAGCTACCAAAGGCAGATGCCAGTCTAGCCTCCATGAACTTGGATTCAAGAAGCACATCAAACTACACTGCCATGAGAACCACAAATCCATATTTTGACAGTGAAGGGAATCTGAAAAGAAGACATTGCAATGATCTAAGGTTTTGGAATGATCAGCAGCAATCAAGCTATCATCTCTTGCTGCAGAAGAAAGGTTTTGTTGACAGCATGCCAATTGATTGGGAAAACCTTGCCAAGAACGGCTTAGAAAATTTGAAGCAGATTTTAGCTGCTGTTCAACTTGATGAGATATGCAGCTTAAACCAAGATTATGATTCTGAAGCTATCAAGAAATTCTATGCAACAGTCTTTGTAGAGCAGAACAATCAAGATTATATGCTCTGGATGATAAGAGGTCAACTGCTGTGCATCACAGCTCCCGAGTTTGCAGAGCTGTTCAACCTACCATCAGGGTCAAAGCTACAGAAGATCAGCATATCCAAAGGCTCAGAAGAAGATAAGAGTCTCCTGCCAGATTGGGTTCCAAATGAGAAAAGGAAGAAGTTCTTCCCTACAGGCTTTGTGCCTCCTCCTGTTAAGGTGTGCAGTCCCTAAGCATATCTCCAATTTCAAAGGATTGATGAAGACACCCAAGCACATAGTGAAGATCTTGAACATATCCATCTGTGCCAAAGGTGGAGGAACTGATGCCATATACAATCCAGTATGGAGAATTCTTGAGCTCATCGCAAAGAAAGAGAAGTTTGATGTGGCCAGATACATATTCTCAGAAATAAATGAGTGCCAGAAGAACAGAACTGACAAGATGAGATATGGCTCATATCTAATGCATATGATTCTCCAAAGAACATCATTAGCATCTTCAGTCGTCTCCTTTGACAAGAAGACATATCTCAGCAAATTCAGACCTCAGAAGGATGACCATGAAGATGAAGTTCCTTTCTACAACATCCTCAACTCATCTCAGCCAGACTTTTCAGAGCCTCCAGAGCAAGCTACCAGAGTCTCAGTCAGACCACCTCAGCCAGCAGCTGATCACCCAGCAGTCCTACCTGAGCCTCAGGTGTCTCCCACCCGAGACTCAGCTAGAGAATCATCTCCTCCTGCTGAGCGACAAGCATCGGTCTCTGTGAATCTTTCATCAGACAGTCTCCCTTTGGTTCAACGTCTAGACAATCCCGCAGCTATGGATGCTTTCATTAAACGGGTTGTGCCAGTACAGATCTCTTTTATCAAGAGGAGACAAGATGAACTGCAACAAGAAATGGCTCAGCTGAAATCTGAACTCAAGAGTGAGATGGCAGATCTCAAGGCCTCGGTCAACAGCAAATTTGATCAGATCCTATCCCTCCTGCAACCAAAGCCAGCTCCCTGAGGATCTTTTCTTTCTTCTTCCTATCTCTTTTTAGTGCTTAGTGGCAAAGGGGGAGAGAGAGTAGGGAGAGAATAGCTTAAAGGGGAGAGTATTATATTCAGGGGGAGCAGTATGTAAAAAGGGGTAGACTAGACTGCATGTGTGTCAAGACATTCTATGTACTGCAAAATGATTTTATCAGTCTTGAACACCTCGTTTTTGTATTGTATTGACTGGTATTGCTCAAATATATTGAAATACATTGATCTCTTTATCACATCTGCTCTGATACATGATATTCCTCTCTTTAGCTCTAATACATGCTCTGATATTTGATATATACATGATGCTCTGATATTTGATATTTGTACTCCAGCATGCAATCCTTTCTGTTATCTTATTTGCTGAGTACTCCTCCAACATACCTGCTATTCCGCTGTGCTTATATTCTCAGTTATGTTGTGAGAACCTGTTTTTTGCATCAACTCTCCAATGTTTAAATCTGAACTGTACACTTGTATTCAAATGCAAAATCTCACTTGTGCACATCTTAAGGGGGAGTTGATGTCAAACAAGGTTAAATGCAATACTCTTTTTTATCTAAGTGAATGTTTTAAAGGGGTTGCCACTAACCACCAAAAAGGGGGAGATTAAAAGTGCATCCACTCCCATGGAGCTTGGGAGGATGGCTATCTTGCCCCAGAGTTTGGTTTTGATGGTTATTGGCAATCCTCACCTGTGTCTAATACTTGCAATGAGTGTGAACAGGAATTAGATGGACAGGTGAAAGCTGAAGTGAGACAACTGTTGATGATGAGCCCTAAAAAGAGCAAGGAACTGGGAAGGTCAGAAGGACCAGCTGAGCTAGGCTCCTGAGGCACAGTTGCGAAGAAGCCGAGGCTGTGCTCGAGGGCAAGCGAGGTGATGGTTGCTTGATGGAGTTCAAGGGCCGTGAATGCAAGCTTGATAAGTCCTGGAGGAGCTAGGAAGCTGGTGGATCTGGACCAAGGGTTCGCTGTGCGTCTACAAGGGCAGTCATCTTCGGTGAAGAAGCTTGGAACCAGTGCCAAGGGTCTAAGCGAGCTGGTCAGGGACTGTGGCGAGGCCATTGCTCTCTGGTCAGTTGTAGGCTTGTAGTGAGCCGGCCAGAGTTGTGCTCAGGTGCTGCCTGAGGCAACCGAGTCCACCTGAGTTTGGCATCTGAGACTCAGGTGGGTAGCTCAGCCGTGGCTAGTAGGTTACCAGAGGTGCATGTTAGCTGAGTCTCAGACAGGTTAGGTCTGGTGGCTCTTTATCTGACGTGGCATGAGGGTAACGGCTAGCTGCCAGGGACCCTATAAATAGGGAACCTGGGGAGGTTTTCAATCTCGAACCTTTACCTAACCTTTGCCTCTAACCCGAAAGCAACCTGTTGAGAAAGAAAGAGCTCTAGGTCTCCAAGTGAGTGTTGCCTGCGTGCATCCATCGTGAGAGAGAGTTTCTTAGTCCTTCAGGTGTAGCATTCGAGGTACTGGTTCCTCCAAGAGTGGGAGTGCTCTTGGAGTTGGTGAGCAAGCCAAGTCTTGTGTGGCTGCCACCAAGAGTCTGTGAAGGCGATTCGGGTCTGCCTGTCTTGCAGCAGCAAGATCAAAAGGATTCCACACAAGAAAGGTACTCGAGGAAAGAGCACGGTTTGGTGCCGGCTGTGAGAACAGCTTCCTCAATGGAGACGTACTGCTTCGCAAGAAGTAGGAACTTCGGTAAAACAAACCATTGTGTGCTTTACTATCTGTCTTGTGATCTGCTCTTATTTATTCTGTTATCTATGCATGCTTAGATCACTAGAGCACCTTTATCTGTTGCACACTAACTGAGTTTCCTCACCTGAGACTCAGTTAGCTCTTGCTAAAACTAGTACCTTTCCTGTTCACGTCATCTGATGCACTCACCTGACTCTCACACCTGAGACTCAGTTAGCTCTGAATATAACTTGTTCTACATCAGCTGAGTTTGCTATCTGAGTGTCTGGTGTTTATTTGATATATCTTGCTGAGTCTCAGTTACCTGCATCAGTTGCATATTTTTTCTCTAGGATTGACCTATCTCCAGAAGAGAAACCCATTAGGCATTATAATTTCTAGAGCCGACCTATTCACCCCCCCTCTAGTCGACTCCTGAGATCCCTTTCATCCGCTCTTGATGGGGAATTCAATATGACCCTTCTACAGATTGAAGAGGCTACTCGCTGCCTTGAGTGCTTGGCTTTACAGTCTGAAGAACACTTGCAGATAGTGGGTATGTATCCATACAATACATATGAAGAATCAGCTAAAGACGAAATCCTTTCTGCTATTGACTACACCAGTGCTATGCAGCAACCTGATGGTCGAAGCTGCCTTAACGACGAGAGCATCTATGATGAGAATGAATGATGTCATCTCATGAATGGAATCAATCTGTCACATATAAAAATTGCTTTGACAGGGAGGTTTCAGCCAGCTCGCTTCGCTTTTAGTAATTTGGTTCAACTGTCGTTGTCTGTATATGTTTAAACCGCCTACTATGTAGCATCTCTGTAACTAGACTACGCTAAGTAAGTAATCGTGATCCTATCAGTATCCAATGAATATGTACATGTGAACTAGCATTTCAGTCCCAGCCGCAGCTGTTTAACACTGATGGTTCTGACAATTTCGTATCTGAGTTAAACTTTATCTCTAATGTACAGGATACCATGGTATGTCAATATATATATATACAATTGCCTAGACTAAGTAGCATGTATAAAGCTGGATCGTTGTTCCCCCGTGCTACAGATAATACAACGATACGGTAACTGACCAACTATTCTATCCTACTTTGACTCCTATGGAAAAAAAAGATCCTGTGCTCAATTGGGTCACCATCTGTAATAAGGCCGGCTCATCTAGCTATGGTACTTTACCATACGAAAAGCCCATGGCCACTAGACCCTTTCCATCCAAATATTTATATCTCCTTGGAACCGTACACTCCATCCTTATCCCCTCCATCCTTAGCTCACTTTCCCCTCACGTATGACAATGGCGAACAGTGACTCCGCCCGATCCCCTTCAGCTCCGTCCCCATCAGACGACGAGCTCATTGTCAGTGCGTTGCCACAGGTTAGGTCATTTCTCTGTCAACCCTCACGGTTAGATGTTTTCCTCCTAATTAATTTCCCATTCCGCAACTTAAGCTGCTATTTCTACACAAAGGCTCATTAATAGACAAATCACGTTTCTATATGCTTTAGACTATGATACTCACTACACACCACTCATGCAAAACCAACCTATAACTTTAACAAAAACATAGTCTGGACAACCCGTGCTGATCTAATCTCTTTTGCACATTTGTATCTTCTGAAGCTCTCATCTGTCTGCGTTACCATAAGCAAAAAATTCATACTGGAACAGGCTCTTCACAGACTTGGGATTCATATGAATGGATTCACAACAATAGATATGGGTATTAATGATAGAATAGCTTCCATTTGCATTGCTGTGCCCCCCCCCAACAAAGAAAATCCATCGGTAGAAAAACAGGTGTTCTATGGAGAATATGCTGAAACATTTGATCAGGCTATCGAATCTGCAAGCTCCTTTGCTCTCTCGTACCTCAGAAAGGCAGGTATCATCTTTGTGGATGATGCAAATTTCACTGATCTGAAAGACTGTCAAGGTAAGCTATTGAAAGAAACATTTTGGGCTACAACATTCCGTGGACATGCAGAGAAGTTAGAAACCCAGTTATCGCTCCTCACTGGAAATAAATGCATGGTGATCGAGAAAGGTACCATGATTTATCGCCCTGTCTCGGACATGATCCAACCAACAACTGTTACTAAGGTAGATCAGTTTAAAAGGGTATTCCTTCATATGATTCAATATAGACAATCTCAAACCAACCATTGACTGTATAATCATACTCTAATATATTATATACTGTCCAATTAGGCAACAGATGAAGACACCGTCACATCAACGCCTGTTTTTACACCTGTTCAGCAATTATCCAGGTGCCATGCGGTTTACCTATACTCCATAACATTATAAATACATTGCTTGTCGTAACCAATCATTTTTATGCACTCACTTATCAGCCTTCTTATGTCAACTAATGGAAGAGATGTGGAACCAGCAGCCCATGTCCGTAGGTCACTATTCCACGAAGATTGAACCTATGAGAATCACTGTAAGGTACTTTCATACTATAAATTCTGATCAGCTAGAACATGGATCATCAGCTCTACGGTACATACTTACCAAGGTTTATTTCTATATGCAGATCTCTTCTTAATTCCTATATTGTATAGGTCACCAGGCATCCTCCTAATTTCAATCCAATCTACATAAGCTATATCATTATATCTCCCCCAATGTGGTATTATATTATGTAGTTGCTGAAGAAACTATGTTCACCTTTCGGTAACAAAACAGCTTATGTTGCGTGCTACATCAACAACCTTTATATGTATATTTTTAGAATGGTGTAGTAATCTATGTATATATATCTGATACTTCCAACTTACAAGATTAGTACAATCAAACAAACAAAGCGCTTGCTTCAGATGATGTTTACTTTCTGTCTATTAAATGTCTTTGTAAGCGATTCCACCACATCTTATATTCTCGCTGTTGAACATGCCCAATCTAACAAACACTTATCTAACATGCTATCTGTCTGCATGAACTAACATTAGGGACAATAAATAGTTTAACAATAACTAGATAGTATTCGATCTGTTATATTTGTTGGCACCCTACTGGATGATCGTTTGTGAAAACAGGCACCACGCGGCAAGCCGCGCCTCCTATCTAGTAAGGTGTACCAGTGCTGGACTCGAACCGGCGAGATCAAAAAGGTCGCTAGAGCAGTTAAGGACCTACAATATTATGATTCAGAGAACAATAAGTACCAAACATATTTGGGAAAGGAAGTAGCTTTCCATACGGCTAACTATGCCGAGAGTCTAGTACTGATAAGAGAATAAACATACAAAATTTTATACTGATGCCACTAGTTTGAAGCCTAATTTAGTCTTTATCGTTAGTTTTTCGTGAACTACATATATCCATCATTTTGTTAAGTGCATTTATGCATATGCCATTTTGCTCCGTTTCCGTCCAGCCAACACCGTCAACTCCCTTTGATCGGCTTGACTTGACAGTTCTTTGCAACAAAAAAAAAGACCGTTGTCGACGATCGGTAAACCACCGATCTTACGGAGTTCGTAGAGAAGAGAGAGAGAAGAAGTAGGAGAGTCGTTCTGAGTAAGATAACCCATAAATCAGGCCACCGACAAGACTATTTATACAGGTTCAGGCCTCCCTTAGGATAATAGCCCTACATCATGTTGGTATATATTGATCTCGAGACAAGGTACAAGAGAGTCCTAGATGGGATCCACAACTAGTCGGAGGTGGTTGTCGAGGATGATTTTCTTTCTACTTGCTTAGAAGGCGATTGATCTTTAAAGGCTTGTCTATTCAATGAAGCTTGTGTAATCTGAAGCAGGTTGTCTCCTCTAGAAGCCTTCGGAATCCTTATATAGAGGGTATACCATATCAGAAGGGATATGGACACATCTCTGAGTAGGACTTCACTTTTCTTAAACGTCGGGATTGAATACCTATGGGTGATTTCCTTTTAACATAGAGTCCCTCTCCGGGATACACTTCTTCCAAGGTAGGTAGGATACTCCGTAGCTATAGTGTATTTGTATATAGATATGGTCGTCGCATACAGCAGTTGTCTACTAGTCATCGTCAAGCCCCCCATCAGTACGTGAAGTAAGGCCAAGACAGATCAAAGGAATCAACCTAGTCGGGGATATCATCCGACAAGATGTAACTCAGTGTTGTGGTGAGAAATCTCAAGTAGGATGAGCCATCTACTTGGGCTCTCGGTCATTCGAAGCTTCCTAATTGGGAATCAAACATCCTCGAGTAGCTTTCAGGAAGCTTCTGAGTAGTTCCACGTCCAAATAGGTAGTCTGGGGAGTCTAACAGACGTAAGGGCCATGCCCGTGACTCTTGCAATCATGCTTATCTGAACTGGTGGGTTTTTCAAAAATTGAACCGTCATGGAGGAGAGTTCACGTGGTGGTGAGTATCATTCCCTCTTTTTCTGCAACTGCTGTGATGACGTGAGAAACCTAGGGCACGTCCGATGGGTAGTGCAGCTATAGCTCCTCTTTTCACGCGCCTTAGATGGATCGCGCGCATAAAGTTACTGCGCATTAACTGCAATGAGACGTGATCTCGGGGTTGCGGTCTTGGATGCCATTGGATCTCTTGCGCGAGTAGTCGAGATCATGTGAGTTTTTACGTTCCATGGGGGACCTAAGGGTTTTTACCACGCCTTGTTCTTGATTTCTTTCATCTTCATCTTCCTCCCACCCATTCTTGCACTTTTCTTGCTCGTGCATTCCCTCGTCGAAGATGGGCAAGAAGAAGGTGTCCAAGATCTCGACCAGTGCCCGAAGCCTGCCAACGACCCTAAGTCGTTGCCGGAGGACCTAGTGCTGGTGGCGGCGATCCCAGCTTTCGATAAGTCAGATGTCGACGCTGCTGCGCTCGAGAAGTTCGAGCGGGGCGAATACCTCCTCCCTCAGATTATGGTTCCATGTCA
The DNA here is from genome assembly GCA_019208055.1 of Stipa capillata. Taxonomy (NCBI): domain Eukaryota; kingdom Viridiplantae; phylum Streptophyta; class Magnoliopsida; order Poales; family Poaceae; genus Stipa; species Stipa capillata. The sequence goes on from JAGXJF010004652.1 coordinate 338,710, forward strand.
ACCGACGTTCGAGGAGATTAACTCAAGCCCAGACACCGCCTAGGCTATCGTCTTCTCGGACTTCTTCAAGTGTAGATTCCAGCTTCCGCCATCCGCCTTCTTCCTCCTCATCTTCAACTTCTATGGGATTGAGTTGATTCACTTCAATCCCAACTCGGTACTGATGCTGAGTGTCTTCGCTCACTTGTGCGAGGCGTATCTCGGCATCCTCCCGAGCCTCGACCTCTAGCGCTACATGTACAACCTCCACCGGATGAGGGGGGTTGTCGGCGCCGCCGGTTTCAGGTTGAGGGAAGGGAAGAAGGAGCACTACATCCCCTTCGCCAGCAAGTCCTCGTGGTTGTGCTGGTGGCTAAAGTAGTTTTACTGCTAGCCTCCACCATCGTCCGGGATTGAGTACCGCGCTCTGGCGCCCTACCGGACAAATGCCTGGATGGACATGCCGTTGCAGACCAAGTAGATCAAGTCTCTTGCTGGTGAGATCACCGATCTTGGTCGGAGAGGCTTGTCAGAGTAGGACGTAGCGGCGGACTTCCTTCGATGACGGCTGAGTCCTCTTTGATCGAGGATCCCGACAGCCTAGGAATGCCCTGATGGCAAGGACCCCACAAGAGACTTCGACACGGGTAATCTCTTGTGCTTGCTAGCTTTTCCTCCGAATAGGTTGTCGATTTTCTCATCTACTCGGGAATTTGCTTTCTCACAGAACTTACTCCCCATGAGCTCTAGTCGAGGGTCAGGTACATTTTTGACATGTCTCCTCTGGGAGGAAGGACCGCAGTGCCTCTTCCGCTCGTGAAGCTCAGCCTCGAAGAGAGGAACAAGATGCTTGCGTTAAGTCTAGGCCGTGCTTCTTGTCAAGTTAACTCTTTTGAGTAGCGCTAGGTGAACTTTAGATTAATGTGAGTATGCTTTCTGTGCAGTAGCCTGGTCGGGACAGGCTTGACTTGGAGGCCGAGTGGGCTAGAGCCGGCTAGAGGATGATGACCCGGTCGAAGAAGACCACCAGTTATGGTTGGTCGATGACTTGAAGAAAGGGTAAAAGATTTTGACATCAGAGGTCGAGATATTTGGTGGGGCATAAGGCGGGTTATGTGGAAAGAAGGATTGACTCAGATAAGAAAAGAACAGGGTTCCATATTTGGTACATAGGCCTGAGTGGCTTTTTCATTTAAACAAAGGTGAGTGCCGCATCATGCTTACTGGCGAGGGTGTACCTCACATAGCGTACAGAAAAACACAATACAACATACCGTACATCACACTTAGACGATTTAAGGTAATTTGCAATGTTTTCATAAATTACTTTATTTAAAGCAGCCTCCTTTACTTTATTTAAATCAGCCTCCTTTTGTGTTATCTTGGGACGTTGGTTACTTTCTGTTAAACATGATATTTAGGCATATATTTTGTGTTCCGTACTCCAATTTCTTTTAACTGCATTCTGACGGAGCCATTTATGCACTTCGCTGCACATCCATTTTGCTTGCTGTTTAGTGTATTTTATTTTTTAGCACATATTTCGCAGCGAAGCGCGAGGTATCGTGTAGTTTTAGAGCTTAGCTTACTGCAATAAAACGAAACGCCATGTCGAAGTGTAAATAGAGTCGACACAAACAAGTTGCAACATAGAATACTGACATACTTAATCAACATGTCTTCCACAAAATAGAAAACTGCGATACCAGATCATCTTCACGTTCCCAACTTGATCAAAACTAACGTACTCGTTGGAACTCACAACTTCTGAAAATATAAAATTCAGTAGTTGGATTATTAAACCTTGTGAAACAAGTAACATGCAAATATAATTTTCTTTTCCGCGAAATGTGCCACTGCACAAACATATATAACTCGGTATCTTGGCAGCGAAACCTTATAAGTCAAAATACATCTTCAGATCTTGTGTGCCATCATCACCTATGGAGCTGGCACTCTTGTCAGTGTGCCTCTCGTTGCTCTGTATCCCACTGATGTTCTTCTTATGGAACAGGGCAACAAAGCCTCCCACCGGTGCGCCTGCGCCACCACCACCGCCTCCCGGCCCAACGCCGTTTCCGGTCATCGGCAACATCCCCGACCTGCTCCGGGGCGGTGAGCTGCACCGCGCGCTTGCTCGCTTATCGGCGTCCTACGGCCCCGTCATGTCCTTGAGGATCGGCATGGCGACCACCGTCGTGCTGTCGTCCCCGGACGCGGCGCACGAGGCGCTGCACAAGAAGGACGGCGCCGTCTCCTCCCGGTGGGTCCCCGACAACGCCAATGTCATGGGCCACAGCGGCATCTCCATGGTGTGGCTGCCGAGCTCCAGCCCGCTGTGGAAGCACCTGCGCACCGTGGCGAGCACCCAGCTCTTCACGTCCCGGCGGCTCGGCGCCAGCCGCGGCATCCAGGAGCGCAAGGTCCGGGAGCTCGTGGAACACTGCCGCGCGAGCTCCGGGCACCCGGTCCGCGTCGCGCTCGCCGTGTTCAGCGCCGTGCTCAACTTGATGTCCAACGTTCTATTCTCGGAGGACGTCGTCGAGCTGGGCACGGCGACGGGGCAGGAGTTCAAGGATCTCATCGCCGACTCCGTCGCGGAGGCCACCAAGCCCAACATCTCGGACTTCTTCCCTTTCCTCAGCGCGCTTGATCTCAGCGGCCGGCGTCGCGCAGCCACCGCGAATACCAGAAGATTCTATGAGTTCTTTGATGCTACCATTGACCGCCGGCTGAACAGCTCCGAGAAGCCCGGGGACCTGCTAGAATCGCTGCTCGAGCTCCACGCCAAGTCCCAGCTCGAGCGACCGGCCATCCGAGCTCTCCTAACGGTATCTCACATTCTCTGAGATTCCATGGATCATGAAATTAAAGGCATGAACATTATAATTAAATCTGATGTCATTAACCAGGATCTGTTCATCGCTGGGAGTCACACGACGACGACCACGGTGGAGTGGGCGATGGCGGAGCTGCTCCGCAACCCGACCAAAATGGTAAAGGCGCGCGCCGAGCTGAAGGAAGCGTTCGGATCCGGTGATGTGGAGACAGGTGAGCTCGCCAACCTCCCGTACCTCCAGGCCGTGCTGAAGGAGACACTGCGGCTGCACCCGGCGGGGCCGCTGCTGCTGCCGCACGAGGTGTCGGAGTCCGGCGTGACGCTCGGCGGCTTCTCGGTGCCCAAGGGAGCCCGCGTCCTGATCAACGCGTGGGCGATCGGGAGAGACCCCGCGGCGTGGGCCGAGCCGGAGGCGTTCACGCCGGAGAGGTTCTTGGACAGGGAGGTGGACTTCCGGGGGAGGGCGTTCGAGTTTATACCGTTCGGGTCGGGGCGGAGGGCGTGCCCCGGGATGCCGCTCGCCGTGACGATCGTGCCGATGGTGCTGGCATCGCTGCTCCATGAGTTCGAGTGGAGGCTGCCGGACGGGATGGTACCCGGCGATGTGGACCTCAGCGACCGGTTCGGTGCCGCGCTAGAGCTCGCCGTTCCTCTCCTGGCCGTGCCGATTCCGGTGAAAGTCTCTGGAGATTTGAGTTCATGATCGAACCCGTGGCGTTGACTACGTTTCTGTGATTTACCTTTTTCAATGTACAGAACGTTCGTGTACTCGTCATGTTACAAGTGCATGGCTTTCTGGTATGTACTGCATTACCACTACTATAAATAACGTCATCCAGGATCGGTATCACTGACGGATAAACTGTGCCCGTCAGTGGTGACACCACTTCACTGACGGGTAGATAAACAACCCGTCAGTGATGAATATACGAAGAGCCTCAGGGCTATTATCAAAGATATCATCACTAACGGGTAGGTTTTGTGCCCGTCAGTGATTATTTTCAGTGACGGGTATATTTCGTGCCCGTCAGTGATGATTTAGTTTATCACAGACGGGTTGGAGAAGTGAACCGTCAGTGCTGATACTGCAGGTCAGCACGGACGGGTAGAAGACTGACCCGTCAACGATGACCAAAGTAGCACTGGCGGGCATAATTTTGGCCCGTCCGTGATGGCTTCTTCTATCTATAAAAGGACGGCCTAGTCATTTTTGCGGTGTTGAAACCCTAGCTTTCTTTCACACCGCGCTGTGGCCGCCGCCTCCTCCTTGAGCCCCCCGAGCCCGGATGCGGTCGCCGCCTCTTCCTCGAGCCCGGATCCGACCGCTGCCTCCTCCCCGAGCCCCTCCGAGCCCGGATCCGATCGCCGCCTCTTCCCGGATGCGGTCGCCGCCTCTTCCTCGAGCCCGGATCCGACCGCTGCCTTCTCCCCGAGCCCCCCCGAGCCCTCCTCCGCCTTGCAGCGGCGCCGGCGCCGGCGGAGGCCGCCGTTCTCCCCTCTCCGTCGCGTTTGTGACACTGCGCTGCACTGCACAAGACACTTTTCTTAGAAAGAGTGTCTTGTGCAGTGTAACCACAATGTCACAATGGTGACGACGCTCTCTATTGCGGTTACACTGCACAAGAAAACTACATGCCGATATCACATTCTAATGTGCCTATCGCATTCTAATGCGTCTATCACATTCTAGGGAGTCCATTTCTGTACTCAGTGTGTAAACACTCTAGCTAGCACTCTAGATATTTTATTTTCATATGAAAGTGAGATGTGCAAAATTCTTTAGCAACTTGTGCGATGTCGAATGTATTGTACATATATATATATTTGAGATGTGGACTTGTCAAATTTGCGATGTCGAATTGAGATGCAGAAAATAGATTAATTTGTATATACTGTCCTGCGCATGCTGGGCCTGTGCAGAGGCTGCACATACATGCAGCTGGGATGTTTTTCAAAGGTGGCAAGCAAAATGAAGTGAAATCTCATCACTGACGAGTGAAAATGAGGACCCGTCTGTGATGATGTAATCACTGACAGGTTATTTTCAGGTCCGTCAGTGATGACCTTCTCATCACATGCGGGTCATTATTCGGCACGTCAGTGATGACTTCTAGATCACAGACGGGTTATTTCTCTACCCGTCAGTGATGGTCCTGTTCTAGGACTAAGACTGTCATCACAGACGGGTCTTACTTCTATCCGTCAGTGATAAAAAGTGTGATGGGCAATTCGAACGAAGAACTCACGACTTTCAGGACAACTACAATAGAACACAATAGCATACAGAGCATCGAAAACGGTTAAGATATATACAGACCATTGGTTCCGAACATAATAGCATACAAACTCAGAAACGATTAAGATATATACAGACCATTGGTTCCGACTAAGATATAATAACTAAAAGTTCTCGAGCGGCAGATCTTCATCGACGGCTTCCGGCATCAGAGCGAGCACTTATGGACAAGAGAAGAAGCTCACTCGTCGACACCCCACTTGATGTACTTCGCGTGGAGGGCGGCGGCCGATGGTGCTGCGACTGGTGCGCTCCGACCCACTGGAAGTACAGTAGATGAGAATCAGCCCGGCTCGTGGTGTCCTTCGACGATGACTTTGCTCGTGGAATTCTGCCAACACACTCCGGACGACGAAGGCGCCGAGTAGCGATACTCCTTCAATGTACGCACAGAAGGAGGGTGCCCTGTGTGTTTCCATAGCCGACACACGATGGATTGAACACCGTCTCGCGGGAGAGGTGCATCGTGAGCTCGGTGCTGCTGTTGATCGTGATGGAGGGGAGGGACGAGGAGGGATGGCAGGAGAGACGGAGGTGGACAGAGAGGGACACCCTCTTGCGCTTCCAGCCATGTGGGAGGAGGTACCCGCAGACTCCATTGCAAAGCAGGCGTGTCGAATATTTGGGTAGGGCTAGGACTCTTTGAAGAGAGGAAGACACAGAAGACCGTGCGTGCTTGGACGACGAGATAGACCGAGGGAGATGTTATATAGCGTCATATCCCGCCGTATAGGCAGCGTCCTCGTACTCCCGCCGTACAACGGCGCGACCCTCGTCTCCTGTCGCCAGTATTGGCGCGAAACAGAGAACTACTTTGGGCGGCGAGCTGGATCAGCACTGCCGGGTTACTTTCCGGTCCGTCAGGTGAATGATCATACTTCCACGGGTGAAAATTTACAACCATGTGGTGATGAGTTACTCCACAGCGGGTTAAAGGACGACCCTCTGTGATGCATTGCTGTCAGCACGACGGCTCCCCGTACTCGACACCGGCAGTGATGAGGTCCTTCAAATGGCGTGCGACAGGCCTTCACTGACGGGTTTGATTTGGCCGTCCGTGATGAGTTTCCCTATATATGGTTTCTAACCGTGCGACCTAGTCATTTGTCCGCGCGCGCGTCGAACGCCAGAGTTTTTGCCGTTGTTCCGACCAGCAAACTGGTGCCCATTCCTCGCGTACCTCTGATACGTCGTGGCCCGCCCAGACGCGTGATTTGGGTCGCATTTGGAAGGGGATCCACAGTGGTACTATATTTTGGTTGGAGACCAGAGGTTAGTAACCGTGCTATCCTGTTTCATTTATTAAGGCGTACGTCCTTATCTGTATATCATTTATTTAAGGGCGTACAATCCCCTAAAGGACGTAGATTAAGCCTTCGTGCGATCCAGTTAAACTCTAGGATCTGATGGATCGAAGTTGGATGTACGGGATCCGGGCTACCAGAGGGTGACATAGATGCTTTATCTGTTTCTTAGAGCTGCCCGAGAAGATGATGTTGAGGAAGAGAATGAATGAAATGTGTTTGTCCATGTCGTAGTTGGGCAATAACATGCAGATGGTGCAGACAACAAAGCACTTGCAATTACACTTGCTTTAAAGGTTTCAAGGATGGTTATAACCGTTGGACAAGTCCTGGGAGGAGAGGAAGTTGGCACTGGTGAGGAGGCAGAAGCCGTCCCAATGGCGAAGAGGTAGACTTGGGGTGGCGAAGGGGTCGAAGGTCGAGGCTGGACATGTTGCGTGCTCGAACTGATTCGGTGGAAAGAATCCATATTCGGTTAATCCTCAATGTGAACGACATTGTTGACGTACACAATAGATTTTGGACTCAAATGTTGCGTGGTATATGAGTTCTTAGGCTTGTTGGGAGACTCGTAGTACCCTTGTTTCAGGGATGCGAAAGCGAAGCATCGCGATTGTCTATCGTGCTAGAACTGTTGAAGATCAAGGCAAGCAATAACTGGTCGGTACACAAGTTTCACAAACTATTGGTGCTCCCCCTGCGGACATCCTTCCCGAGAGACATGTTGTTGCCAACAACAACATTACATTGGACGGATAGACAGGTTATATGCCCTCTTGGATTACCAGTAAAAAATACATGCATGTCCGAGGACTGTATATCTTATACCACACATAGTACGCAACCTTGCAGTAGATGTCCATCGTCGCAAGAACTCCCGCTACTAGCATTTACAAAGAAGACTATAGTCAATCGATGACAGGATGAAGGTGATGGTGTAGGTGAAGGGGGCCTCACAGCCACAGGTGGGTTTGGTATCTTCCGATGCATTCCCCATTTGAACGTTGTGTTCGCTAATAAGATGATGCAAAGATGATTCATCTTGGCACTTTAGAGAGGTGGTAAGGAAGATGGAATAATGAGACACCACTGCAGACGCATGCCAGTGGGAGGACTGGCGATGGGTATTCTGGAATTTGGTAAGGAGCTGAGGGGAACATAAAGGTTTGGGATGATTACGGACGGGAATCAATCATTCGGTAACATGAGCAGCCGACAAGAGACAATACAGCACATGGCCCCGTCCCTTCCGCTTATTTACAAACTTCTCCATGGGCTGTGCATGAAGCGTAAGTAAATACATCTCGCCCGCACTCACTTCAGGCCTAAGCACCTGGAAATGATATTGATCGTGTACAGTATAACTATAAAGTGAAGATTTAGCGCACTTTTTTGCACGACAGGTGTACGTCTGGGCGCAGATAAACAAGAGACTTGAACCTACTCGTCTTGTTTTGTTCACAACCTTGCGATTATCCTGCTTAATGGAAACTAACTCGTCCGGTCCAGACTATGAAAGAACATGAAGCATGTGTTGTGTGCCAAGAACAACAGGAGGTCAGTACTTGACACACTCGCGTTTGTATAACACACACATATATATGGGTACCGTGCTTCGATATCCTTCCGACGATCATATTTGGAGCGAATGGACACAGAAAAAAACCAGTTTGTTTTTTATCAGTGGAGAATCGAGATAGGGGAGGCTGCCCCCCACAAAAACAAGTGAGAAATCTTTGAAATTGTGAAGGCGTCGATGTACTGTTTGGAAATGAATCAGAAGGCTGAGGCCGGGCATCTAAGAAAAACAAATTGTATTTTGGGACTTGTCGTACTGGAAGGTGCTAAATAAAAATATCCGTCACAGCAATTGTATCACTCATGGCACGTCGAAAAAATGTGTGCGATAGCTTGATTGGTCCTCTTGCTCACATGGCACGGAGAAGATAAAAGATGGTGTGAAGGCTGCCTTGCGACATGCATGAAATGGTGATCAACAAGAGCTGGGACCTCACGACGAAGAAAGGCAACATACAATCCCCCGCGCTTTGCTAGCACTCTGCGAGCAAGCTGCGAGAGATGGGAATGTCTGCAGTAGCCTCTTTGGGGCAAACAGTCCTTGTTACTCACGAACATAAGAAACTTGTTTCAATGAAAGACTTTGAGATTAATAGGCATGAAGTCTTCATGACTGTCAGTGAATGATGACGCGAGGATCTTACCATTTTGCACATAAACGGTATCTGTTGGAGCCCGGAGTTCCGCGAGACAGATCATACCCTAAACCTATGTAGCTTTCTCAAACACGATCTTCATCAGAAGTCAATCAATCCGCAGCTGACATCTAAACTGCAATACGCATAACTGTTATAATAATCACCAACTAGAGATGTTACTGTTCCTCCGCAAGTTTGTTCTCACGATAATCATGGTCCCAGTCTGATGATCCATGTTTGCACAGAGATACAGATGTTGGGACCCGTGGTTCCTACATGCATGTACCCGTTAAGAGGTACATGGGTATTCTGAAGTGATAACATGGCTCGCACAAATACAGGCCAGTACAAGGGAGCATCATGAAGGCTATGCTCGCCGAAAGGTTCATCGAGTTTTGTCACGGATTACATGGCGAACACCGTCCATAGGTTGTGCCTCGTTCTCGCACGAGTGGTAGGCTCGCTGGCGTCAGTGACAGCATCGGCAGGAAGAGTATCAGCCTTCAGATACAACAAGTGTTTCGGTAGAAGCTCTTTTACGGTCTCTGCAACACATTCCAGTTGTGGCTCCGTATATCAAAATTCACAGCAAGTGTTACGCCAACAAATCTGAAAAATCTGAATGTTGGATCACGAAAACACACAACCATCGGTTCAACCAGTGGCAAGAACACATTTTTAATGAATAAAAAAAAAAAAATACCCTTTAACGAAGAAGAACATATGCCACATGGTTGGCAAGAGGAACCCGTCGCAAACGTCGTGACATGGCAAGGTACTAGATCAAACGTATATACATTTTACACAGACGCCCAAGACACGGAAAACGCACATACCAGAACAGTGGGTTCCGGGTAGAAGCCCGTAGATCCCCGAAGGGATTCAGTGCAACTACTACGGCATAATCAAAGAGATTTGGGAACTTTACTACTAGTCACCAAGATCCCCTTGTTTCATGCCGATGGGTGAATCTTCAAAGATGTTACTGTCGACGATCAGAACTTCACTTACCGGGATCTAGAGAGTTTCTTGGATCAGTAGAAAGCCTTTTATCTTCGCTAAACAGGTTTTCGACCAATTTTTCTACATAGTCGCCATCAATATAAGAAGCAACACGCATTTGTGAGGAATGGAAAAACGGGTATCGTCGTTGGAGTTGATGGTGTAGTTTGAATAGAAGTATACTACAACCAATTCGATGACCGGAGCCCGTTGTGAAGACGAAGAACCGAAGTTATTGATGTGCCCAATGTAACGTACGTCGAGATCATCATGAAGGACTAACATATAATGGAAAAAACCTATCGACAACGACGACGATGAGAATAATTGTCAATTTGGGTACCTTGATGTGCATATTGTCAACACCGAGTTGTATGCTGTATTGGTTGGACATTTACCTCAATTAATGCATCAAGTACTCTACTTTGTGTATTAACAGTCTCTAGATTACTCTAAACTACTAAAATCTGGGCTGAAATGCAGATTCAGAAAGTTTCACTAAGTCACAAACTGCCCTTACTGAGTCTATGGTCCTGAAATGCAGATTTCAGTATGCAGTCGATCAGTGTGATAAAATTGTATCATGGACGGCGGAAAAAATTGAAACGTCCGTGATCGATGTCATCACTGACGGGCCCTTGGTTTCGGCCCCGTCCGTGATAACTTATTAAT
>JAGXJF010004653.1:0-70463 GCA_019208055.1 Stipa capillata
ACATAAAAGTAACAAATCACACCTTAATAACTTTTGGCTTATCAGAAAATTGTGAATTGTGCATACTTTAAGTAATAACCGTTACTAATCATTTACCTCACAGAGAGATTTTTAGCAGATTTCTTCTCCATGCTTATAAACCTTCGCTTAATATTCTATCTCGCTCTCTTCTCATGATCTTTCTTTTTCTGTTTAGTTTCATTGTGGTAATGAGCAGCATAGAGAGAGTTCATGAGGAGAAAGGCTGGAGCTGGACGTATATATTGCGTAGAACAAATATCGATTCTGCAACAAATCCATCAGCACGAGAAAAAATGGAAGGACCTACCAGTTTAAAGCAACGTAAATCAAAAGTGATAGCGCCTGTCTGGTACCGGTCTAATCTGGCACGGATGTGGGGCTAGCAGGCACAGAGTAGAATCGAGGGAATAAGCAAAAAGCAAAAGTCTAAACGGAGTGTGGACCGCCATCGCAGGTGTGGTGGCGTGTAGCTAGGCGCGTCGGGTGTTGAGCCCGACGTTGCAGGGTGTGGGCTGAGACCTGGCGGTCGCGGGCATTTGACACGCGAGACGGGCGCGTCGCGGGGCCACCCCTGAGCCCGCTGCCTTGCGGTGAGGCGCGCGACCCTCTAGGCCGTCACGAGCCTCGGGCGCGACATAGCGGTGGCAGTCGCGGGTGGCAGGCGCGGGCACGAGGGTGTAACGGGGCCATGCGTGGCCCACCTATGTCGTGGCTACCCTGGGGTCCAGTAGGTGATTGCGGGTGGGGATTGCGATTTGGGTCGTCGCGCTCTCCGGCCGTGATTTGCCATGTGTCTCTGAGCACAGGTCGTCGCGGGGACAATTCTGGTGTTGCTCATGGCTGGGGGCTATTCCTAGCATTGCCACTTGGGCCGGGCCAATATTGACTTTTCCCTGCTCTTGGTTGATTTGGTGATAGCAAAACCATCTTCAACTTCCTCATGTTCTATATAATTGTGTGGTGAAAGTCTTCTCTCACATTCAATTTTTTAAATCAAAATGCCAAAAAGTCCATGATGAATTGGTTCATCTTTTATAGTTTTTTTATATAACTTCCCTACTTTTGGGCTCCATATTTGTTTGTGTTTTCTTAAAACGCTATGGGATTTGTAATCGAAGTAATGTTTGAACGATAGAAATGATAACCTAATTTTCTAGGAATTGAAAAGTTCACCGGATTCAGACAGGCTAAAAGTTTACCTGGATTTTTAACTTGTTACCTTGCCTAAAATGTAACTATACATATCCTTTTTCTCCGGACAGTGGTAACACCCAGATTGGTGTTACCACTGATAACGGAAAGCACTCAACTTTGTAATGTAAGCCAGCCCACATCCCCAAATCAACTTCAAAGTAATATAACAGAGCTACTATATAGAGGTCACATTAATAAATTTGTATCGTAGATTCGGGAGTTAGAGCATAGTCAACAATAAGCTATACTCGAAAGTTTGCCTATATACACCAAATGGTTTATAAGCTTCTTTGATTCGTAGATTTGCAAAAACTCAAGTAATAGAACAAACATAGAATTAGATTATAACATATTGAATCCTAGAGGAATAAAAAATAATAAGTAAGTAATAGAGTTGTTTTAAATCTAAAATTATACAGTTTATAGAATTTTTTTCTAAAAAGTATAATGCTCTAAAATTTTATTTGAATTTGTTGTTAATCAAGAGCTCTAATCGGTCTAAAGCCTTTGTCTAGATCGAGAATTCACCGCATGTAATTAGTAGGATGGTTTAGTCGACGTATGAGTCATACATATGGCGTTTTCTTGCTTCCCTCGGGCCAAACATTTTTTAGCTATATTTGTGAAATTAAATCCTCCTATCCTTGATACTTCTCATAATGCCACGTTTTAAATATAAGTATGGACTGCTAGTTAAGAATTTCAATTCTTGGTTTATAACAAGATGTATTCTAGAGAAGTTGTTGACGGACGGTAAGAATAAAAGGTATTTTCTTCTTTTATAGGTCGTCTTTTCTTTTAGGTAGGCCTAGTTTCGCATTTCGTACGGTTGGACTTTCCGTTTCTCAATACTTCCATTTCATGTACTCTTCCGCCAGATAGTCCACGTATCAGTGGAAATGTTAGAAATAATGGGGTTGGCCCATGTGCATTCTCTGAAATTCCTAATAAACTCAAAGGGCACATTAGGTAAATGGCAAGGAGGTGGGGGCAAGAAATTAGTACCATATTTGCTAGTGGAGGAGGTGGGAGACACTTTATTTAGTGAGTTCTCCCACCACATTTGTGATTGGTTATTAGGAGAGAAAGGAAGCACCACACACGAGCGCGAGCTCGCCTGGCCTTGGCCGGGGCCTGCCGAGGCGCGGGAGTGCGAAATAAACGCGTGAATGGTCCGCCGAAAATTCGGGTCCTTGAACTTTTGCCCCCCCAGGGGAATAGGGCTTCCTTTTTGTCGTTTTAATTTTTTGTTTCTTGCAGACAAGTTTGTGTTTTGCTTACTAGGAACCTATCGGTTTAGATAATCTTACGTGTTGGAAATCTAATCGGTTTAATCGTGATCGCGACCGAGACCGCTTGGGATCGTCTATATATATTACTTACCGCCGCAGCAAAAATAGTCGAAAACGAGTTTAGGGTTTTTGCCTCTTCTTGTTACTGCGCCGCCAAAGTAATCTACTCCATCACAAACGACGGCGTGCACCGCGAGAGGGATGAGCAGGTCTCGGGAACTCTCGCCTTGTGATCCTGAACCGGAGAGACGAATTAGGTTTTGGGAAGCCTGACGCGCGATTGCTCACATCAGTCACAAACGGTGTCGTCTTTCATCCAGTCAGGCGGGTGTCCGGCATTACGTCGTCTCCGCCGCCGTCTGCGTTCGACATGTCTTCACCAACGTTGTCTGTCAACGAACATCGCTTCTTGCAACGGCACAGTTACTTCATTACAAACGATCAGTAAGTGCGCCGTGATCTGATCCTGTCTTTAATTATGTTTGCGTGTGCATGTGTGATGCTGCTGTTTCTGTTTTCACCTAGTATGCTAGAGCTATGCTGCTAACATTTGTTTTAGGTCTAATTATTTACTGGAATTAATCTCGAAATTGGTCTAATTTTCCACAGGAAAATTTGTCGCTCTTACACTACCCATCGTTAATCTCGGTGAATACAAGTGGCGCGAGCACAAACAATGGTAACTTCTCTAAACAAAAACTAATCACAGTAATCTCTGCAAGTCCGTTGCTTTCAGGGATGATGGGTGAGAGGACAGGTCATGGGACCAGACCATCAACTAGTCATGTTGCTTAGAGAACGCATGTCCGATGATCAATTAAACAGATTGGTTTCCGGCCTTCTAAAAACTAAACAGATTGTTTCAAAATCTCTTTGCGCGTGTAAGTCTAAAGGGTAAAGTTCAAAGAAAAACAGGAACTGTAATTAATGTTTCTATCGGCTAATTAATGAAACCCTCATGATTAGACGCTACCTAGCGTATCAATCAAACAAAGGAACTAATAGTACTGGTTTGGCCTAAGTTTCATTGTATTTTTGTGGTCGTTGGATTTTCGCTTTGGGCGCTCGTGCCGGAAACCTATGACGGAGATCTCAGGTTATGAAAATCGATCAAATGACATCAGTTTACATAGCCCGTGCATTAGATAACCCGTCAAACAATTGTCATTTCACTACTATAAAACAGCTATTCTGACCTTGAGTTCCAGTCGGTTTTAGAAATCATTCTGTAATATATAAAAACTCATCGGTAGTGAAAAAAACTGTCTAAATAAAATAAACCGTCATAGATAAACATATATCTCATATGGTTTAAACAAACACACCTCGAAATTTATCTCGACAGTTGATATTTAGAACGCTGGAGATATGGCCATACCTCAACGTTCTTTTCCTCACCGGTGAGATTATTCACTTGTTCAATGGTAGTGAATGAATAAGATATTGAGTTATCTACAGAAGGGTTTCTCTTTTGGACGTATGAGATATAATCTAACGCTATTTTAACACAAATGAATCAAATCTAATCAGATCGATCAGATCATGTCATGCTGTGGTTGTTGGAGGATTGGGAGATTTTGAGAATATTTTTTTATTGGGAAGACACATGTATTGATAGATATATTTTGGTCTTGGTGATCTAGGTTTGAGTAATTCACTACTGCGATTGGACCTCTCCTGCACCACCTCCTACTGACGGGCCCAAATCAGAACAGTCGTTGAGGCTATCACTGCAAGACGGCTACTAAAAGCCCGTCAGGGAGAGAAGCTAGCTAAGTGGGACGCGAGGACCTCCACTGACGGGCATGAGAAAGGGCCGCAGTAAAGATGAAATGAGGGGCAACACTAATGACGCCAACTTTCCACTAACTTGCTGGTCCTATGGGATCCGTCAGTAAATGATCAGTCTCCACTGACGGACAGCCTAGCCGCCGTGCAGTGGAAGATGAACCAACGGTGCCGACATCTGACGTATATTTCACTGATGGGCGTCTTTATCAAACCTCGCGATGATTTGTCTTACTGACGGGGGCTTTCTTGTCCGTCAGCGTTGTTTTTGTACAGGACGTAGTCGGCCTGGTGCTGAACCACTGACGGCTCCTTATAGGGTGCTTGTCGATGTGGTACCTGCCTATATATTGAGGCTGCTCTGCTGCTGACCAGTGCTCAACGCGCCTAGTGGAAGCGCGAGCTGACGCCGCCCCAAGTGCTTCTTTGGCCGCGTCGCCCCCCTCAGACGCCCAGAAAACAGTCCCCTTTCCCCAATCTCTCCTCCCCTCCTTTCTAGCTCTCTTCCTCCCCCTCCAAAGATCTCTGATCTAGATCTAGTCTCTTTCCTTCTCAAACCCTCTCTTTTCTTCACCAATTTCTAATCTCCTCTCAATCCAAAGATATTTCATCTCTCCCTCCTCCTCACACTAATCTCTCCATAGATCTCTCTTTCCTCCCGGAGTTCCATTCCCTCCCTAAAGATCGCTAGCGCTTGGTACTATAATGCCCTCTTTGGATGATTAGATACAAAAGTTGTTCCTTTTTCATTTTGTTATGTATTTGATGTGATTGCCAGCCTCGAGCCGAGACGATAGTTGCTATGTATTTGTCGGTCATCGAGCCGAGGCCTAGTGTTTTGTTTCTTTTTTTTTTTTTTTTTTTTTCGTAGAACTGATTAGTTTCGTGTCGTAGTCTCTGATCGATGGATCGTAGTTGGATGTACGACAACGTGGCGACAGAGAGTGGGCTATGGCTTTGAACGAGTTTCCTGATGTCGCCCAGAGCGTAGATATGAAGGAGTAAAGGTGGCACGAAGATTTATTGTCCGTGTCGCAATTGACAAAATTTGGTAATGTTCGATACGAGAGGGTGGTGACGGCACACCTGGTGCTTAAGGGTTTCATGCAAAGCTCTACACTTGGACGTGTCATCCGGCGAGGAGGAGAGATCAGTGTTACAGCAAGATGCACGACACGGAGATGACGAAGAAGACGCGAGTATCAAACCTGACGCCGAAGAAGAAACGGAAATAATTTTGGCCGATATGGTGCATGACGTTCATATGGTGTGGAGCAGGTGGTGCTAGATCCTGAGGATGAAAGATGCGGCTGCTAAGTTCACGAGACTGAGTTGAAGACTCGCAAACCCCTGTTGTATACTCGGTTCCGGTTCAGAACACATGCGTCTGTCAGTCACGCGGGACTTTAAGGATCAAGGCAGCCCACAACTGTCCGGACGAGGCTTCGATAAGACATTGGCTTTTCTTGCAAAAGTTTTTCCGAAAGCAACTTGCTGCCTACGAGCACCGAAGAAGCCAAGAAGGTTGTCTGCCACTCTTGGTTAGAGGTGCAGAGGTTCCATGCGTGTCCGAATGACTGCTTTATTTACCGCAAGGAGCACGAGAGCTGTACAAGTGTCCCACGTGCAACACGTCCAGATTCAGAGGGTAGAAACCAAGCCGATGATGAGAACCCAGTGATGAGTGGTGCTCCAGCAAAGGTT
Source organism: Stipa capillata (assembly GCA_019208055.1). Taxonomy (NCBI): domain Eukaryota; kingdom Viridiplantae; phylum Streptophyta; class Magnoliopsida; order Poales; family Poaceae; genus Stipa; species Stipa capillata. Next base: position 6,000 of record JAGXJF010004653.1, read on the forward strand.
GTATGATATCTTCCGGTCCTTCCCCGTTTGAATCGTTTATTCGCTAACAAAAGGAGCAAAGCTGCTACGTTGGCACGCCGAGGGGCGGAAAACTAATGATGGAGTGATGAGACACCCTGCCGATGCTTCGCAGTGGAGGGCAATCGACGCCCAATACGATGATTTCGAAAAGATCCGAGAATATCAGGTTTGGTATAAGTACGGACGGGATCAATCCATTCGGCAACATGAGCAACAGACACAGCACTTGGCCGTGTTCTATGGATGTACAACCTTCCTCCATGGCTGTGCATGAAACGAAGTACATACACCTCTCTATTCTCATACAGGGCCGAAGCAACCTGGAAACGATATCGAACATGTATCAACAATTATTGTTTCGAAGAACTAGCTACACTGTGGGAACCAGGGGCCCAGGTCTGGGACGCATATGAAGAAGAGTACTTCAATCTGAAAGTGCTGTTGTTCACGACGGTCTAAGACTATCCCGTGTACGATATCAGTCCTACCAGTGTGTTCATGGGTACAAAGGATATGTGAAGTATTGGAATCTACTACAAGTTTACACCTAAAGGGATCCAAAAAAATCGTGTTCATGGGCCATCGAAGGTGGCTGAAACAGAACGACCCATGGAGACATGAGAAGGAATTGTTGACAATACTGCCTCCGAGTCAAGTTCTGAAAGGGGCACGAGGCGTCATGAGGAGGTACCACTCCAGCCCCGACCAGTCTCTGAAAGGAGGAAAGGCAACCAGTTGCCGGACAAGACGTATGTCAATCACCCGTGTCGACGACGTCAAAGACATTCGGCGAGTCCACATAAGGCCACTAAGACCTTTAGCATGCCTGCGGGTGCTTAGTACGCGAACAAGTTAAGATTACATGCAAAGAGTTTCAGCCAGCTGACTCAGTCCACGAAAGATACTCTCTTGAGGAAACTGTGGGACAAGTACTAGATTCCTGCAGCCGACAAGGAAAGAGTCGAAGCGCAAGCCCTGAAAATCATGGCTAGGGCTCTGAAGACTTGGCAATACGACGCACAGAAAGTCGTAGACGAGATTGGGAAACCAAAGATTAGTAAAAGATGGTCCAAGATACAGAAGGAAGACTGGGACGAATTCGTTGCTCAAATAATAAGAGCCCAGAATTCCAGGAGAAGAGCCGGTGAAAGAGCTTCGCAAGAAGAACACATTAGACACAAGCTCGGCAGCCGTGGATACCTGGGGAAGAGACGAAGTGGGCCAGAGAGGACGAAAAATTAGCCGCGGCTGGGAAAGCACCTCCTTTCGCTCATTCTCAGGGAGCCACTCGCTAGGGAATACATAAGGGCGGCACACAGGTCTGACCCTGTGACGGGGTCACCATTTATGAATCCGAGGAACTGTTAAGTGGTGCCGACCGGCTGGTATTGACCTCAACCCAGTCTCTTTTCGTACTAATTACGTTGCATCCAAATACGCTATCTCTCATCAGTAATTTAAATTTCAGACAGAACTGACCAGCAGCCTGGAAGCTCGCATGACTCCGTCACGAGCTTCCCAAGATGGAACGACGATCTGGCGAAAGCCCGACAGAAACCGAGGAGCATCGGGGCCGTGTAGTAGGCGTCGGGGATGGCGTTAATGGACAAGGTATTTCCCCGAAACCCGAGAGCCGCCGCCCCCGGAGAGACAGCCAGGAGTTTATGGACAATCTGCGGGAGCAAATGCGAGATTGCCGAGCAGACGTGGCTACGTATGCAAGTGGCCGCAGTGCAAGCTAGCAGAGCGTGCTTCCCGTTAACCAGCCGCAGGATGGAGTAGCTGCGCATCCACCTCGGACGCGGCCCCTACTCGGTGAATCCCGTCGACAGCATCACCGTAAGTCTCGTCCGCTAACGAGTCGTTATAGTACGAGCTGATCTCATTGTCCTGACTCCAGTGCGGATGGCACGTCTATCCTCTGTTTCGCAGGAAGCCACTAGATGCACACTCACGGTGCAGATTCTTGGCACGGCCAGGTGTTTCCCACGCCGGATGGGGCAGTCCTGCACTGTGTTCCTATGCGGGAGGCACCATGCGAAGGTGCAGGTGGATCTCGTCCTCAACGATACAGTGAGGTGTTAGTCCCTGTCCCCCCCCGAAGAGGAGCTGACGAAGATAGGGTAGTGCAAAAACTGCTTCATCCAGTGGCCGAAGAGCCAGATTAGTATAACCGCGGCGGCTTCTCCTCGCACGGGCTCCTCGTCCAACAACCCTCTCCATCAATCGACGATCCGTTGGGGCTCAGCTAATCACCTCTGTCTTTTAAGACCTGGAGACCATCTTGTCGGGGACTTAGTCACATGTCACCGATTTTGCGGTCCCCGGAAGTGTCGGAGGCCTCCAGTGTTTAAGGCGACCCCTGGATCAACTGAAAAGTTGAAGATTTTCATCTCACCCGCCATCACTAGCTGGCGACGCTGGAAGCAGCTGTGTGGCGGTAGGCGACAAGGCAGCCACGGAGCCGGTACAGCAGAGGAGGAAAAGCAAAAAGCGGACGGGCCAGGCCTGGCGCGCAGAAGGAAAGAAAGGAGCAGAGGTAGAAATCCTTATCCTTCTCACACATCGTCATCCAAATTATCTACACGGATCAAGGGTCTCGGCTCGAGAGAATTTTACTTACACGGGAGGACAAATGCTACCCACAGGATGAGCTGGACAATCGGTCTAGGAGGCCATGAAGCACTGCATGAAGGATTACCTGAAGATGTCCAGAGATCCTGATACATTCTGCCAATATTGGAGGTGAAGGTGCCAAGGGAATATAATTTCTTCATGCAAAATGACCAAGACACCTTCGACATCAACTTTGTAGACCTATTCAACATGTACAACCTCTATAGCTCGACACCACGATGATCAGGCAGGGCTCCTCTACCAAGCCCAAGAGTGCAGACGTCTTTAGGACTCCATATGGCATAGTCGATCCGATATGCATGAACGAAGGCTATGCGAAGGTGCAGGTGGATCTCGTCTCAACGACTACAGTGAGGTGTTAAGTCCCTGTCCCCCCGAAGAGGAGCTGACGAGATAGGGTAGTGCAAAACTGCTTCATCCAGTGCCGAAGAGCCAGATTAGTATAACCGCGGCGGCTGTTCCTCGCACGGGCTCCTCGTCAAACAACCCCTCTCCATCATCGGACGATCTCCGTTGGGGCTCAGCTAATCACCTCTGTCCTTTAAAGACCTGGATGACCATCTTGTCGGGACTAGCACATGTCACCGATTTTGCGGTCCCGGAAGTGTCGGAAAGGCCCTCCGAGGTTTAAGGCGACCCTCTGGATCAACGGAGGGGGAAGATTTTCTCTCCCGCCACACTAGCTGGGACGCTGGAAGCAGCTGTTGGCGGTACGGCAAGAGCCCGGAGCCGGTACAGCAGAGGAGGAAAAGCAAAAAGAGACGGGCCGCGGCACTGGCGAGAAGGAAAGAAAGGAGCAGAGGTAGAAATCCTTATCCTTCTCAACATCGTCATCCAAATTATCTACACGGATCAAGGGTCTCTGGCGAGAATTTTACTTACCACGTGAGGACATGCTCCCCACAGGAGGAGCTGGACAATCTGTCGGAGGACATGAAGACACTGCATGAAGATTACCTGAAGATGTCCAGAGATCCTGATACATTCTGCCAATATTGGAAGGTGAAGGTGCCACAGGGAATACAATTTCTTCATGCAAATGACCAAGACACCTTCGACATCAACTTTGTAGACCTATTCAACATGTACAACCTCTATAGGCTCGACACCACGATGATCAGGCTATGGGCTCTCTACCAAGCCCAAGAGTGCAGACGTCTTTAGGACTCCAATATTGGCATAGTCGATCCGATATGCATGAACGAAGGCTATGCCGGGACCCCGGACGGTCGAGGATTTCTTGAAGAAATACCTGTCGCATGCATTCGTGGTTCATAAGGACAACGGAGTACATACTAGCCCCCTATAACCCTCCGTAAGTCCTAAACTTAGCACCGTGGAGTGTTTTTACGTACGTATCCTCCGCCTGCTTACGTCATTTGTTCACATTTACGCAGCGACCACTGGGTCTAATTGTGATCGTTCCAAGCTGGGCCAAGGCTTTTACTTTGACTCCTCATCGAAAAAGACAGCGGACTTCACCAATATAAACCTAAGATTTTGGATACAGCTTTCTTCAGAGCCAAGTTCTCGGGGGCATACTAAAATACCTGTAAAAGCGACAAAAATGGTACACCATTACAAGTTCCCTTGCAGAGTTCAGCCAGAAAATAGCGTGACATGTGGGTACTACACCTGCGCCCATATGGACCTCTTTGTCCGGTACAAGAACAAGCATTGGAAAGATATGAAAGAACTGAAGGCTTGGAGCGAGCTGGGAAGTCAGATGTACGACTGGCGACAGGACTTTGCTCGCATCCAAAAAGTCTTCGCCAGACTCATCAACCTGAAGTCATCAATCCGATGGGTGAATTCTACGCCGGCCCCCAATTTCCGAAGCCAAACTTAAGCGGGCATTAATAGAATCGTTGTTTCTCTAATTGAAGAATAATTGTTTCATACTTGTGACCGTCGTTGGAGTGTACATACTATATATGTGATTATGAATGTCTTAAGTGCCAACCGTTATGTGATTACAAATGTGTTATGTGATTATGAGATTTGACTCTGTGAATGAATAGTTGGTATAGCCTGTGATTAGGAATAATGTAATGCTATAGCCTATTATTATGAATAATCTAACTGTGATTATGAGTTAACACAAAGGCTTTTCGGTTAGCAGGAATACAGATCTCTACTGACGGGCACTTACGGAACGCCCGTCAGTGGAGTACGACCTCTACTGACGGGCAATTATGACGCGCCCGTCAGTAGTGTCACAACCAAGTGCCTCCGACTGGGGGTCTCCTCTGACGGGCCTTATGCGCCCGTCAGTAGTAACAATCACTACTGACGGTCCGTCTGCCTGTCAGTGGAGTGACCCCCCTCCACTGACATTTCCAGGGTGACGGGCCCCCCTGTCCGTCAGTAGAGGGTGTTTCGGGACCGTCAGTGGTGACCTGTTCTGCTGTAGTGATTTATTATAATTGGTTGCACTATTTGATTATTTAAGATTTTATTGCTAATTAAAAAGACATATGAATATACACATATATTGGTGATAATATAGGTTTACAATTTGGTCTAATTAATTAATTACATTAGTATATGTCTATTTGAACATGTTAAATTAGCAATTGAAGATCATTAGTTATATTTCCCAATTTAGTTAAGAATGTGGTGCATATATATATAATGTTACTTAATTTATTATTGCTAGCTACATGTATATACTATGTTTAACACTTAATTGTTATATGAATGTGAATAGAAATTTTAAAGTCATGTTTTGTGCATATGGTATAGATGAACCGAAGGTGGATGTATGCTAAAAACCGTGCGACCAAAGAGTATAACAATGATGTCTCTGCTTTTATGCAAGCGCCGAAGAGGATATGGTTAATGAGAGGGAAGAGTGGATGTCTTATCCATGCTCCAATTTGTGAGAATAAGAAGATCTTCAAGAACTCAAGTCAAATCTAGTCACACTTGATTAAGAGGGGTTACAAAAAAGGGGTACACATGTTGGATAAGTCAAGGTGAAGAACAGATTGTACATGAAAATGGTAATACGAGATCGCCGACGAAGTCAATGATGTGGTAGATGATGGCGACTGTACTACTTTCAATCAGATGGAAGAGGATGATGATCAAGATGATGACAATCACATACTTATCCAAAATCCGAAGCAACCTAGGAATAACCTTGATGTGTACCTTACGGCATTGATGGAAGACTTTGAGGCTTATGTGGGAAGATGGGGTATAGGTCTAGGATGTGGACAAACATGAGAACTTCACCTTACACAGCTTGTTGATATGTACCATCAATGATTATCTTGTTGTTAGTAACATGTCGAGCTAGACTATAAAAAGGACTCAAAACTTGTGTTCAATGCTTAGATGATACAACAAGTGTTTGGCTTAGCAACTTGCCCAAAACAGTGTACGTGCGTCACAGTAGGTTTCTTCAGAGGAATCACCCATACCATGGGATGAAGGATCATTCTACGGGACCATTGAGAACGGATTAGCTCTAACAAACTTAAGTGGGACAGAGATCTATGATGGTTAAGGATATTGATGTTGTGTTTGGAAAAGGATGTCCAGTGAGAAGACCATCTGGAAGAGGAGATCCATAGTTGGGACTTACCTTATTGGAAGTACCTAAAAGATTGCCATCGCATCGACATCATTCATGTAGAGAAGAATGTTATGATAATGTGATCGGTCTCTTTCTGAACATTCTAGATGAGACAAAGGATGACGTGAGGGCACAACTTGACTTGGTCGAATTGGGCATCGGACTTAATTTAGCACGAAAAAATACTGGTAAAGGTCAGACATTCCTCCCCTGCTTGTTACACTCTATCCAAGACCGAGAGAACTGAATTGTGTGAGTGTTTGCATGGTGCGAAGGTTCTATCCGGTTACTCCACTAACATAAAGAAGCTTGTTTCGATGCAAGATTTGGAATGAATTGGCATGAAGTCCATGATTGTCATGTGTTGATAACACATATGCTCGCAGTTGCAAGAAATATTTTGCTGATCAAGGTTTAAGAGACAATCATGAGGTTGTATCATTTCTTCAACACAATCTAAAGGTCATCAATCCCAATGCACTTGATGCTCTGAAGAAAGAGGAGGTAATGAATCTATGTCATCTTCAGATATATTTCTCTCCATCATTTTTTGATATCATGGTACATCTTATTGTTCACATCATGAAGGAGACAAAGATGTGTGGGACAGTATTTCTACGTAGCATGTACCCGTTTGAGAGGTACATGTGAATTCTTAAGTCCTATGTACAAAATTGATCTCCGCTGGAAGGGAGCATCTTCGAAGGTTATGCAACCGAAGAGGCCGTTGAGTTCTATGTTGATTACATGGCTCAGGTTCCACAAATAGTTGTGCCTCGATCTCACCACAGAAGAGACTCGGTGGTGTCGGGACCCTTCGAAGGAAACTAATACGTCCTGAACCAGATGCACAGATCAAGCCCATTCCACGGTCTTGCAGCACATAGCTGTAGTGTCTCCGTATATGAACCAACACATGGACATGCCACGGCAAGAGAATCTAACAAGACTGAGTTCATGGATTATGAATCATCACAACAACTGATCTAATGAATGGCTAAAAGGAGGAACTCTCCGAGGCATCGTCAAGTAAAACGCTCACATGGTTGGCGAAAGGTCTGACATGGACAGTTATGACATGGCAATGAAAACATATTTTATATGAGAGATTAGGACATGACGAGCACATACCAGAACAGTGGTGTCTGCATTTAACATCCTAAAATCTTAAACATGTTTATCGTGTGCATCATGACATTCACGCATAAGTCAAAATTGAGAAAAATTTGAACTTTTAAAATAATGAGGAGAAACTTTTAAGAATAGGAGTAAAACCGTAATTAGGGGAAGGATTCAATTTTTGAAATCCAATTTGAAGTTATAGACAAAATTTTAGAATCTATAAAATTTAGTTTGGAATTGTCTAAAAAGAGTAAAATAAAATGAAAACAGAAAAAGAAAATTGAAACAAAAAGAAAAACCTAAAACTAACCCCGCTCCCCGGATGGGCCCTCCTAGGGCCCATTTTTCTCCCCCCCCGAACTGGGCCAGTGGCCCAGTCTGCCACCCCGGCCTGGCCCGCCTCCCCCTCATTCTCATCCCGTCGCCCCCTTGGATTATCCTCTCCCCGCCGCCACCCGAGCTGCTCACGCAGCAACTCACCGCAGCCGCCGTGGCGAGCAGCCCGGCCACCTCCTCCTTCGGTCCCCGCGCCGCCTCCCCTTCTCTCCCCCCCTATTCTTTTCCCCGACCGAAGCCCTTTTCCCACTTTTCTTTCTCTCGGCCTCTCTCTCGCGTCTTCTCTCTCTCTCTCTCTCTCTCTCTCTCCCTCTCACCAGAGCCCCGCCTCCTCCCGAGCGCTCGCCGCCTTCATCGTCGTCGTCGCCTCCCCGCCTTGGTGCCGCCCTGCCTCACCCCGGAGCCTCCGCTCCTCACCTCCCCGCCTCACCCGGAGCCTCCGCTCCTCACCTCCCCGCCTCACCCGGAGCCTCTGCTCCTCGCCTCCCTACCATCCCGAAGCCTCCATTCCTCGCCTCCCCGCCTCGCCGCCAAGCCCCTGCGCCGCTTCACCTCGTCGTGTAGCCACCAAACCCCGCCGCCGTCCCAGAGCTCAAGCGCCCGAGCTCCCCGCGCTGCCTTGCCGACTGCCTCCGTCCCCACCGAGCCGACGCTGCAACCCCGCCTCCTCGTGCGCTCCACCTCAATAACTCCGGCCGCCGCTCTCTCCCCCCCTTAAGCCTGTATTGCCGCGTCGCTCCCCGCCGGCGGCGGTGGTGCTCCAAACCGGCCAGGTCCCGGCCGCATCAATGAGGGCATTAATGCCCCTTAATTATGTCGTTAAGGCATAATTACCGTAATTAATTAGTAAAACGACACCTTAATGGCAACATTATGGCTAAGTGTAATTAATATCAATCTCGGTTAATTACTGTTCAGACATCATTAATGCTAATGATTAGTAATTAATTGTAAATCTGACATATTAGTGACTACAATTATTAGCTAAACAGTGCTATAAATGAGGTATTTATTTATATCTCTATGACATCTGGACCCCACATGTCATTGTCTGAGGCTAAAATTGAGGTAAGTAATAAAAATACTTATTATTATTTAATATTATTTATTTCTTCTGAGAAAAATATAAAAAGGGTATTTAAATTGATTAAATCTTAGAAAATTCATAGAAAATCCATTTTTAATCAGAAAAATGCAAATAATATATCAAAATGTTTAGAAAAATGAGATCTACTCAAATATATCATTTTCATACATGTTTGCATTCTAGGAAAAATGTAAATGGCTAAAAAACTCAAATTATGATTTTCCCGATTAGCCGGAGGTCGTCGGATCGCGATATCTCGAGCGTCCGGACTCCGATTAAATCGATTCCACTTGTATTAGTCTTCATTTTGAATCCTCTATGCTATGACATGCATTTCATTCATCATTGTGATATTTATTATTGCATCTCCTGTTTCTGGTGTTCTCGTTCTTCCCGATAGAGCGGAAGATTTTGAAGCGTATAATCCCGAGCGAGAACAAGGCTTAATAGCCGAACCGCAAGGCAAGCAACTCTTGAACATTTTGCGATCATCCTACTATTTGTAAATTATTAATTGCTTCCAAAACCCTGTCGCATGCGTTCAACTTATACTTTCTGTTAAGTGCTAGCTTTATTCTTGCACAACTTACTTTGTTGCTCAATCAATCCCACCACACCCCAACCTATTTAGAGTACTATAGTTGTTGCTTCTAAGTTACTTATATAGTTAATGATACTTAGACATGCTTAGACATGTAGAAGTCGTAATTCCTTGGATGGCAGACAAAACACAACAATCTGGGTGGATTAAGTGGTAGGTGGGTGTTCACCGGGAAGTAACTAATAAACTTGATTAATAATGATCGGGTTTAGACGAGAGGCCATGGCTGGGAGCATGGTGGGTTGTCTCGTTTTTCCCACAAGAACTGGTTTCCGGTGTCCTTTTGAACCAAGATTTGCATACTTCTACACGGGTGGTATAATGGGCCAACCACGACTGAATAATTTGTATAGACTTGAGTTATGTGCTTTATAGTTTACCGTTTCTATTTGTTGGGTGAGTGAAAAAATGATGTGATGTGGTGCCTCAATATAGGTGTAAGGGTTACACACAGTCCGGGACCGGGGATGTATCACCTGCTACAACTTTTGGGATCGTGTCGATGGTACCGGCTAGACTGGTGTACACGGATTAGCCCATTAGGACGGCTCATACTTAAGTCAAAAATATTGTAAAGGTCGTGTTCAATCACACTCTGCTAACACACGTCGTGAAGTGTTTTCGGCCTAGCATTAAGAATCGATTGATACATGTAGGTAAAGATGTATACCCCTGTATGGTCTAAACTATTCGAATAGCCGTGTCTGCGGTTATGGACAGCTTGGTAAGAATCTGCATCGAATTAGACAACTACAACAATACTTTAAAACATGCCAACTCTAAGGTTGAGGAGTTAGCAATTGCTTCCTCCCTGGTGGTTGAGGAAGAATCAAGGGTTTAAGAGTGCGGTGGTCTGCAATAGAGTTCATCTTGAAGATTCAACTCACCTCCTTTAAAAGCAATCCAGTAGTCGATTTCATTCTACTTAAAAAGTATTGTCAAATGAATAATTGGCTTTCTGCAAAATAGTCCACAATTACCCTTTATTGATACATGTTGCATCTATTACTAATTTCCCTTGTAAGTCTTGCAGAGTACAATTTTTGTATTCATCTTGCAGTCGTTGATAATTTTGTGCAGAGGAAATCATCCCCTCAATGGATGGTTTCTATGTAGAGATCGACGCCCATGAGGACTAGTCGCTGGGAATCCCAGGCAGTGGTCCTGCCTAGGGTTCGGCAGCTTGGTTTATTTTGCTGCCATCTTTTGCCCTACCTTTTTGGCTTCTTAGCCATATTAAATCTTCTGCTGTGTAATAGACTCTTTATGTGAATTATATTGTTAAGTTTAAGAACAACTAGTATTATTGCAGTTTCAGTCGTAGAGTTGCTGTTGTGATACTTGTTTGTTCTCACCTGCCTCATGTGCCTTGCGTGTATATTATTGAAGCACATGGTGCGGGTAGGTTTCAGAGTGTATATCATTGAATTGTTAGATTTAATCACCCCTGTGAAGTGACTCTTCCACTGGAAGTTTGGGAACTATATCATCCTACTCCAGCCGAGCATTTATTTGTCGGGACGAGTTTGGGATTGATGTTCCGGCTCAGTGAGAAAAGAGTGAAGAGACCATATCACCCTACTTAATCTGTGCATTAGTTTGCCGGAGCAAGTTCGGGGTTGACATCTCGGGCTATTCAAAGCTATATCACTCCACTCCTCTTGGAATTGATACCCAAGGGTTTAGGTCGGGGTTGACGTTTCGACTCAGCGGGTGATTTCACTTAAGATTCTCTGTTATGGATTTTGGGTCACGACACTGCATAGATGATGTCGGCTCGGATAGGAGGAAAAGACCCTACTATGAATTCATAGAGGAGATTTTGGAGTTGAAATACATATATTCTCATATCCCCTTGTTTTGGTGTTGTTGGTGAATCTCTCACATGTCAAGGTTGACAGGTATGGACTTTGAAAGGACATCTAAGCCCCTAAGTGGGTTTTGGTGTAAATGACAAATGATTAGGGGACTAACTACGTTTACAAAGTATATGAATAGGTGTTAGTACAATGGTTGATAAGCAAAGGTGGTCGGAGACCCCCCAAGCAAAAAGGAGAGAAGAAGACGGTGTATTTAAAATATGCATTTTATCTTATGCTTGAGTCATAAGAAAGCTGGACTATTAAGAGGGGCAAAGTGACGAACAAGAGGGTGGAAACATATATCCTATGTGATCTTACATCCACAACCCATGTTCGAGAAAAACCCCAAGAGAGAGCAAGTGAGAAGCCTCATTTTATACCCTGCTGTTTGCTCTCTGTGTGCACCCAGAGTCTTGGTCCGAAGGTTCTGGACTAGACCTCCGGGCTACCCGAAATCTGGATGGCTTTTCGGATGGAATTCCAGACCAATCCAGTAGCTACTAGACTGGCTCGGAAGGCTGCCTAGAAGGCAGCCCGGAATCCTGTATGCACCCAGAGTCTTGGTCCGGAGGTTCCGGACTAGACCTCCGGGCTATCCAGAATCCGGATGGCTTTCCATATGGAATTCCGGACCAATCCAATAGCTACTAGACTGGCCCGGAAGGCTGCCCGGAAGGGAGCCCGGAATCCGGGTGGTCCGGAAGTTTGGCCCGGAAGTTCCGGATGGACTTCTGGACCGTGCGCGCTGCACCCCAACGGGCAGATTTCGGTGGGCCTTTGCCCACCCCTTCTTCCCCAAGGGGTACCGGCTTGAGCTCGTTGAAACTCTCTCTCTTCCACCATTTTTGAAGCTCAAAGCTTGAGAAGCTCCTCCCCAAGTGCTCCAATCCCAACAAGCCTTTGATGGAAAAGAAAGAGGAGCCCTAGATCTACGATTTCACCAAGCCAAAGTTGAATCCCCCTTGAGTTCATTGCGTTGCTTGTTACTTTTGGGATTTTGGGAATCCCTAGCTGGTTGGTGTCTCCCGGAAGCCTCCAAGTTGTGGATTTGTACTCTGGGATTGTTTGTGAAGGTTTGGAGGCCGCCTCAAGGTCTACCACTAGTGATTTGAGCTCGGGTGAAGGAGCATCTAGGCCCCTTAATGGTTTTGATGGTTAATGGTAACTCAGACTGGAATCTAATGTTTACAATGAGTGTAAGTAGGATGAATAGGTTCCAGGAAGAGGATTCATCCATGAGAGGATCACCAATCAGCTGAGGGCTCTTCGATCAAACCGAGTAGATGATGAAGATGTGATCAAGAAGTTTCTGTCAGTGCTGCCAAAGCCCTACAAAACTCTTGTGCTGATGTTGAAGGAGAAGGATAGTTTTGATCAGATGAAGCCCACTGAAGTGTTAGGGAGGATACTAACACATGAGATAGAGATCAAGCAGGAAAGCAAGCACAGCCTATGCTCCTCACTCAAGAAGAACATTGCATTGAAGACCACTGCCTCAGCTTCACAACCTGAAAGTGAGGTAGTGAAGACCTAGATGAGGAGATGACCAGTGGAGAAGAAAATGAGTTGAAGCTGCTCACAAGAAACTTTAGAAAATTCTATAGGAAGAAGAAGCAGTTTGGCTCAAGTGACAGATTCAAAGGAAAGAAGCTAGTCAAGGATAACAAATGCTTTGAGTGCAGAAAAGAGGATCATTTTGCTGCAGATTGTCCAACCAAGAAGAAGGACAACAGCCAGTACAAGAAGAAGAAAGACTTCCATGGGAAGAAGAAGATCTTCAACAACAAGCATCCAACCTATGCCAGGAACAAAGCTTCTGCAAGAGCTTATGTTGGACAAGCTTGGGTATCTAATGATTCAGGATCAGAGGAAGAATCTGAAGAGGAAGGTGAAGTTGCTAGGATTGCTATCAGCATGACTGATGTGTCCAGCTGTGACACAGCCAAGTCACTCAGCTGCAACATCAACGCCAAGGCTGATCAGATGTCATCCATCTCCGTTTCTTTGTGTCTCATGGCCAAAGAATCAAATGTACTTACTGAAGATGACTTTTCTGATTATGCTAAATTTATGGGTATCTTGGAAAGAACAGATAAGGCCTATGCCAAGAAGAGGAAGGAGAATATATCCCTAAGGGATAAGCTCAGAGAGCTCAGAGAAACCTGCGATGAGGTTATGGATGACAGAGAGAACCTTAGGCTGGATCAGGAGAACCTGGAGATTGCTCATGACAAGCTTAGGCTAGCTCATGAGCTTCTTCTCTAGGAGCATGAGGAGCTGAAGGCAAAGCATGCCAAATGCATTGATGATACTATATCTCCTGTTGCTTCTGATATTATATATTTGCATGCTTCTGCAACTATTGAAACGTGCTTAAATTGTGCTACTCGCATAAATGTTCTAACATCCGCAGTTGTTGTAACTGATAACTCCAATGATGCTTCAACCTCTATTGCAACTAACTCTATCGATGCAGTTGAGCATAACAAGCTCAAGGAGGAGCTTGAAGAGATTAAGAGGCTACTGAGGAAAGGTCTTTGCACTGCTAATATTGGCATGCAAAACTATCAGATGATTAAAGCTGAAATGCTCAGGAAAAACAATGGCCGGAAGGGCCTGGGTTATATTCCTATCATGAATAAAGATAAACTGCCTACTGTCACTAACCCTAATCTTGCAGCTAAATTCGTGAGACAGGCAGGTACAAATGACAACAACTTTGTTGGTCATAAGCAGAAAAACAGGAATGTGGTGAACATTCTATCTAACCCATCCTATGTTCTACAAAAGGACAGTAAAGGCAAGATAGTGGCCAAGTATGTTGGCCACAGGCATCAGAAAAAAGGGTCACCTGTCATCTGGGTTCCAAAGGCCACAGTTGCCTGTGTCACTGGTATCTTACACAGCTATAGAACCACTAGTGTCACAAGTAGCTTACACAATTCACTAACCCCTTTGCCTAAGGATGCAGGTGATAGTCAGCCCAGGAGGATCCATGTGATATCATTCATAGCAAAGGCTGTAAAATCTAAGAACTTGCCTACTAACCCTATCGCTGCAATTTCTGCATATGACAAAGTTACTAAGGGAACCAAACTAGTTTGGGTCCCTAAATCTCATAACTAAACTTGCAGGACACTGTCTCCAGTGGAACTGATTGGATTGTGGACAGTGAATATACACAACATATGACTGGAGGCAGGGAGAAGTTTGTAGAGATCAACAATGAGAATCTGCCTAGCAAACATGTGATCTATGCAGACTACTCCAAGGGAAAGGTAAATGGCATTAGTAAAGTGGAAGGTCTGGACTTTGGTGAAACTTTTGTACCAGTGGCAAGACTAGAAGCAATCAGAATTCTACTTGCTTATGCTGCACATCACAACATTAAGCTATATCAGATGGATGTGAAGTCTGCCTTCTTAAATGGTAAACTTTCTGCCTTCTTAAATGGTAAACTTTCTGAATTAGTCTATGTTGAGCAACCACCTGGTTTTGAAGATGCTAAGAAACCACACCATGTTTACAATTTGCACAAAGCACTTTATGGTCTAAGACAAGCACGTAGAGCATGGTATGATACATTGAAAGAATTTCTAATCATAAATAGATTTTAAATGGGCTTACTAGACACAACTCTATTCACTAAGAAAAAGGGAAATGACTTATTTGTGTGCCAAATTTATGTCGATGACATAATATTTGGTAGTACTAATCGTTCAATGAGTGATGAGTTTAGCAAGATGATGACCAAGAAGGTTTGAGATGTCTTTGGATAGAGAGCTCAAGTACTTCCTAGGACTCCAAATCAAGCAACTCAAGGAAGGGACTTTTATCTCACAAGAAAAGTTCACCAAAGACATCATCACCAAGTTTGGCATGAAGGATGCAAAGCCTATTCACACTCTCATGCAAATTAATGGTCATCTGGACTTAAACATTGAAGGTAAATCTGTTGATCAGAAAGAGTTTAGGTCCATGATAGGTTCTTTGCTATACTTGTGTACATCTAGACCAGATATCATGTTAAGTGTATGCATGTGTGCTAGATTCTAAGCTAACCCTAAGGACTATCACAGAGTGGCAGTACGCAGGATTCTGAGATATTTGATTCAATCTTCAGGGTTTGGTTTGTGGTACCCCAAAGTTGCAAATTTTGAGCTAGTTGGCTATTCTGATAGTGACTATACAGGGTGTAAGGTTGACCAAAATGCACCTCATGTACTTGTCAATTCTTAGGGCACTCCTGTTCTGGTCGTCCAAGAAACAAAACTCAGTAGCCCTTTCCATTGTAGAGGCTGAGTATATAGCTGCTGGTAGTTGTTGTGCTCAATTATTATGGATGAGGCAGACCTTGAAAGATTTTATCATATCTTTTAATCAAGTACCCCTCTTCTGTGATAATGAAAGTGCAATTAAGTTAGCCAACAACCCAGTACACCACCAAAGATCCAAATACATAGAAGTGAGGCACCACTTCCTTAGAGACCATGTTGAGAAAGGAGACATACAGCTGTGCCATGTAAGGACTGAAAAACAATTAGCTAATATATTCACCAAGCCCTTAGATGAGACTAGATTCTGTACTCTGAGGAGTGTATTGAATATCATTGATGTCTCTAACTTGCAATAAAAGGTTTGGCTTGGTGTCTAGCTCATATGTTCATGCTGTTTATGATGTTTGTGTTTTCATCTGCGTTACCCACCTGTGTCACATGTGTGTTCTATGCTTTGAGTTAAGAGGTTTCGCTGAGCTATTTGTGCACATCTTTTGTGTGCATGTTTTTCTATCTTAACTGGGTTTTCTAAATCAACTCTTGTCAGTTTTAGCTTTGCTTGTTTGATTTTCTGGCAAACTGACATTGGAAAGATTTCATAAGGACCCTCTGATAGTGCTCAAGTGCTTTCTCTCTTATTAAATTCTCTCTGTCTTGGTGTTTCGGATGAAAAACTTGTCATCTAAGTCATCCACCTGTGTCTCAGGTGTATTCTTTTGAACATCGTATGTCATAGGGACTCTTTTCACTCACCTGTGTCACAGGTCATCCACTCAGCTATGACATAGCCACTTTATATCCCTTCGGCCTATATAAAGGAACTCGCATTTCCCATGAAACCATGTTCGACCGCAGAAACCCCAAACTTCCGCTGAGCGCTAAACTTTCAAGTTTTCGTCGAAATCGTGAATTCCGCAATTCAAAAAATTTTCAACTCGTCAGAGAAGCTTTCCGAGGCACTCCAGCATTGTTTCATCCGCGCCTTGCCAAGTTTTCGATCAAAGTAAGCTCCAGCCAACCCTTCTTTGCACTCAACCTAAATTCATGTCAATGCAATCGCTCGAGAACTTAATGCAGTAGCGCATTGTCCTTGATTAGGGTTGGTTTAGCTTGTGTTTAGCTTTCTGGACTCATCTAGCTCGAAACCTAGCGGCAAAACCATGTTAAACCCTAGTTTTCATGAATCTGCCTTCCGCCTCTGTGCGTAGCTGTGTCACCGCTAAGGTCTCACCTGTGACACAGGCATGCCTATTCAACGGGCGGAGACTTTAGTTTGGTTCTAAGTCCTCATCTGTGTCACCTTGTCCTCACACAGGTGGCCAACATAGCTACTATCTTCTGCATTTAGGAACACCTCTTTCCTTCACTCTTTCTTATCTATCTCATTTTCACAGATGTCTTCAGGGTCAGATAGAGCAGACAATGGTCTCCAATGGTCAGATCCCGAAGAGTCAAGCAGAGAGATTATTATCTCAGACTCTGATCAAGAAAGGGAGAGGCTGAGACAGAGAGAGGAAGCTCTTCAAAGAAGAAGAGCTCAGCAGAAAGCTTACAGGCAAAGAAAAGCTGCAGCAAAGAAAGCTGCTGCTTCAGCATCCAAGGCTGGTCAGTCCAGTTCAGCACAGGTTGTCTCAACCAAGAGAACAAGATCCTCATCAGGTGCTGAACAGACATCTTGAGCAAGATAGCTGTTAAGAAGCCAATGGGCACAATCAGAAAAGTGACAAAGAAGTCATCCATCTCAGATGTAGTGTTGCCAAGGGGCACACTCACAATTCAAGAGCCTATCTCTGAACCGCAGATGTTTGAAGTAGACATAAAGAATGACAAGCTCATATTAGAGGAGATGGACAAACTCTCAGGTCAGAGTAGTGTAACAACAGATGAGAAAGTGAAGAAGCAACTTCTTATGATATACACTGCCAAGAATCTTGAGCTCTCAGTGCAGGCCAGGCCAATCTCAATCGCTTTTCAAGAGCCTACAGCTGCACAATTACAGGCAGCCACCTCAGAGTCTGCCAAGAAAGATTTAAGATAAAAAATCCTTGAGAAGCAGACGACATTCTCATCCAGCTCTCAATCAGCTTCAGCATCAAAACCCATTGCGGTTCCATGTTCAGATGTCAGAGATCGTAACCTTCTACAACAGATTAATGAGCTGTTTGCCAGAATGAAGAACACTCCAAGAGGTCTTGCTAGGAAAGCTTTGCTAGCAGAGATCAAAATCAAGCAAAAATTGCTCTTTCCTGATCTCAGACAAGAAGCTGCAGCTGTGCCTATGCCAAGTTTCAAGAGGAAGAGATCTAAAACTGTAGTAATTTCTGATAAATCTCAAGCCAAGAAGCAGTCAGATGCAGAGGTCGCAATCATCTCTGAGACCTCACAAAGCTCCAAACCATCTTTGAAATAACAGTTGGTTCAACAACAGGAGGCTCTGAAGGAGTTAAAGAAGGAGATGTCACCACCTGTGGCACAGGTGGCTAACCCAGCTAAAGCAAGCATGCACACTTATCAGAGAAGAAGGAAGAAGAGTTCTAGCTCAATCAGTACTGAGACTCTCTCATCTCTAGATGTGCATAGACCAATATCTCCTTAGCAGTTTCTTGTCTCTGAGACGGAGGAACAGGCTGCAGAAGAGGCCCAAGCACCCACATCATCGCCAAAGGCTAGAACAGATAAGCCTTCTGGCTCTGCTCAGATTGCAACTCCACAGCTGTCTCAACCAGCTGTGTCTTAGGCAGCAGATGCCCCAGTGCAAGCTTTGTAACTGCCTTTGCCATCAGTGTCATAGCCAGTAGACACCGAAATCACTTCACCTGTTGCTCATCTCACACAGTCTCCACCTGTGGCACAGGCAAGTGACTCAACAGAAGAAGAAGAAAGCTCTGAGAGCTTATCAAATGATGGCAGGGGTGTTTCAGTGACCCCTCCAAGAGCGAGGAAGCCTTAATCAGATTCTAACAAAGAGTATGTAGCTGAAGAATCTCCAGCTCAAAGTCAGAACAAGAGGCAGTAGCAGAGGCAGAACAAGAGGACAATTCTCCAGGAAATTATGATGATGAGGAGGACTTGGAATCCAAGTACAGCTATGTGTTCTCCTCTGCTCTCAGGACTGAACAAGGATAGATAGATTTGCTGTCTAGAGCCGTCATAAAGAAGCTTCCTAAGAGTGACCATAAGAAGTCCAAGAGCAAGGTTGCATCTCTAAACTCCAGTGCTTACATTAAGATGAGATCAACCTATCCATTCTTCACAGCTGACAAGGAATATATTGAGCCAGCTTGCTCTGACCCCAGATTTCACAATGACAATCAGAAGGGGGTCTATCATGAGATCCTGTCAGCTAAAGGGTTTGTTGATTGCAAAACCATTAAATGGGATGCTCTCACAGATTTTAAGCTGCGTGCTCTTCCATCTTTGATTCAAGCAGCAGGCCTTGAGTTTATATGCAATCTTCAACAAGGATATGATCCAGAAGTGATCAAAGAGTTCTATGCCACTGTGTGGGTAGAACAAGAAAATCAGGACATAATCTGGAAGGCAAGAGGCCAGCTCATATCCATAACAGCTCCAGAATTCAACAGTTTGTTTGGAGCACCAGTGGAGCCAAATATGCCTAATCTTTTCAGGTTGGAGTCAGTTCCAAATGAGATCAGAAGAAAATTCTACCCAAGGAACTTCTCCTTCCAGCAAATGCTCCATCTGATCATGTCTACTTCAAGGGCATTACAATAACTGGAAAGCATCTTGTGAAGATCCTCAATGTCACCATTCAACGTAAAGAAGGAAACACAGATGTTGTATATTCACCTGTCTGGCAAGTGCTGGTACACATTGCAAAGAATCAACACTTTGACATTGCCGAATATATCTTTCATGAGATTGATGCAATGCAGAAAGATAAGAAAGCCAAGTTGAGGTATGGCTCATATATCATGTTATGATTCTTCAAAGGACAGGTCTACCTGAGTCAGAGTTTGATATCTCTGTCAAGACATCCAAGACTCAGCTTAGACCTCAAGCTGATGATCATCCAGACGAAGTTGATGTGCCTGCTCTTTTTGGAGATCTTTCAGACACAGCTGTGCCTGTCTTAAGTAACACAGCTGCTCCCACAGCAACTCGGATGCCACCGCCTCAAGTCCATGGCTCTCTCCGCCAAGTGTCCACCGGTGTCACAGCTGGTCATCCTGCAGCTGAATCAGCTGAGCTGGTATTTGTGACACAGGCAGCCGCTCATTGCACTCTTTGTTCCTCCATGATGACTCAAGCAGCTGCCAGAGCTTACCAAAACAAGATCATGCCTGTTCAATTTGCTGCTCTACGCAAAGAGAATCTCTAGCTCCGAGAAGAAGTGACCAGTCTACATACCAAGGTTGATCAAATACAGACTCAACTCTTAGAGGTTCTTTAGCTCTTGAGGTCCAAGTCACCCTGAAGGTTCTTTTCCCTTACCCCTTTCTGGTGTTTTAGTGTCAAAGGGGGAGAGATGCAGGAGGAGAAAAACTTTAGAGAGAAGGGAGAGAAGCTTTAGGGGGAGAGAAGCAAATATAAGGGAGAGATATAGGGGGAGTGGAGAGTTTTGCTGTGTATCAAGACTTGTTCTTCTTATTCTGATTGCTTATGTCTTGAGCACACTAAGTCTTTTCTGAAATGATGCAGATTACTTTATGGTCTGAGCTATGCTACTCTGTCATGATCATGTCCTGATATGTGTGGATGGTTTTTGCTCTAATCTGATTTATGCTCTGATTCTTCACACATATACTGCTTCATATACACACACATATATATATATGTTTGCTCTAATCATAACACTATGCTTGCTCTGATCATAACACATGTTAATGAATACTCTGAACATGTGTTAAACATAAACATGCTTGAAAAGAACTGCATCATTATCAGTTCAGTTCAGTCTATTACTCATGATTCATTTAACGCTCTGAACTGATGAAATGCAAGTTGTGAGAAAATACTACTCATGGTTACAATTCAGATCTGTGCATTTGCATTCCAAAAGCAAATCTTTTATGCATAGCTTCAAGGGAAGTTGTCGGAGTATTATTCCAGCAATACTGAATATGGAGCGGCGTGAGCACAGCAAATCAGGATGGGTGCACACGGGAGACAGGATTTAGACAGGTTCAGGCCCTCACGGAGAGGTAATACCCTACGTCCTGTGTTTGGTGGCTAGTATAGCTTGAATCCCGAGTGCCACAAGCCCTGGAGAATCGATCTCGAGGTGGCTTGAGCTATGGAACAATGAAGATTGTCTATGACTAAAGAGCTTAGAGGCTCAAAGACTTACCGATCGGAGGTCCCCTACCAGGCCTTATATAGGCGACCGGGATAGAGTTACAAGAGTCCGAGTCGGTTAACAGATTGGTTTCCTAATTGGTTACAACAGAATCCGGGTATGCCGGGTAGGTATCAATCCATGTCTTGTACTCCACGTTGATGAGGCGCCCCCGTGTAGAAGTCGGACTCCGAGTAGTCGGCCCGGCCCGCCCTGTGGCCAGAGGGCCGAATTCGTCCTCCCTGATGATACCCGGGTGCCATGTCATCATCAGTAGCCCCCGAGTCCTTCACGATCTGATTGCTATCAGGCTTCACCTCTGGTCAAGCTTCCCGAGTGACTTCTGCTTGCAGGGAGATTGCGAAGGACTGACAGCACTCCTGTGGAAAAGACAATAAAAAGCCTGGTGGTAATATTCACCTGTAAGGTAGGAATATCATGGCGGGTGAGCTAATAGCGGGTGAGCTCTGGTGGTACCCGATCCATCCTGATGGACAGAGACCGGCCGATAGCTCAGCGTGGGGCGTACCATGACTCCCAACTGAATTCCCGAGTAGCACCCGACCTTTCCGAGTGGATTAAGGCCAGCTAGTGTTCCCTGAAGGAATGCCTCCAAAATTCGTGCCAGAACCAGAGAAACAAGCCATGGCGCATAGGTTCCCGAGTGACGAAGCCTTACACCGAGTCATTCCACTGAATCCAAAAATTCCGGACCCTGGAGCCTCCGAAATTCGTGTTCCCGGTAGGTCTGGGTGGAGAATCCGGTAGCTTTGAGTTGCTCGGCATCCGACTTGTGGCCTACGGAAGGCACGCCATTACTGCTCTTCACTCGGGTGTATTCAGATGATTGCGTTCCTGCTTGAGGCCAACCACCGAAACCCTTCACAACCGTAACGCCCGGCCCCGATTCTTTCAGTAACCGGCTGGTGATTTGCGGGAAACACGTTGCGGTTGCTGCCTTGCAGAGGTATATTCCGAACGGCTATTAACCCCGGAAGGCCAACCGTCGGATCCCCTTTTAATTAAGTCACACGAATCGCGACGCCGTTAAGTCGTGGGCGCGGAAGAAGCACGACGTGGCCCGTCCGAAGCGCGTAGCGGAATCTGAAGGGACGCATCGTGGGTGCGGAGAATCCGGGTGCGTGCGGACGTGGGAAAGCCGAACCGTTCGATCCGTTCCTTTATATTCCGAAGAGGTCGTGGGATCTACCCACACCTTCAAACGCATTCTAATTCCCTTTGCGCTTGACCCTTCGTCTTCCTTTCGCCCCAATCGACTCGTGCGCGCCGCTCCACCCAAAACCCTAACTCCCCCTCCAGCCCCTTCAGATGCAAGCCCCGCATTGGGAAGCTGACCCGACCAACACCGAGGAAGATGCTTTGGTGTGGAAGCTGCTGAGCGAAGGAGATACACCTGCTGATCCGATGGCTCCGTGGATGAAATCGACGGCGACGGAGGCGCGGTTGGAAACCCTCGTGCGGCTGGGGTTGCTGCCGCCAAGGGAGCTGGTCGAGTGGCGTGCCACCACGGGGGACACCGTCCCCACTCCGAACACCGGCGAGCTGGTCGTCCACAGCTCCTTCTTCGAGCGGGGATTCTTGGTGCCGGTCCACCCATTTCTGCGGGGGCTACTATACTTCTACGGGCTGGAGCTCTACAACCTCAACCCCAACAGCATGCTCCACGTCGCATGCTTCATCACACTGTGCGAGTGCTACCTCGGCATCCGGCCGCACTTCACCCTGTGGAAGCACCTGTTCATGGTGAAGCCACAGCCGAGCAGAGACAACCCAGCCGTGGTGGGAGGCGCCAGGTTCTAGCTGAGGTCTGGGGCGGTGAAGAGCTACCCGGCCCCGCCGATGCAGTCCTCGAACAAGGGCTGGCACGCCAACTGGTTCTACTGTGCCAACCCCGACCCGTCGCTGCCGGCTTTCTTGGGCCATCCGCCAGAGGTCAAGCCGAGCTGGTCGGATCCCCCACTCTACAAGGAGCAGGACAGCGTTGCTATCCTGATGGCGTAGCTCGCCGAGGCGATGCAGTCTGGAGTCACCGGGACGGTCGTTGTTGCGACCTTCGTCCAGTGGCGGGTGCAGCCTGCGAAGCTTCAGGCACACCCCATGTTAGAGTACACCGGCGAAGATGACGCAACCCGGGAGTCTGCCGAAGGGCTCACGGAGGGAGAAGTCCGGAGCCGGCTCGAGAAGCTCCTGGCTCAGGGGACGAGTCTGGACTTCTCCGGGCGATCGCCACCCTTTAGCCAGGCGAACCCGCCGAGTCAGGTGAGTAACTGATACCCCGACCTTTTTCTCTTAGATCCTAGCCGAGTCTCAATCGAGGTTTATCTTTTTATCTTTGCAGGTGTTGTTCAGCTTCTGTTCCAACGCTCCTCTCCCGGAGGACGAGATATGGAACCAACCGCGATACGCTGACGTCCCGAGCGGCGGACCGCCACCACAAGGGACGGCCGGGGCGCCTTCTTCCGGCGCTGGCTCTTCAAAGGGCGCCGGGTCCTCGAAGGGCACCGGACCTTCTAAGGGGAAAGCGCCGGCAACCGTGGCACCCCGCCCTCCCCCACCGAGCGCGCCGGCCCCGAAGGAGGACGAGGATGACGAGGGTGTTCCCCTCCGCTGGCTATTCCATGTTCCTTCATGGTCATACCCTTTCCCCTCATTGTGTTTTGTGGATGCTATGTCATCTCCATGTTCATCCAGCTAATTCTGTACAGCCCGGAGGTTCCGTCTGGAACCTCCGGATGAACGCAGAAAAGACAACAGTCTCCATAAAAGGCAAGTTCTTTGGCCTCCGTTCTTATGGCTGGTGCACTTATCCTATTCTATGCGTACCTATCTTGTTCACAGGTGGCAGTGATCCTTCAAGTGAGGATCGTGTCAATGCTCGTGAGACTTTGAGGGCAAAGAAAGTGATAAATCCTAGGCCCGAGGGTTCGAGGACTAATCCTAGAAGGAAGGCTGCTGTTCAACGTGGTGGAAAGAATGAAAGGGCAAGGCACCGCCAAGAAAGCCAAAGGTGCATCCTCTAGTGCTCCAAAAGGACCACCTCTTGTGGAAGAAAGTTTCAAAACCATGACAAGGAAGAAGTGGGCCAAGTTGAGGATGATGAATCCATATCTTGAGGACAGAAGCAATGATATGGATGATCATTTTTGGATCACCAACAAGAGAAGATATTCAATGAAATCTTTAAAGCTCATAAGAATCAAGTGGTCATTCAAAAGACCATTGACTTTGAATTCATAGCAGACAACAAGGAATATTTCCCGGGCATCATCAAGGCTTGTGAGAAGTTGGATGTATTGAAGCTAATGAAGAAGAATCAAGCATATTGTCCAGAGCACATACGGCAATTCTATGCAACCGTACACTTTCACAACGATGAGGAGAGATCCTTGTCTTGGATGACCGGTGCTCATTTGCACAAAAAGCCTTTTGCTCTTTTTGCTCAAGTGCTTGGATGTTCATTTAGAAGGGACTCAGACAACCATGGCATCCGCATTCATTGTGAAGACTTTGCTAGTAAGGATGCGCTTGAGTTTTGCTATGGACCAAGAAAGAGAAATATTGGTTTCACTAATGACATGCTTCCTTTCTATGATGTGATGTACAAGCTTTTTTGGCAGTCCAGTGGTGCAAAGTTTGGAGATGCTACAGCTGTGAGAGGTCCATTGATTAACCTCATGCTATACACTCACCCGAAGAAGCAAACTCATATAGATGTGATGGATTTTCTTTATCAAGAGATGAGACTTGTGGTGATTGAGAAGAGTTCCCCTACTTACGCTCCTTATATTGAGGCTTTTATCATTGGAGCCACCTCTCCCACCATTCTCGAAACTGCACCTAAGCAAAAGCATGGATACTTGCGGCCTACCGCTTGTCACTCACCTACCAAGGACACCTCTACTACCTTTGGGAAAGGAAAAGAGGTTGAGCATGGAACTTCTTCTAACCAACCCAAGAAGAAGAGTAGCAAAGCTATGAGGGCTCTCAAGTCTATCTTTGGGTATGTCAAAGCTATTCATGTCCATATGCACAGGTTAAATGAGGGCTCCAAAAAGAACACTTGTATGATCAATGAAGAGAGGCGCAAGAATGGAGAGGACATTGGCCATGGATCTGAGGAGCAAGTGAGTGATTTGGAAGTACTTGATGATCCTTTTGAGAGTGATAGTGATGAAGATCAAGTCGAACATGTTTCGCCTTCCCCCTCTCATGTTGATGAAGATGCAAGTGAGGAGGATGATAACAACGATGACGAGGAGACGGACGATGATGAGTAGTTCTTTGGGCTGTGATAGCATCGCTCTCTTTCTCTTCTTTTTGGTGTTTAGATGCCAAAGGGGGAGAAGTGGAGTTCTATTAGGTTTTCTTGTGGTTGTTTTAGGGTTTTCGCATAATCACAAGCCCTCGTTTTTCTCTTTGATTCTTCTTGGGCTTGTGAAACTCTTTATTTCATCTATCATATTGTACCGTACTCTATATTGTGTGGTTGTGTGATATGCTATTCATGTTCTTAAGTTATTGTATGGATGATTACCATGGTTTGTGGCTAAGGTTGCTTATGTTGTATTTTCTTTACATTAGCTTATCCATGATATCATGTTTATGTCTCATGCCATGCCTTATTGTTGAGTAATGATATTGCATATCTTATATCTTGTCACACACACCATGTGTTAGTGAGTTTGTGCTTTATGTTTATTGTCACACTCTCACCAACTTGTGCAAAGGTGTTACTCTTTTATATCTTACATGTTGCACCACCCCACGGTTTTTAAAGACATAGGGGGAGTTTCGTCAAACTCTATATTTGTGCACTTTGCATTCAAAAGCAAAACTATTCAAATAGTACACAAATCTAGGGGGAGCCCTCTCTATATCCAAAGAAACCAAAACCTTCATTTTATAAAACCTTTGTGTAAGCTCTAATCATGGTTATCATCTACCACCAAAAAGGAGGAGATTGAAAGGACATTTAAGCCCCTAAGTGGGTTTTTGGTGTAAATGACAAATGATTAGGGGACTAACACTACTGCAGAACGGGCTTCTACTGACGGGCCAATAACCCCCTCTACTGACGGACGGGGGGCCCGTCACCCTGGGAATGTCAGTGGAGGGGTGATCTCCACCGACGGGCATGATGACCGTCAGTGTAAACCACTCACCACTGACGGTCTTATGATACGTGACCGTCAGTGGTAGGACCTCACCACTGACGGTCGTAATGTACGCGACCGTCAGTGGTATCATGTTACCACTGACGGGCTGTCCCTACGCGACCGTCAGTGGTAGGACCTCCAGCTTGGCCATACGGGCTATCAGCACTGACGGGCTTTCTATACTCGCCCGTCAGTGGTAGGACCTCCAGCTTGGCCATACGGGCATCACCACTGACTGGCTTTTGTTAAGTGCCCGTCAGTAGAGCTTCTGTTGTGCATTTCCATTCAGCACCTATTGCACAAATATATTCACAATTTTCACAAATATGTTCACAAATTTCACAAACATTCACAATTCTCACAAACATAGTCATATATTTCACAAACATCAATAAATTTCACAAATATACACAAATTTTCATAAATTTCAGAAATATTCACAAATATAAAATTTGATATAACTTATTCGTAATGACATAACACTTCACCTAACCGTTAATCACAGGTATGAAAGAAAACAAATATATTTGACGAGCGACATAATAAAGTTTTTTAAACAACTAATCTACTGATTCCCGCTTAAGTTTAGCTTCGGAAACTGGGGGCCGGCGTAGAATTCACCCATTGGATTGATTACTTCAAGATTGATGATTTTGGCGAAGACTCTTTGGATGCGGGCAAAGTCCTGACGCCAATCGTACAAATGATGTCCTAGCTCACTCCAAGCCTTCAGTTCTTTCATATCCTTCCAATGCTTGTTCGTGTACCGGACAAATAGGTCCATATGGGCACAGGTGTAGTACCCACATGTCACGCTACCTTCGGGCTGAACTCTGCAAGGGAACTTGTAATGGTGTACCAATTTTGTCGCTTTTGGAGGTATTTTTCGATGGCCCGAGAACTTGGCTCTGAAAAAGGCTGCATTCAAAATGTCAGTGATATTTCTGAAGTCCGCTGTCTTTTTCGATGAGGAGTCGAAATAGAATGCCTTGGCCCAGCTTGGAATTATCACAATGAGCACCCAGTGGTCGCTGCGTCAATGTGAACAAATGAACGTAAGAAGGCGGAGATACATGCGTAAAAAACAAAAAAATTCATACGGTGCAGAGTTAAAGGACTTACGGAGGGTTGTAGGGGGGCTAGTATGTACTCCTTCTCCTTATGCACGATGAAGACACGCGATAAATATTCTGTTAGAAAGTCTCGACCGTCCGTGGTAGAAGCGTAGCCTTCGTTCATGCATATCGGATCGACTATCCCGATATGGGAGCCCTGTAGACGTCTGCACTCTTGGGCTTCATAGAGAGCCCATAGCCTGACCATCGTGGTGTCGAGCCTGTAGAGGTTGAACATATTGAAGAGGTCTGCAAAATTGATGTCGAAGGTGTCTTGGTCGTTCTCCATGAAGAAGTTGTAATCTCTTGGCACCTTGACCTTCCAATATTGGCAGAATGTTTGCGGCTCTCTGGACATCTTGAGGTAATCTTCGTGCAGCGCCTTCATGTCCTCCGACAGATTGTCCAACTCGTCCTGTGGGAGCAAGTCCTGGCCTGGTTCGTAATGATATCGCCAGAGACCCATGCTCCGTGTAGATAATTTGGATGACGATGCCGATGCCGAGAAGGATAAGGATTTCTTCATCTGCTCCTTTCTTTCCTTCTCGCCGGTGCCGGCCCTTCTCTTCTTGCTTTTCTTCCTCGTATGCAGCGGCTCAGGACTCTTGCCTGCCGCCAGCGCCGCTTCCAGTGTTCCGGCAAGTGTGGCGGGAGAGAAAATCTTCCCTCTAGGTTGATCCTCCTCGCGCCTTTCCGGTGGATCGATTATGGGCTCGTCCCTCGCCGCCGGGGACTGCATACCCGTCTCCATGTACTGGTCCCCGACAAGATGGTCTTCAAGGTCTCTGAACGTCGGAGCTGTCTGGCTGAGGCCCAAGGGAGATCGTCCGACCGATGGAGACGGGTTGGTGGACGAGGGGCCCGTGCGAGGAGATGGAGCCGTGCGAGGGGAGGGCGCCGCAGCTAAAATAATTTGGCTCTTCGGCCACTGGATGAAATAGTTCTTGCACTACCCTAGCCGTGTCATTTCCTCTTCAGGGGGGACAGGGACTAACACGTCGTTGTAGTCGTTGAGGACGATGTCCACCTGCACCTTCACATGGTGCTCCCGCATAGGAACACAGTGCAGGATTGCCCCCTCCGGCGTCGGGAAGACCTGGCCGTGCGCAACCTTCACCTTCATGCCAGGGATCTGCACCGTCAGTGTGCATCTAGTGGCTTCCTGCAAAACAGGGATAGATGTGCCGTCCTAGCTAAAGTCAGGACAACGATATCAGGATTTACTGTAATGACTCGTTATAGCGTACGAAACTTACGGTGATGCTGTCGATTTGATTCAGCGATTCCGGCCGGCCGTCCGAGGCGGATGCGCAGCTACTCCAACCAGACGGCTGGACATCGGGGACCATCGTCGCACCGCCCTGCGCTGCGAGGACTTGCATACGTACCCACGTCTGCTCGGCGATCTCTCGCATTTGCTCACGGAGATTATCCATGTACTCCTGGCTGTCTCTCCTTGGGCGGCGGCGACCCTCGGGGTTTCGGGGAAACACCTTGTCCCACTTAACGCCATCCCCGACGCCTACTACACGGCCCCGATGCTCCGGTTTCTGTCGAGCCTTCGCCAGATCGTCGTTCCACCTCGGGCAGCTCGTGACGGAGTCCTGTGAGCTTGCAGGCTGCTGGCTCAGCTCTGTCTGCAAGTTATATCGCATGATGAGAAGATAGCGTATTTCGATACAACGTAACTACGTAAGAAAAGATACTGAGTTGAGATGTTACCAGCCGGTTGGCCACCTCCTGGAGTTCTTCAGACTGTATAATTGGTGACCCCGTCACAGGGTCAGAGCTTGTATGCGCCCGCATATACTCCCTGGCCCGTGGCTCCCTGAGATGCGCAAAAGGAGGCGCTTTCCCAGCCGCGGCCAGTTTGGCGTCCTCTATGGCCCACTTTGGCCTCTTCCCAAGGTACCCACGGCTTCCGAGCTTGTGGTCTAACTTGTTCTTGGCCCGAAGCTCCTTCCCCCAGCGACTCTTCTCTTGAAATTCCGCACTCCTTATTTCAGCAACGAATTGCTCCCAGTCTTCCTTTTCTATCTTCGGCCATCTTGCACTGATCTTCGTATCCCAGTCGTCGTCCATGACCTTCTGTGCGTCGTATCGCCAAGTCTTGAGAGCCCTAGCCATGATGCGAAGGGCTGCCGCTTGGACTCTGTCCTTGTCGGCGGCAGGAATCTGGTATTTGTCCCATAGTTTCCTCAGTAGAGCTTCACGGGTCGACTCAGACAACTGGCTGAATTCTTTGCACGTGATCTTCACTTGTTCGCGGACTAAGCACCCGCAGGTGTTGCTGAAGGTCTGGGCAGCCTTCTGTGGACTCGCTGGAACATCTCTGACGTCGTCGACTCGAGTGACGACGTACGTCCTGTCCGGCAACTGGTTGCCTTTTCTCCTAGTCTGAGATCTTATCGGGGCCGGGGGCAGTATTTGTTCCTGGGGCGCCACGTCCTCTTCAGATGCTGACTCGGAGCCAGAGTCATCGCTGCAGGAGGTGGACTCCGAGGCAGGTTGATCTTCGGCAGCTCTAAGAGGTCAAGAGTTAGGGGATCAAGAGGAGAAGAGAGGAATAAGCCACCAGCCATACTAGGAGTAAGGCCAAGAACAAATTGCTTCAGACTTTAACATCTTCAGAAGTATCCCCATAATTAATGATTATCACTCAGACATATAACAGAAAAATAATGGACGGTCCATGAAGAAACAATGAGTATATGTTCTTACTTTAAAAAAAATAGTCAATAGTGTTCCCAAATATACTAAGAATTAGAAACATGCTAAACAAAATTAAAGTTATATATAAAAGCTAATAGTTAGAAACACCAAGAAAATAGAAAGGGAACAAATAAGAGATGTTGAAGTATTCTAAAAGAATGATATATATGCCTCCTACACTACATGAGATGAGAATGTAAACTAAACACTATTTGACTTGAGTTGGAGTAGAACATTAATCATGTATTTGAGAATAGTTTAAAACCTTAAAGCTTTCATTCGTAAGATTAACATGGCACCCCTGTGTAGGCTCAAGCATATTTATACCTATAAGTTTATACATTCCAGCAAAGGCTAATGGTTTCATATCAGGTGCAAAGAATGGATTTAACCAAACTGATTTGACATGTGTACATAAGCTGACATTTGATCAATTGATATACTGATTGGGGTGAGACTATAGGGCTCAACTGAAAGTATTAATCTCACTACATAATTAAGTAGTATTTCCCAACTATCGGATTAATCTTCCATCCCTAAGGCCACAATCCCTAGTGTACTCAAACACTAATCGGTGGACTATGAGATTGGTTTAGAATGAATTATTAACATGGCTATCAAGGAATAGGGCAATGTTCAGGTAATTATGCCTAGGTCAACAACAAACATGATATCCCAGATTCTAGTGAATTAATTTAAAGGGCTCAGAGCTGAGCTCAATTGATAATTCAAACACATATAATTGGAGTAGTGCTGGAATTTCTCAACTCTAGTACTGAGGTACTGTTTTCCTTTATAATGGCTTCTTTTAATTGAAATGTTTGACAGCTTGCAATTAACAGGAAACTAATCCTCAATTCAGCAGCAAACTGCTTGCCATTAACAAGGACCGTCGCGGGGACCCTCCTCCTAATGCCATAAACCCTAATGCACTTACAGGACCGTCGCGGGGAGGCCGGCGCGAGGTGGAGGCGGGGTGGCGAGCTGCGGTGGGCGGACGGGGCGGCCGGGACCTCACTTGGCAACCGGAGCGGTGGCGTCCCATCGGCAACCGGAGCGTCGTCGGCGGCGGCGGGGAGGGCCGTCCCGGGGAGGCCGGCGCGAGGTGGAGGCGGGTGGCGAGCTGCGGTCAGCGGACGGGGCGGCAACAGGCCCGGGAAAGGCGGCAGCGGGCTCGAGAGCGGTGCCGTCGGCAGCGGGCTCGGCAACGGAGGAGGCAGCGGGCTTGAGAGCGGCGTCGTCGGCGGCACGGCTCGGGGAGGCCATCTCGGCGGGGGAGGGGGCACTCGGGCAGGCGTTCGGGAGGCGACGGTGGCTCGGGGAGCCGGAGCGGCGCTCGGGAGGCGACGGCGGCTCTCGGGGAGGCGGCAGCGGCGCTCGGGGAGGCGTAGTCGCGGTCGAGGAGGACGGGGCGGCGGCGGAGCAGCCTGGCGGCATCGGAGGCGAAGCGGTTCCGCTGCTGGTTCGAATAGAACGCGCGGGACTTGGCAAAAATTTTCGCCAAGTCCCGCGTGGCTTATATACGGTATGGAGTACCACTGACGGGCACACACTAAAGGTCCGTCAGCGGAAAAGAAGGCGTCAGTGGTGGGTGGATCACCACTGACGGGCGACCAATCAACGACCGTCAGTAGTTCTGGGTGCTCTAGGGTTTAGGGGCACCGGGGGTTACCACTGACGGGCGGCCCTTATAGGCCCGTCAGTGCTGGTAACTAGGGTTACGGGAGCCGGGGGTTACTACTGACGGGCGCAACATAAATGCCCGTCAGTGGCTCTAGGCGCACTATAAAAAAGTTTAGGCACACACGCCTATCCCGAGCATAGCGCCCAGGCCCACGAGCCCAGGCCGCGCAGGGGACCAGCCAAAGGCTTATCCCGAGCACAGCGCCCAGGCCCACGAGCCCAGGCCGCGCAGGGGACCAGCTGTGGCCTGTAGTAGCAGTGAGACTTATGAGGAGTTCGAAAGCTCTGGCCGCAGCTGCCCTTATAAGCTAGTGGGCGCGCTGGTAGCTCGGCGAGGTGGGACTAAAATGTGCACTACCAGTGGTAGTAGGGTCAACACTGACGGGCCCCTTAATGCCGCCCGTCAGTGGTAGTGGCCACCACTGACGGGCCCGTGGCTGGCGCCCGTCAGTGATACTACTCTGCGGTAGCGTTAGGAACTTACCGCTGACGGGCCTTTTAACGTCGCCCGTCAGTGGTGGCTATATTTGCATTGTTTTAATATTGGCCTAATGTCTATATTCTTTTTTGTTTACTAATTATCTCTTTCTAAAGCATCTGTTTCCTGAGGATAAGAAAATTACTAAAGCTAGTAATTACTAATCCACAAATGAATATCGAATATGTTGTTACTCTAGAAGTCTATATAGAGATGCTACTCTTGTTCTTTCATTGGAACCATTGGCATAGGCATCGGGAATTGTTCCACGAGGAAGAATAGCCTAGACATTACAGAAAAAGACCTACCAATAAATAAACATTTAGAAGAAAATACTTTAAAAAGAAGAAACAAGCATAGTTTCGCGCACGCTCATGTGAATTCAGCATTCACCTGCAACTGTATCATGAAATTGTATACGTCTTCACATACTGCATGTTATAAAAATCATCAAACTAAAGAGCAGCAACCAGCAAGATAGCTCCATGTATCAGGAAAAAAATCAAAACGGTGTTGTATCAGCAAAGAACAAGTTTCTTCAATGTAAAGGGTCACTTAGCTTTACTGCCCTATTCATGCAAAGCAATAGACAGAGCACCTTTATTTTATTAAAAAAATTTGGGGCCCACAAGCCTATCCCGAGCACAGCGCCCAGGCCCACGAGCCCAGGCCGCGCAGGGGACCAGCCAGAGGCCTATCCCGAGCACAGCGCCCAGGCCCACGAGCCCAAGCCGCGCAGGGGACCAGCGGTGGCCCGTAGTAGCAGTGAGACTTATGAGGAGTTCGGAAGCGCTGGCCGCAGCTGCCCTTATAAGCTAGTTGGCGCGCTGGTAGCTCGGCGAGGTGGGACTAAACATGTGCACTACCAGTGTTGGTAGCATCACCACTGACGGGCATCTTAATTACGCCCGTCAGTGGTAGTGGTCACCACTGACGGGCCTCTTAATGCCGCCCGTCAGTGGTAGCATCACCACTGACGGACCTTTAAAAGATGCCCGTCAGTGGTATCCAGTCTGGTGTATTTGCTTTGTTTTAGTCTTGGCCTAGTGTCTATATTGTTTTTTATTCATTGCTTTGAGTGTGTTCTGCACCAATCTAGTTGCACATTTCTGGTAATATTACACCATTACACATACATAGGTTTCAATAATATAATGTCATCCAAACATAGACATTATTATACAGACACACATTTCTCTCTAGGTTTCGTCGTCTTCGACAATCTTCTCGTGAATAGTAATCTTCTTTGTGGTATACGTTAGTCCTTCGGCGTGGGAGCGTCTGATGTAGGGCTCGGAATCCTTAGTACCTTTGCTCCTTTTGGTGGGCCGTTTATCAGTATCTTCTGGCTCGGAGTCCGGGTCGTCGAATTGGTCATAGTCCTCTTCGTCAACTACACCATCGACTCCGACAATACTCCTTTTCCCTTTTCTGACGACATGGCGCTTCTTTTCCTTCGGGTCTTTTATGTAGAACACTTGCGGGATCTGTTTAGCTAGTACCCAAGGCTCATCTTTCGCACTGATTGATTTCACCTGTGTCGAGTCAATAGATGTCGGGGGAGGTAAAGTCACGGTAGTGAATTTGTCATCGTCCGTATGGACATTTTCGCCCATCTGACACGAAACATGGGGATCTTTGTGACGGTGTAGTCCAGTTCCCAAATCTCTTCGATAATGCCGTAGTATATGTCCTTACGATTACCGGTTTTAGCCTCTATCGTCACCCCACTGTTCTGGTACATACTTTTCTTGTCTTGAGCCTCCGTATAGAATGTGTATCCGTTGATATCATATGATTGAAATGTCAGGACCTTGCTCGCAGGCTCTTGTGACAACATTTTGACCGTCTCTTCTTCATCATTTGTCGGAGTCCTTTCATACCAGTAGTTCTTTAGCCAGCTTGCGAACTTCGCGTTGTGCTCTTTCGAGAGCCACGCTTCTCCCTTTTTCGGGTTTTCTTTTTTGACCTTCACCATGTGCATCCAGAGATAAGGATGCACCACGGTAAGGTGTTGCAGCACCACGAGATGTGCTCTGTCATAGTCAGCTGATCTATTCGGTACTGAATTATAAACATGTATCGCCTTCTGTCCGCGTGCATGGCCTTCACCATCGAGCCTACCCATGTGGCGCGAAACAGGAACACCGATAGACTTTTGATCAGCCAAGTAATCTGTGCAGAACTCGACACACTCTTCCGCAACATAGCCTTGGATGATGCTACCTTCCGGTTGTGACCTGTTACGAACGTAGCGCTTCATAATCCCATTGTACCTTTCCAAGGGGTACATGTTGTGTAGGAAAACGGGACCTAGGTCCAGTATCTCCGGGACGATATGGATCATGAGATGTACCATGATATCGAAGAATGCTGGAGGGAAGTACATCTCAAGTTCGCATAGTATGACAATGATCTCCTCCTGCAGTTTATGGCACCGCGTAACTGAGATCGACTTCTGTGATATCGTGTTGAAAAAGTTACACAGATTCAAGATTGTCTTGCGGACCCCCGGCTCTATGAGACCTCTGATTGCGACAGGAAGTATCTGCGTGATCATCACATGACAATCATGAGACTTCATACCAATTAGTCGGCGAGTCTTCATGTCAACTAATCTCCCGATGTTTGCCGAGTAACCGGAAGAAACTTTGACACATTGGAGGCACTCCAAGAAACTAACGATCTCTTTTTTGCTCAGGGTGTAACAAGCAGTGGGACAGTCCGTCTTGATTCTGATTGCACCCGTGCCCAACTTGGTCGTCTGCTTGGTTGCCCACAGCTTTTTTCTTATACCCAAGTATTCCATGTCAGCTCGTGCCTTTGGTCCATCTTTTGTCTTGTCTAACATGTTTAGCAGGATACCGAGCAGGCTGTCGCACACATTTTTTTCAACATACATCACATTTATGCTGTGACGTGTGCTTAGGAATCTCCAGTAAGGTAAATCCCAAAACACGGATTTCCTTTTCTAGACGCCGTCCTGCATGGGAACAGGCGGTTGTGTCTTACCCGGCGTAACGGGGGGCATTGTGTTCACGATGTCATAGATTTCTACCCCTGTCTTCTCCCGGGGCACCGAACGGATCTCAACAGTATTATCAAACAACTCCTTCTCTTGCCTCCATGGGTCGTTCTGTTTCAGCCACCTTCGGTGGCCCATGAAAATGATTTTTTAGAGCCCTTTAAGTGTAGACTTGTTGTAAACTCCAAACACTTAACACATCCTTTGTATCCGTGAACACACTGGCAGGATTGATATCCGTACGCGGGATAGTCTTGGACCGTCGTGAACAGCAGCGCTTTTAGATTGAAATATTCTTCTTAGAAAGCGTCCCAGACCTGGGCCCCTGGTTCCTATAGTGTAGCGAGTTCTTCGAACAACAACTGATGGTACACGTTCAGATCATTCCCAGGTTGCTTCGGCCCTTGAATGAGAATAGAGAGGTGTATGTGCTTTCGCTTCATGCAGAGCCACGGAGGAAGGTTGTACATCCATAGAACCACGGGCCATGTGCTGTGTCTGCTGCTCATGTTGCAGAACGGGTTGATTCCGTCCGTACTCATACCGAACCTGATGTTCCTCGGATCTTTTCCGAAGTCATCGTATTGGGCGTCGATTGCCCGCCACTGCGAAGCATCGGCAGGGTGCCTCATCACGCCATCATCAATTTTTCGCCCCTCGGCGTGCCAACGTATCAGCTTTGCCTCCTTCTTGTTAGCGAATAAACGCTTCAAACGGGGAAGGACTGGAAGATACCAAACAACCTTTGCGGGAGCGCCACTCGTCACTGGGTCCTCATCATCGGCTTGGTTTCTACCCCGCTTGAATCTGGATGTGTTGCACGTAGGACACTTGTACAGCTTCTCGTGCTCCGTGCGGTAAATGAAGCAGTCATTCGGGCACGCGTGGAACCTCTGCACGTCCAATCCAAGAGGGCAGACAACCTTCTTGGCTTCATCGGTGCTAGTAGGCAACAAGTTGTTTTTGGGAAAAACTTTTGCAAGATAAGCCAGTGTCTCGCCGAAGCCTTCGTCCGGACAATTATGGGCTGCCTTGATCCTTAGAAGTTCCAGCGTGACTGACAGACGCGTGTGCTCTGGATCGGAACCGGTATACAACAGGGTTTGTGAGTCTTCAACTAGTCTCGTGAACTTAGCAGCCTCTCTTTCATCCTCGGGATCTATCACCACCTGCTCCACCATGTGAACGTCCTGCACCATATCGGCCAAATTGTTTCCCGTTTCTCCTTCGGCGTCAGGTTCGATACTCCCCTCGTCTTCTTCGTCATCTCCGTGTTCGGCATCTTGCTGTAACACCTGATCTTCCTCCTCCTCGCCGTGACATGTCCAACGTGTATAACCTGACATGAAACCCTTAAGCGCCAGGTGTACCGTCACCCTCCCTCTCGTATCGAACATTACCAAATTTTTGCAATCGCGACATGGACAGCAAATCTTCGTGCCACCTTTTGTCCTCATATCTCGTTCGGCGACATCAAGAAACTCGTTCAAAGCCATAGCCCAACTCTCTGTCGCCCGGTTGTCGTACATCCAACTGCGATCCATCGATCAACACCTACGACACGAAACTAATCAGTTCGATAACCGAAAATCACATCAAATACATATACGAAATGAAAAGAACACTAGCGAGCATTATTACCGAGCGCTAGCGATCTTTTCGTTGATAAATGATAATGGAGAGAGTGGGAGTGAGAGGAGGAGGGAGAGAATGAGAGAGAGCTAGAAATGGGTGAAGAATTAATATGGATGAGGAGGAGGGAGGGAGAGAGTGAGAGGAGGAGGGAGAGAGTGAGAGGATGAGGAGGAGGGAGAGAGTGAGGATGTGAGAGGATGAGGAGGAGGGAGAGAGTGAGAGGATGAGAGAGTGAGAGTGAGAGGATGAGGAGGAGGGAGAGAGTGAGAGGAGGAGAAAAAGATCTAGATCTAGATCTAGATCTAGATCCTCTAGAGCTTAGGGATGAGGATTGGGGAGAGGGGAGAAGTGGTTGTGGGTTGGGGGGGAAGGGGGGCGGTGGCGGTGGCGGCGGCAGCAGCTGGGGGGACGGCGGAGCTCGCTGCTGGCCGGTTGGCGCGCGAGCACTGGCCAGCAGCGAGGCCGCGCACTGTTTTTATAGGGAGGAGCACCACTGACGGGCACTTAAAAGGTACCCGTCAGTGATACATCAGCAACGTACGCACCAAATACCGCTGACGGACGCGAAAGTATACCGTCAGTGAAAACAATATCTCCACTGACGGGCAGCATATAAGGGCCCGTCAGTGGAGTTGTCATTTCCACTGACGGGCACCTTAAAAGGTGCCCGTCAGTGGAAATGACCCGTCATCTATCCCTCCTCCTGTTCACTTCCACTGACGGGCCGTCTTGTGGCCCGTCAGTGGTGCTCCTTTCCTTCTGCTTTGCTGCAATTTTCGCTGACGGGCTACTTGCCGTCCGTCGGTGGAGTTCCCCTCCAGCGACGGACCTTTTTATGCCCGTCAGTGGAGAGGGTTCAGGAGAGGGTCCATCTGCAGTAGTGTAACTACGTTTACAAAGTATATGAACATGTGTTAGTCCAATGGTTGATAAGCAAAGGTGGTCGGAGACCCCCCAAGCAAAAAGAAGAGAAGAAGACGGTGTATTTAAAATATGCATTTTATCTTATGCTTGAGTCATAGGAAAGCCGAACTATTAAGAGGGGCAAAGTGATGAACAAGAGGGTGGAAACATATATCATATGTGATCTTACATCCATAACCCATGTTCGAGAAAAACCCCAAGAGAGAGCAAGTGAGAAGCTTCATTTTATACCCTACTGTTTGCTCTCTGTGTGCACCCGGAGTCTTGGTCCGGAGGTTCCGGACTAGACCTCCGGGCTACCCGGAATCCGGATGGCTTTTCGGATGGAATTCTGGACCAATCCAGTAGCTACTAGACTGGCCCGGAAGGCTGCCTGGAAGGCAGCCCGGAATCCTGTATGCACCCGGAGTCTTGGTCCGGAGGTTCCGGACTAGACCTCCAGGCTATCCAGAATCCAGATGGCTTTCCGTATGGAATTCCAGACCAATCTAGTAGCTACTGGACTGGCCCGGAAGGCTGTCCAGAAGGGAGCTCGGAATCCGGGTGGTCCGGAAGTTTGGCCCGGAAGTTCCGGATGGACTTCCGGACCATGCGCGCTGCACCCCAACGGGTAGATTTCGGTGGGCCTATGAAAGGCCCACCTCTTCTTCCCCAAGGGGTACCGGCTTGAGCTCGTTGAAACTCTCTCTCCTCCACTATTTTTGAAGCTCAAAGCTTGAGAAGCTCCTCCTCTAGTGCTCAAATCCCATCAAGCCTTTGAGGGAAAAGAAAGAGGAGCCCTAGATCTACGATTCCACCAAGCCAAAGTTGAATCCCCCTTGAGTTCATTGCGTTGCTTATTACTCTTGAGATTTTGGGAAATCCCTAGTCGGTTGGTGTCTCCCGGAAACCTCCAAGTTGTGGATTTGTGCTCCGGGATTGTTTGTGAAGGTTTGGAGGCCACCTCAAGGTCTACCACTAGTGATTTGAGCTCGGGCTTGGTTTGCCGAGTCTCAAAGGAGAAGAAGGCGAGACTTGGTGTCGCGAGGTGCTTTGTTTGGCCTCCACCTCTCCAACGGAGATTAGCACCTTTCCCAAGGGTGTGAACTTCGGGATAAATCTTCGTCTCCAACTTTTGGTTATTTCGTTCCCAAGGGTTTGATATGCTTCTTATTTATTGGATGAAACTGGATGCTAAATTTATGTTAGGGTTAAGGTTTATTGCAATTGCTTAAAATCGCTTGTGTTATTTACTAAGGTGGCATCAGATTATTCATCGCCTCCGTCGTTGCCACCGAGAGACCCTAGCCCTCCACAGGAAAACGGAGGCGCCAACCTAAGACAGGCAACAAGCAGCTCGATGTTAGACATGAAATCATCGAGATCGAGCCTGAGTCAGGAGTTCCAATGAAGTCCGACGATGCAAGGAAGTCTTTTGACTCTGTCTGCGGGATAGTTGCACAGGAATGTGTTGATGTCAACTGTGAGAGCTGGAGGTCCCTGACCCATGGCGAGCATGCCTATATAGCGGTAGAAATTTTGAATTACTTGTCATCCCCGAGGGTATCAAAGAAGTCGTGTCACGAGCTACGTTGCTATCGGCGGGAAAGGTGTGGAAGACCTTTAAGTCCCAACTCATGTGAGAATATGTGTTTGAGGAGGTGGAGCCCTCCTAGAGGTGGCCTTTCATTACTCCCGAATAGTGGCAACTCTATGTGGCGGCAAAGACGATGGAGGAATTTCGATGAAGGAGGATGATGATGCATCCAAGGGAATGCCCCCCTTAGTTTTGGCGACGTTGTAGATCCTCGCGTTCGAAACTAGTTAAGAGCGAGGTCAACCATCTCGAGTTCGGGGATCGTTGTCTTCAAAAACTCCACCGACAAGGAAGTGGTCAGATGCCTGGTAAGATATCGAACTCCCTAACTTGTCTTTAGTCTATAACATCATTGCAATCTAAATATCATTCAGGGTTCTTGTAGGTCGAACTGAGTGTACAATCTACTCAGGGCTCCTTCACGAGAGATATACTCGAAGTTGCAATAGGAACTCTGGAGCACTCGGGTCGTGTGCGGGGCCTAGGGTCAAAGGTTGGCCATAAAGCAGGACTCACCAAGGACTTAGAGGCAAAATAGAGCCAGAAAAGAGCCAAAGAGCATGCAAAAGAGGAACGGCTCAAACAACAACTTAGAGAAAAGGTACGGGATGACTTGTGCAAAGAAATGTTTGAGGAAGTTAATAGGACGCTCAGAGAGGAGCAGGAGCACTTGCAACCTCAAGCCCAAGTTGATACTTTGTATAGCCCTGGTAACCACCAGAGTAGTTGTCTTGGTCGAGCCACTCGTTGGAGATATGGAAGCCACATATCTAGTTGATGATATCGGGGTAAGATATATCCTCGCAATGGTCTATCATTATATATTTAAAGTTTCATTCGACTAATTGCATACCATGATGTAGCTCCCACGTATTCCAAGCTCCAAATGAGGATTAGCGGCTTGGATAATGCGGTGGAGGCTGCTTGCGGGTTGACATCTAATTTGTGAAGGTGCTAAAGTGCACAATGTAGCGCTATCATTCGGGTTCGGCAAGGTGCTTGTGGAAAATGTGAAAGATCAATTCAAGGGATTCTCTCTACCGATTGTCATAAATGACGAGATGAAAACTCTAGTGGATGCCATTGGGACATTTATCCAGTTGCCCGAGAGGGACATGTTCCTCGACTTCTCACGGCCACAACCGTTATTCCTATAAAAAACAATGACGACACCAACAACAGTTGCTACTTCACCGGCGCTGACAACCCTTGTGGTGGTGGATCCTACACCGCCAATGCCGCTCGCAGCGCTTTTGCTGGTGGATACTACACCACCACCGACAGCGGTACCATTTGCATCTGTCGCTTCATTTCCCTATTAACCTCTAACAAGTGAACCGAGGGCAAGAGCAAGGCCAAGACTGGCGTGGGCAAGGGACTTATGGTTGCCTGATAATATCTATCCAAAAATCTGGGCACTGCAGACCATGGATAATATCCCCTTTGCACCTTTGGCTAGAAAATTCAAGCTTGGATAGCCATTGGTCGAGAGTAAAAAGATGATCGAGTCAAAACTTGGGTGGGCTTGCGCTTCTTTACATAGGTGGTACATGCAACAGTCCAATAAGCCGAAGCACCAATAGGTCTCAAGTGTCGTGGTCCAATTCACAGAAGACCATTTCCACCACAACCAAATATATTGTTGCTTCTCAATGGAGTTTCATGACCTGTTCAATCCTTACAACCTCGATGCACTGGACGCCTCAGTCATTAGATTGGCCACTGTAAGTATTTGCACTCACGATCTATGTACATCCAATATAACTATCATCTATATACAATTTTTTGCTTTTGTATATGTAAATACGTGATCATTGAAGGCTAACAAATGAAAGAAGTTGTTGGCTGCATTGACCCATATGCTGCCTCCACAAAAAGTATCGACAGAGATGAAAGGTTCATCAAGGATTATATCATAAAATGTCGAAGAGTTGAACCACAATAAGTACATATTTTATCGTTCCAATAGGGGTAAGTACTGCCATTGCATTAGTTTACATACTTATTGATTTTTGCTTTATGCACAACAAGTAAAATTAGGTTTAATGACATGCCCTGTAGATACCACTGGATTCTTATTGTCCTTATACCAAGGGAGGTCAGAGCCATATACCTTGATTCCGGACAAAGCAGCAAAACCCAATATAGAACTATCGACAGATTACTAGATAACTGTATCATATGTCGCTCAAGGTCTAACTAAAAAATTTGGATCATGAAAAAGGCATACTCCTTGTATTGTCGATAGGAGGGGAAGGCAAGGGCTGTAATTTTAGCCACGACTATAAGTTGCTGATATGTATCTGGTAGTGGAATGTTAATATTAGATGAAACTTTGTAATAGTGCCTCTAGAACTAACCAATTCTTGTCACTAGCAGACACCGACAACTAACCTCTGTGGCTTCTTTATATGCTACCACTTGGATCTCATCATCGATACTTCATCCAAATCAAATATACTGGTGTGTATTTCTTCAAATAATATTTATTGTTTTTCAATTCATGCATATGCAAGGCTTTAATCTTCATATTGACAGGTTCCACCCATTCCGATGACAATGTTGCAAAAGCCGAATCTAGTAAAGAGAAGAGGAATCATTGCTTGTCTCCTGGTCAAAGAGGTCATCAAACCTGATGGCGAGTTCCACTACAGACCAAGAATAATGACTCCTTAGGTTGTAATTGTCCAAACACTTGAATTTTGTTAAGTACGAGTAGAATGTATATACTTTGCTGAATTTCGATATACTTTGATTCTGAGATGTGAATGGTTGGTTCTCAAATTTATATACGCATGTGTGAATGTAAACGGTTTTGATATTTATATATGCATATGTGAATGGCTTTGAGATTTACATATACATGTTTGAATGATTCTGAGATGTGGATCTGGATGTGTGATTATGTGAATTCTGTGTTTGAGGGTAGGCCAGAAAATCAAATTAGCCCTACTGTTATTATTTACATTGCAATAAGGTTCAACTTGAAAAAACGTCTAAGATATCCATTATTCTCAGTCTGTTCGGATAGGTGAATCGTCTGAGATAATGTAATAATGTATTATCTCAGACGGTTCCAGTAAAATCGTCTGAGATAACTCATTATTTTAGAAGGTTCTTTCATTCGACGTGTTTGAGATATTCTTATCTCAAGTGGTTTTGGTACCCGTTAGAGATATCATTTGTTATTACTAACCTTTGTTTATAGATTCATTGATAAATCGTTAGAGATGTGCTTTTTAACTATCTGAGATATGTTGTTCTGTAGTAGTGATAAGTTAGTGTAGCTATCTTGAGACGCAGACTTGGAGATCAGATGATTAACTCTTAAATAGATATACAAATGGTAACTCATTTAGCAGTTAGCACGTAGTAATAAGTGAACGTTCAGAGATCGTGGTGTCACTCACACCTCTTGAACAGCTGGCTAGACATATATTGCCATAGTTTGTCTTACCGTAAATAGACAAGTTTGACTAAATTACCACTCCTACTTGACCTAGTACTTGCTATCCAGTGTCTGGATTCATGAAGTGCATGTAGTTTCTTGCTATCGTGGAAAGTTTTCTTTTTGTCATAGTATCACTCGTAGTACCCGACAATGAATGGTAGGATCTGTTTGCAGTGCCCAAATTTTCCTACAATATAGCAAGAAGAAAGACAAGACAGGAAGAAGAGGGGCGAACGAGTCTTTTTCACATTTAAATTTTGTGACAAAATGAGAAAAAAGCCAGAATATACTAAGAGTGGCAAATGCTATTTATATTTTCGTGTTTATAGTGGTATTTCCGCAATTATGATCCAAAAGGTTGCAAATCCTTGAACAATTATCTTTTCATAGCAAAATCCATTGATTTTCCCCAGTGGTCCAAGGCGTCGCTGAATGAACATGAATTGTCTAAATTTGTTGCCTAGGTGAGATGATCACCGCAAGGTTGTATTCTAGTGCTAATGTGTAACGGCTCTAACATCTTCAAGGTGTTAGCTGATGGAGAGGTGATTCACAACCAAGGGGATTCTGCCCAGTTTATTATCCAACAAATGTTTTTAATCACAAACGTTCTTTTTTTAGTTTTGGGTTATATTTATGTGCGTATCTTTAGATACACCATTCTGCATTCTGTTATATGACATAGATAATGTTATTGTGTTGAGAACCTAAATAAGACACATTGATTTTTATTGTTAGTACTTGAGCCGAGGGTCCGCCCATGTTCTTCTAAGAGGAAAGTAAAATTTCTCTATGACGTTTTGACTGCATGCTTGCGTGGTAACAAGAATTTTGTGATAGAGGAGAGTATATCATAGAGAAAGATACCAAGTGTTATAGTGCATTACCCGATAACATAGGTCAATAACTATATAATCTATTAGGCAGATATGCGTAAAAACATATTTCTGACGGATTCATAAGTAATACAATCAT
This sequence comes from Stipa capillata, assembly GCA_019208055.1. Classification (NCBI taxonomy): domain Eukaryota; kingdom Viridiplantae; phylum Streptophyta; class Magnoliopsida; order Poales; family Poaceae; genus Stipa; species Stipa capillata. The sequence continues at coordinate 49,576 of JAGXJF010004653.1, forward strand.
GGGAGAGACGATATTAATTCTATTATCCATGGCTCTCCTCACTGTTATATTACATAAACTCTTTTCTCTTTTTTTCTACCATTCGGCTCCCTCTTCTTTTCTCTTGCAGACACTCTTTACGCCACCACAACTATATTTCAAGTTGTTCTCACCTAGTCAGCTCATATCTCTCGTCACCGTCTTTCTTCTTCTGTTCATTGAGTTGCCTCTAGGATTTTGCTCCTCACTATTTGGTCGTATTGCATCAGTTACCATGTAAACCATGGCATATTTTAAGTGATATTTTCTGATCCAAAGTTATGAATTTTTCCCATATAGTTATGCCCGTATGCTTGTGAGGTCCGAAGAATTTAGTCGACGCTAGGATTACAACATAGCCGTAGGAACCAACTAGGCAAGGATTATAACACGATTGCTCAATCACTCAAGGTAAATGGATGAAAAATGCAACACTCGGGGGCAATATAACACGATTGCTCAATCACCCAAGGTAAATGGATGAAAAATGCAACACTCGGGGGCAATCGATGAGAATGCAGTTTAGGTAATTTATGAGGGGCATGTGCGTAATTCCCTTTTCTTTCTGGCGAATTCCCATGTAATAACACCGCCATAGGAGAGAGGCAATATCATTTCTATATATCTGTGGGCCCCCTCGCGTTTCTATTCCTTCTCTTTTCTTCTCCCCTTCCGCTCCCTCTCGACTCCTCGCGCCGCTGCAACTGCGAATTCCAATCTGTTCTCACCTAGTCAGCTCACATCTCTCGCCGCCCCCTCCCTTCCTTGCCTCGACGAGCTGCCTCTAGGGTTTCGCCTCGGGCTGCTCCCCCCTTTCGCCTCTCCTCGGCGCGAGCTGCTCGCCCGTACACCCACCGCCCGGCGGCTGCGTTGGCGTCGGTGGCCGCGGCGGCCAAGGCGTAGCCGGAGCGGACTCTTCTCGCAGGCGCTTCGGGGGATTCAGAGGAAGGGTAACCTGGTCGGCGCGCCGCGGGAGCCATGTCGCAGACGAACTGGGAGGCCGATAAGATGTGAGGATTTGGTTTCCTTTCTATTTCATTCTGTTGATTCGCGGCATGTTTTGGTTGGGCGGTGTTTTGCTTGATTGTTGCTTCGTGTGGGTGGTGATTATTTGAGCTCAAAACACGGGAGGGGCTCCGAAGTTTAAACTGTGCTGGCTGGGAGGAGAGCCGTGGTGGCTTGTTTGGCCGCTAGGGTTTCGCGGGAACTCTTTTTTTAATGGATTTCGTTTGAGCTTTATATTTTTAGTGGACGAACCTACTGTTTTGGCTTGTACGCTTAGTGTGCTGATTTGTCGTGGTGGTCTCCAAATATCAGAGAATTGATCTGGGGGATTTGGGAACATCAGGAGAACTTCTCTACGCGATCTGAAATACCGGCATAGAATAACATGATTTCTAGTAGTACTGCGGTTTTGAATATTCAGCAGTATTAGTTGAGCTAGCTATTATGGATACCAGATAAGGGCGTTCGATTTGGTTCATGGGGTGGGGAATGGGGATTCTTCAGGAACTGGAGGAGCCCTTCAACCTTTTATTTGCTGATATATGGAGAGGATACCAATGAATAATTTAATTTCTTTTAGACAGATGTCATGATTTGAGCTCACGTTCGAGTTTCAGTGTGGTTTGTGGGACCTAGACCTACTAATGCTTTTCATGATATCTATAATGTTTTGTGGAAAGCATATACCTATTGAACCTAAGCATTATTTGTGCATAGAAACACTAGGAGGCCGCTGTTTTAGCATCAGTGCATGAAAATATGTTGAAAATATGTAGCTAATGAATTTCTAGTGACAAAATAGAAGCTGAAGAAACAAAATGGTATACATTGATGTAGCATAAAAGTACCACTGATGTCTTAATTTTATATGCCTAGTAGCTGCTTGTTCACCATTCTGCTTGGACACCCTTTGAATGGTATTGTACTTGTGGATGAAGAGTTGTATATCTTAGGCTGCGTTTGACATTGCGGTGGATTATGATAATCCCGTTTGGTTGAACCGCTTTTATAGGTTTTGCTGTTTGGTTGGTTGCTTTTGGTATAATCTGTAGAGTAGGATTTTTAAATCACGACGTGGTTAACAGAAAAACAGAACATATGTATCCATCCTTATGGTAAATGTAGCATTTTATCTTGGTTTGTTTAGGAGTTACTTAGATTATGATTTGGTTTGGCAAACAGGGCGCTGATTTTTTCACAGCTACTTTTGCACAACAACTTATAAAATGAGTTCAGCACAACACATTACAACAACTGCGAACTAAGCCTTAACATTTGCTTTTAACCTTCACCTGAGGACTAAATGTTTGACTGCATGCTTGAAACAGGCTGGATGTTTACATATACGACTATTTTATGAAGAGAAATTTGCAGGCAACTGCAAAGGCCTTCCAAGCAGAAGGGAAGGTCTCTTCAGATCCAGTTGGTACGTGTTTCCCAGCAACTTATAGCTACTTATGTCATGGTTTTTGCTACACCTTTCTTTTCACTTTTTGTTGGTAAAGACTATTGCTTACTTTCTGGGATGTGTGCTTTCTTACAGCAATTGATGCACCTGGTGGATTTCTTTTCGAGTGGTGGTCCGTTTTTTGGGATATATTCATAGCAAGAACAAACGAGAAGCATTCAGATGTTGCAGCGTCATATATTGAGGTAAGGTTTATGCATTTGATTATCCTTTTATGGGCAAGTTTTTAATGATCCAGGCATATTAATTTAGACACCTCCTGTCCACATGTTCTCCCACATGGAATATCTTCTGTTTCGTTTTCGTTAAACAATCTACCGAAGAAACTTTAGTGGAAGAAATCCTATGCGACCTGTTATCTGATGTGAAATCTCGCCAATTTTAGTTTGCGAGGCCGAGTGAGCTCCTTTTGATTTACCACAATTCTTTCTACTTGTTTGCTGTTATTGTTAATAACATTCAATTCTTCAACCTCTTGTTACATTGTCAAATCCACTATAGCTGGGCAGTTCCACTGTCCATAACATACAATTTATTTTTATTTTTATATTAAAGGTGCCTTATCTGTTATTTATTTTTTGCGTGTCGGGAACACTTCTTTTAATGATCTAGTTAAGTACATTTGAAACCATGAGTTTCTTTGTGTTGCATCAATAATTGTGAGTGTGTGGCATATTTTCTCTTGAATTGCTAGTTCTAATTCAGCTACAACTCGCTGCACTCTTTCAGACCCAGCTCATGAAAGCCCGGGAGCAGCAGCAGCAGCAGCTGCCTCAACAGCGGCAGCAGCAACCACAGCATATACAAATGCAACAAATGTTGTTACAAAGAGCCGCGCAGCAGCAGCAGCAGCAGCAACAACAGCAGCAGCAGCAGCAGCAGCAACAACAGCAGCAGCAGCAGCAGCAACAGCAGCATCACCAGCAGCAGCAGCAGCAGCAACAGCAGCAGCAGCAACAGCAGCAGCAGCAGCAGCAGCAGCAGCGTAGAGATGGTTCTCATCTTCTTAATGGTACTTCAAGTGGACTTTCTGGAAACAATCCTTTAATGCGACAAAACCAAAGTACTGCAAATGTTATGGCGACGAAAATGTATGAGGAGAGGTTAAAGTTGCCTTCCCAAAGAGACTCTCTGGAAGAGGCATCAATGAAGGTACCACTGTTATCTAGATTCATTGTTCCATGTTCTTTTAGTTGACTCCTCACAAAAATTTTCATTTGTGAATGCTTCTGTTATAATGTCGAAACTTGGTTGCAGCAAAGGTATGGAGAAAATGCTGGTCAACTACTTGATTCCAACGAAACATCCTTGTTGAAAGCAGCTCCAAGTGGACAATCTTCAGGGTACTTGCTGAACTTGTAAAACTAAAAGTGCTTTAACAAAAATTGTACTGTATACGATAGTAGCTGTCTAGCTGATGGCACTTAAGTATTCTTGTTACAAATTACAAAATCATCATTTGAATCCCATACTTAGAACTGGTGGTGTGCTGGCCATTTTTGTTACCTTATTCGGTGTTAATAATCCTGCACAGGCATCAATTATAAGGTAGATCTGTGCTGTACATTTGGCATATATGTTTTAATTGGTTTGGTTTTCATAATTTTTCTCTGTCTGTTCCTGATTCTGTTTTGCATGCACTTCATAGAGCCGGATGTGCGTTGTTCAAAAATATACAAATTTTGAACTTCTCCTGATATTTCTTTTGTTTTTGAGATAAATCAGATACAGTCATGTGCACTTCTGTTTCTGCTTCTAATATACTCACTCCAGTCCGCAAAAACATGGCTTCTTGGACATGGCTTACAGTCAAACTTTTAAAACTTTGACTACTTATATTGTTTTAAATATTTAGATTGGGTACTTGAAAATCATATGTATAGATATGTCTCGAAAAGTATTTTCATAATATTATAATTTTCTTGGGTTGTATACATATATTACAACAGAAATTAGTGGTCCAAGTTACATTTTGAAGACTGTTTCAATGTCTAAAATGTCACATTTTTGTGAACCGGAGGGAGTATTAGATTTTATACTTGGTTTAGTTTGGCATTACTTTTACATAGTGGTCCATGCATGTACTGTTTTGGGTCCCGAGACTTAGATAATTTTGTTAGGTATTGCACCTAATTTCTTGTTGGATTATTTCATGTAATTTTGTTTTGTATAGTGGAAGTACCCACTACCACTACCCACTTACCCAGAACAGTGTCTCATGCCCCACATTTTGGTTGTTACTTGGTAGTGTATATGGAATTTAGATTCCTACGTGTTAATGTAGATGGAGTGTAGATGCCTACCGAAGGGCTTAACTGTTTTTTATGGGCCAGACCATATACATACTATAGCAAGTAGCTTTTAGTAAATTTGCTCTCACTTGTTAATATCTATATAGGCACATTCTGCATGGTACTATTGGTGGTTTATCGGGCACTATGCAACAAATTCAGGCCAGAAGTCCCCAACTTCCTGGGCCTGCTCAGGTTAGTCCTTCAGGTGTCAGGTTTATCTAGTATCTAGTATCTATAACCTCTAACCATACTTGCCGTGAAAACAAGAAGGAAAAAGGGGGGAACCTGGCATATTTGTTCCTCATTATATATAATATATTTTTGTTAGCAGAGTATCAAGACAGAGATTAATCCCATTTTGACACCCAGAGCTGCAGGCCCTGAGGGTTCATTTGTCGGTGTTCAAGGTAATATTCTTTTAATCTACTCCCTGGGTTACTATTCTCCACTCCTCCTGACAGCTAGTTATTATTTTGCCTTCAAAAGAAAAACTATTTCTTATTTCAAATTTTATAATTTTCTTAGCCTTACTGCCAAAAGTTATATCAGGCATATTCAGTCTAGTTGAGTGATAAGTTTTCTGAGGCTAAATTATATGCGTTTTTAACAGGATCAAATCAAGCTGGAAACAGTTTAACTCTGAAAGGATGGCCACTCACGGTAACGTTTAGTTTACGATTAAACATTGACTTGTCTTGTGCTTCTTCATCACTGGTGCATTCAGGGTTCAAATTTGTTACGAGGAATCCTGGTCCTTTGTTTAACTCAGCTTAGACTGAACTCCCCTATATTGAGGAAATCTAGGAATTATTGTCTGGGGTGCATGTGCTTGCTGTAGTTTGTTAATAGCTTAAGGTCCTGTTTGTTTGGACTTTTTCTGGCTTCTGCGCTTTGGCTTCGAAGCCAGAAAAGCACCTAAATAGGTGCTTTTGGCTTTTGGCTTTTTGGAAGCCGAAAGCACATAATATATAGTTTCGGCTTCCAAAAAGCCAAAAGCCAAAAGCACCTATTTAGGTGCTTTTTTGGCTTCGAAGCCAAAGTCCAAAAGCCAAAAAAAGCCCAAACAAACAGGGCATAAGTCTTTTTGTAGTACCTCAATTGACCAAGGGAAGCATCTAAATTTGCAATGTCATCTGTTTCTTGTTTGCTGATATATTGTGATTGTATTTGATTTTCTTCCATTGACCATGTTTTGCACAATTTGACACTGGCCTAGTGAACTCACCTTATATGTATATCCTATCCTTGACCTTTCTGGCCTATGGCTCTCCGGCTCTCGTACTTCACACAAGCAGTTTTTGGTGGTTTGTGTACAATCAAAATAGTGGCATCACAAATAATGTCACTGTCAGCAATTTGTTGAGCAAACTGCTGTTTATACTTTTTTCAATATGATGGAAAATAGCAAATATGTGTTCTGACATCTGCTAGTATGGATGCTATCTTCCAACCTCTGTTTTGATGTGCATTTCTCTGTTTATTTCAGCAGGGAATTGAGCAGCTTCGATCTGGAATTCTACAGCAGAAGTCATTCATGCAGAATCAACATCAATTGCAACAACAGATCCAGTTTCTGACTCCACAACAACAGCAGCAACTTGCGTTGCAGGCTCAGCAAAATATGGCTTCCCCAACATCTAGTGATGTCGACAGCAGAAGATTGAGGATGATGTTTACCAACAGAAATGTAGTTCTTGGGCGGGATGGGCGGACAACCAGCGGTGGTGATATCATCCCGAATATTGGCTCTCCTAGTCAAAGTGGTGGTGATATAGATATGCTAATAAAGGTATGCCTTTTGATTTTCTAACTCCCTAGTGTTCATTTTCTCCCACTAATGGGTGTAAAAGTTCTTTTTCCAGTGAAGCTGTATCTTCATTTCGTAGTTGTATTAAGTGCTCATTATATGTTTTTACCTTACTATATGGGACAAGGCAACTCGTGTTTCATGAGAGATGGGAGGTTGGATCATAGAAGATAGAACATCCTGGCAAAATGTCACTTTGTCTTAGTCTGACTGAAACCATATTTTGCCACTTCTGTCTCAATGTGATCGAATGAACATACTACAGTGTAGATTTAGTAGGTACTGTTATTAATATTTAGTTGCTCCTTGTGATATAATATACCGTATCATTCCTAAAACTTTTAGAACCAAATCGACTATCTTAATGTATTCTTATTGCCATTCCGTAATGACAAACAAACACCAAAATCGTATTTTGGCAGCTTCTGTAATGGCAAACAGACGAATGTGACTAATTTGATTTCTACCTGACTCCTTAAACATCTAACTCTTGAGAAAGTGGTTGATATAATAAGGACAATGCAATATGTTTAAATTTCAGCAGTGCAAAGGTAACCCGAAATGTTCATCGGATTTTCTAATACCTGATTGATACTTTTATGATATCGACTTAACAATTTTCTATCTTCTAACCCTGTTTTATTCTGATCTTATCTGTATGCTTCCCTTATGCATATAAGATGGCCTAGTTACTGTTATATTTATCTTTGATGAATCAACCTGAAAACCTTTGTGTTAGTCTTTTAGCCCCTTTTTTTTGCCTGTTGCCATGTTCTTATATAGATTTTTCTGTATAGTAGAAGAAAATTGCTCATGCACACCAGCAGCAGCAGCAACAACAACAGCTATTACAACAGCAAAGCAATAGCCAGCAGCAGCAACATCAGCTTCAGCAGCCTGCTGTCTCCAGTCAGCCGTCCCAAAGCTCAAACCAGCTTCTCCAACAAGAAAAGCCAGGAAATGGAAGTATGCCTGTTGATGGAGGCATGCCTAATTCTTTCGGGGGCGCTGATCAGGTATGCTTTTGTTGTATACATGCAATGCTTCTTATGTTTCATTTTGCATGGATATTTAATCTTTAAACCTAACATACTACTGCTCATTGTATACAGGTGATCTGAATGGGTTGATGATTTTCTTTAAATGTCTACCTGCTTTTACAATACTCTGATAATGTATTTTCTCACATTATAATATTACGATATTGCTATACATTATCAACTAAAAATATTTGCCATCTAAGTTGAATTTTTTGACCGTGAGATATTTTTCCAGATTGGTGCTGTGATTTCTATCTTGTTGGGTATTATGCTCCTTATCGGATCCGACCCATACCTGATTTTATTCCCGTTTGTCACTTAAATGTTTGAATTTTTTTATTTGTCGTCGTCTGGGGTTCTGGGCGCGTATTGTTGTCTTATTTCCGGAAGGGAATTAAATAGGGAGAGAGAGGGAGGCGACCAGTATCGTCTTATCTACTTTCTAAGGTCAAGGGTCTCTAGTGCTTACTGTATGAGTGCAAGGCAATAAGCAGCATGCACACATTGGCCAGTTACTGTGTGGTTCCAGCTATACTCTCTAATCCCATCAACTTGACTGATTTCAAACAATAGCAGTACTAGTAAGTTGTTTTTGCAATAACATTACCTCTCTATGTTAATGTTTAAAACTATGCATTATCCGGTTTCATTGGGAACTAGAACTTCTGAATTTTAGTTCATAAAATTGGTAGATTGTTGGATCCTGGGATCTGACTTGAGATTAAGAATTTAAGTATTTGTCTTTCTTAGTCTATGTGTATGTCTTGTCTTTCTTAGTCTCTCTTTGTGTCTAGTCTTCTCTAGTTATTTGTCTTTCTTAGCCTTATGTTTATGTCTTGTCTTTCTTAGTCTCTGACTATGTCTAGTCTTTCCTAAGTATTTGTCTTTCTTACCCTCTGTCTATGTTTAGTGTTTCCTATGCGTTTGTCGTTCAAGTGATTTTTCTTTTATGTGTACAGCTAAAATTATCTTTCTAGGTGTACATGTTCACTAATGCAAAAATGGTTTCCTTTCCTTTTCATTCGGGGTTCACTAATGCAAAAATGGTTTCCTTTCCTTTCTATAGAGGGAGAAGCCCTACTGAATTGTAAATAAGCTATTATTGCTACTTACTGGATCATATTGTTGGTTCCCTTCTGTGGTCTGTTTTTGGTCTTTTGCTTCTTTATCGGGCTTTTTTATTTGTGTTGAGCCTACAGCCTAACAAAGTGTTGGTCTTGCTTATTTCAGGCTGACAAAAAGAGTCGTCCCTTATTTGCTTCATGCTATTTTGGCGTTGTTTGTTTCAGGCCATATACAATATCTATCTATATTATATATATATATATATATATATATATAAACTGGACAAGACAGGCATACTGGCCCAAATCATTGACAAGGCCCAACAATGGGTTGACCCGTTAAGCCCAGCAGGCCCGTGCGTGACGGTTAGCAGAAGCGTGGGGTTTCCCATTACATTACATGCAATTTTTTCCCCTGGGATGTGGGATTTGGATCTAATGGTGGGACAAAAAATTGACTGATGACCGAAACTCTTTTGGTCAACCAATGGATAGACACTCCTATAATATTAATATTAAAAACACGCATCTCATCTTCTTTCATTTTAAGTGGAAAGTCCAGTAACTGAGCTAAGTGTTTGCTGTGTTACATGATCTGGGCATGCATACAACTTTATGGTAACCTCCATGAAACAAATCTTGTAAAGCTCTAGAACCGGTTTTCCTAGCTTCATTATCCATCTTCTAGAGTATATAAAGAACATACGATTGTATTCTTTGCTCTGCACTGCAGTTAATTTGTCTTTGGCACTAAAATCCCTTGGGTTGTAAACTTCTCCTGGTTATGGAACCATCTTATCCCTCACTAGTACTCTTAGAGCTGCTTCACCAGTGATAAAAACATTGGCAGTAACAGGTTGACCTGCCTGGACTGGTAAAAATATCATTCTGGAAAGTGGTGCCTTCATACTAATTTAAATGCAACTTGATATTAATGTTCGTAGAACAGCAGAGAAACATAATATTTTGATGAGAAAATGTGTTAAAAAAATAGCAAACTGGAATAGACCAAAAAGAGACTGGTAACAGCCTGGTTATTAGCTACTGGCGTCGCTCCGGTAAATTTTCAAAATCCGAATTTTTTATCCTTGCTTCCCGCTGCTTTAGATTGGTGAAGTGAATAATAACTAGATCTCAGTGGTTCATTTACATAAACTATGTTGTTTGTGGTTCAGACAACGAAGAAGAGAAAGAAGCCCGGCTCTTCCTCAGGTAGAGCTAATAGTTCAGGAACCGCAAATACTGCTGGCCCCTCTCCAAGTTCTGCACCCTCGACACCTTCCACTCATACACCAGGAGACCCGATGCCAGTGCCACAACTGCAGCAGAATGGTGTTTCGGCAAAACCCTTGGTAATGTATGGCTCTGACGGCACTGGAAGCTTGACATCTACAGCAAACCCGCTGGTACCCATATATGTTTATGTACATATATATCTTGAAACAAAGACAATTTTTGTTTTTGTTTTACCAATTTTTGTTTTGACAGTATGATAACAAACATGCTTCAATTACAGGGTGATGTGGACCGTTTGCTGGAAGAAGGCTTGGATGAAAATGTTGAATCTTTTCTGTCACAGGATGACATGGATCCTAGGGTGGGACGCTGCATGGATGCAAGCAAAGGTATGTTTTTTTATTCGTGCTGATACCTGGTTCTTGTTGAGTTCGACCCATGTGAGCTATGACCTCTGAGGTATTGTAGTCTAATCTATAGTCCGCATTGTTAACCACATGCTTATTGTACGTACATTTCCACATTCTTTTTTTCTATGAATACTTGTTAGCCATTCTTTTCCGCCATTCTTTTCCTCTCTTTTTCAAATGTCTCATTACATTGGTTTACAGGTTAAACAAGAAAGAGAAAATTGCACTACAGCTCCCTAAACTCACACGGTTATATCACTTATCTGACTCCCTGAACTTGAAAATTACTTTCAGGGATCCCTAAACTTGGTAATGTTTACACGTTTGGTCATAATCTCAGTTAAAAATCATAACCAGGTTGAGGTGACAGTCAAGTAATGTGGTACCCCCAAACCCCTCCATCGCCAAACCTCTCACCCCAAGTTTCATATCTTGCCTCTGCCTATGGCAGATGCTGCTGACCCACTTGGATTCTGCCCCAAGTTGCAACTGCAGCTACCTTAGTCATGTTGCTGCTGGCTCATCTGCGCCACATCAAGATCTGATGGAAGCAGAATTGTGCCATAAGTTTGCAGCTTTGCTCACATTTTCACTGACCTGAAGGAACTTCAGCACGTTGATTCTGCACGCATAGTGGCAGGCATCTACTAGTGGAGTCTAGAGCAGAAGAATCAAGCATAAAGACGGTATATTTAGTTGGAAGAAATGCTTGTAAGTTGCAACACGATGAAATTTTGAATGGATCCTGCACTTGCTTGTGCTGATTCATGTGCCCAATTGTGAGGATGTCGCCCAGGGCCTAGACATTGAGGTCCCCGAGTTGCCTACGCAGAAGTAGCCGTGCCCCATGGCTGCACCTTCTTCTGTGGTGGCGGCGTGAGCCTCTGTACTAGCCCATTGAGTGCCTCTGCCAATACAACATGAACATCTTGCCATCGCACCTGCCCCCTCCACATTTTCTTGTAGGGAAGGGGGTGCAGGGATGAAGGCATAGTGAACAACGGCGCCATTGATGAGGTGAAGGGGCATGGCAATTTCATATGGGAAGGGGGAAGCTGAAGTAGCGGGAAAGGGTATGCCACATTGGATCCTCAAGCTGTCTGGAAGCAATGCTGTCTAATTTTGTTAACTAACTGAGATGATGATCAAACTTGCAAACATTAGCAAGTTTAGGGATCTGAGAAGGACTGTATAGGTAAGGGAGGTAAGTGATACAGCCATGCCAGTTTAGGGGAGTACAGTGCAATTTTCTCAATAAGAACTGTCTTCATATCAGATCTTATTACTAAGGATAAAATGCTTTTTGTCCTTTATATGAACAATTTCACATAGTTATTACGAAAAACATGTTATCTTGTCTTGGCCATATGAGGGAAGCTTCTGCTTGATTGGAATGATCTCAAGATCTGTTTGATGCAGGGTTTGGTTTTGCTGAGATTGCAAAAGCACGTGCAAGTGCAAATAAAGTTGCTTGTTGCCACTTCTCATCTGACGGCAAATTGCTTGCTACTGGTGGTCATGATAAAAAGGTGCAGTTATTGACACAGAAATAATTGTGATTTTACCATTGTTAGAAAAGCTCCAATCACACACCTGCTCGTCCGCAGGTTGTTTTATGGTGTACAGAGCCCCTGAAGCCTAAATCTTCGTTAGAAGAGCATTCGTTTTTGATAACTGATGTCCGATTTAGCCCAAGCATGTCCCGCCTTGCTACATCTTCCTTTGACAAAACCGTGCGGGTTTGGGATGCTGACAATGTATACTCCTTAGCATTTGTTTTCTCCTTTGCAATGTAATTCTCTTATGGTGATATTGCATTAGAATGTGTTCAACAACTTAGAGTGAAGTGACTAACTGATTTGACTGTGCAGACTGACTATTCGCTCCGTACTTTCACCGGTCATTCAGCATCTGTTATGTCACTTGATTTTCATCCAAATAAAGAAGATATTATTTGCTCCTGTGATAGTGATGGGGAAGTCCGCAGCTGGAGCATAAATAATGGTAGCTGCCTGACCTGTGTTAAAGTCTTTAAGGTATGTGATGCTAATTTTCATTTTTCATGTGATCTTGTGCTCAAACAGTTAATTTCTGGTGCTTGCTTCTGTTTCCAATCATATTGCTATCTTCGCAGGGAGGTGCTACTCAGATGAGATTTCAACCTCGCAAGGGAAAATATCTAGCAGCTGCATCAGAGAAGGCCATCTACATACTTGACGCGGAGACACAAAATGCTTGTAGAAACCCTTTGCAGGTTTGTTACCGAAGATCACAGCTAAAATGTGTTAAGAGCCTTTAAGGATGCATTTACAACCTCCGATATTTATAATTGTGTGCAATTTATGCTGTGCTATGTCCTTTTCCAGTAGTAAAATCATACCAAATGTCTTGATAGTTCACTAGATAACAGTGAAAACAAAAAATGTTTCGTTAGAACTTGGAACACTTGTGTGTACTTTACAAGTTGCAGAAACTTGGCATGGAGAGGCTTTAATCAGTAGGTTTTATGAAACCGACATTTCTTTAGTTTTTGTAAAGGAACAAGCTCCATTATAAGTTGAGCAAGGTAATTTCCATAAGCCATACACAAGCCACAATGTTTGACCCAGTGGTGCACTCAGAATAATGTCCTCTTTGCTATAAGCATGCATATATCATACAAATGGTACTTCAGGGATTTTATGACCTACTTTAATTATGACCTACTTAAATTATGCCAACATGCAAGTATCTTGTCGTCCAATGGTGGTGGTGGGCCTTTTCAATTGGAAGTTTTTTTCATGTATGCAGGGGCACACGAAGAATATTCAGTCAGTTTGTTGGGATTCTGTGGGTGACTATCTGGCGTCTGTTAGTGAAGATTCTGTCAGAATATGGTCGTTTACTTCCGGACAGGATGGTGAATTTATGCATGAGTTGAACTGCAGTGGAAACAAGTTCCAAACATGTGTTTTCCACCCAGCTTACCCTTCTTTGCTAGTCATTGGTTGTTACGAGGTAAGTCTTCGTTTTTCGTGTGTGGGAAACTTACCATATTTGTCAGACATGTTAATCATATAGTATTGTTCCTATTCTCTGTGCCATGCAGTCTTTGGAACTTTGGGACATAAGGGAGAAGAATTCCATGACCTTGAACAATGCTCATGATGGTTTAATTGCAGCCCTAGCAGCATCGAGCGCAACAGGGAAGGTCGCCTCAGTAAGTCATGACAAGCTTGTCAAACTCTGGAAATGACTTGTAAAATAGCGACACCAGAATTTACTTTCTGGTGGTTAGATTTATATAGAAACAGGATGGTTTTTCTGCTTCAGACGACCACATGACAAAAGGGTAGCTAACAAAAGGCGGTCAGAGAACTAACTTGGTTTTTGTTTTGTGGTTGTCTTAGTTGTATCTTGTATGCTGTTCCATGTGCTTCTCAACGTTGTAACTCCTTATAGAAACGGTTGTTTGCCTGCTCTAACAATGAAGATGTCATGTTTGCGCTGATAAAAGTTGCATCGCTTCTTTTGCTATCTATTGATCTTTTCTATGCTATTTTTCGTTAACTCGCAGAACATTTGTGCGTCTTGTCACTAAAAAAAAAGAAGTTTAAATCAAGGAGTGAGGGAATTACGTGGCATAAAGTCTAGGGAAATGCTATATGTTCGTTGTATGATTTTTGTTTTTGGTAGGATGAACTTTTATTATATGAAAGATGTTTCTATCACATGAAAAAAACATTTTATTGCATGAAGTTTGTTATATGAAAATATCTTAGAAAATATGGAAAATCTAATCAGCACACAAGCATACGCTTGTCTTACTTGACCTTCACTCCTGGTTGATCGTCCTCTTCTTCCTCCTATTGATTTGATCTCATCCAGCGGCGCCACGGGCCATGAAACGTGATTTGAGAATTTACAACGCTGTCGCATGCATCTTCATAACCAGAGAGCTCCCACGTGTAGTTGCTCTCTGCTGCCATCCTCTCCTCCAGCTCCGGTCAGAGGCAGTGTTACACGCGCTTTGGCGACGAGGAGGAGCTCTGACAACGACGAGAGCGAGGAGACACGTGAGGAGGCTGCACGCGCTTGCGCTGCGAGGACGCAGCGTGCGCGAGGGGGAGGCTGCACGTGCTCCTGTGACGACGACACGGCGCAAACGATGAGCGCGCTGATGCACGCAAGGGGATGCTACACGTGCTCTCGTGACGACGACGCTTCGCTGCCAATGAGCACGCCGAGGCACGCAAGGAGGAGGTTCCATGTGCTCACCATCTCCCCCCACCTGCAGATCCCAGCAGCATCGTTTCCCCCATCTCTCGATCTCCTAGCTCTGTTTGCTAGGTCGCCTTGATGTTTGAAGTAAGGCGAGTAATTTCTCCCGTCCGCATGGCGCATCCTTGTGAAAATTTCTTCTCTAGATTGTTTATTAAGCAGATTTGTGGTGCCAAATGCTGCAGTTACTAATTTGATTTGAACTCTGTGCTTTCAAGAGTCTAGACGGTGTCAAATAAGCAAATCGGTTGCATTGTCCAGGGAGTACAAAGCAATAGTATCACAAAAATTCAGGGTAGAATCAGCTCCTCTATACGTGCACTGTGTATCAAGAAGCCATCCTAGTTCATAACCATTTGGCCCATTCAGGGATGAGCTTGCTTAGGAGGGCACATACCAGAAAGAACATGCAAAGGTAATATTGTGACGAGAATAAGGACATTCCTGCACCCTTTGATCTCTATGTTTGATAACTGCCCAACTCACGTAATCAGGCTTGTTCCTTTCTCGATCGGTTGCTTGATGATCGTTTGTGCAGTTTGTGTGTATTGCAAATGTAGGATCGATGGTGAATGTTTGTTGGTGTTGTCTCTCCTGCAAAGGTGGCTCGGTTTTGAATGGCATGTCGCTAGGGAGGTTGTTGATCCATTCGCTAGAGCCGAAGAGGGTGGCGCATGCGGATGAGGTTTGAGGAGTCCCAAGACCGTTTGCCATTGTGGAGGTGTGGGATTATTTGCTCACCTCTTTTCTCTCTTCTATCCATTGAGGCTATGATCTATGCTATTGTTCAGTTCATCGGGTTGGATCGTCAATGACATGATGTTCATGTGTTTTTGGGCTAGTGGAGTATAGAGGGGTGAAATGTTTCAGTGCATTGCAGAATGATGATTGATTTTGTTTAACCGTCTTCATTGTGTCGATGAATGTATAGTGCTTTGTTGCTTCCTTGTTAAGGTCTAGATTTAACTAGAACTTTTTATCTACAAATAGTGTTTTGTCATATCCCCTTAGTTCATACCTATACGTGTAGATTGTTGTGCTTCTACCTCGTGCCTTCTAAGCCTATTTTATGGCATCAATAATTGTGTATGGTTTGCTTGATATGATATTCATAAAGCATGTCCCAGATAACTATAAAACAAATGCATGGTAGCTTCTGACAGAACTGTGTGGTAACCACGTGCAACTACTTGATAACTTCATGTCCATTTGCTAGTGCTGTGAATATTTTACTTTGCTCTTATGCTAGTTTGTGGATTGACTGAATTTCATTCATTTTCTAGTAGTGTCTAGCCATCATGGGTGCTTCTTTGTGGGATTGATTCGTTGATATGATATATGTATACCTAATAAACTGTCACTAATTTCTGCATTGGCAGCATGGTCATGATTTTTTTCATTTACGCATTGCAGTGTTAGGTGTGATGGGCACTCCTTCAATAACACTAGTTATACATGATAACTTCTAGAACTTTGTTAGGCAACCATAATGTTGTGATCTGATATTTAGTGATATCTATCTAATAACATCTACTTATTTAGCCACCTAAGTAGATTATTTAGTAGCGCATATGTTCCTGCCAACTATAAATTAAACACGGTAGTCATATCATAATTTTATAGTAACCATAACCAATAAACTGATAACTTGTATATGTGCCTAAAAGTTTACTTCTCTCGTGTCTTCTAAATATGAATAACTTTTCTATGTCCCTAATAATTGTAAACTAAATTCGTTATAACCGTGCCAGAAGTATATGATAATGTAATCTAATAACCTGATCTTTTGAATGTGAGTATGCCAAAATTATATGATATTGTTATCCAATAAGCTCATAACTTGTACATGTGCCTGAAAGGTTTCTTCTCTCATACTTCTAAATATGAGTTAGTTTTTTATATTGTTGATAAGTATAAATTGAATTCATGGTAATCGTGTCACAATTATGTAATAAATGTGATATAATAACTTGTTCATGCGCCTAATATGTTACTTCTCTATTGTTGTCTTGAATATGAGTACTTTTTCTCTTGTTACTTCGGTCCGAGGGGCGATTCGTCACCCTCGGCGCACTAATCATTGTGCTAAGGATAGAGATGAGCGTGATGTGGCCTAGCGAGTCTCCTAGCGAAACGGCGGAGGCTGAGGTGGCGTTGTCGCACTGAAAGCAGGAGGTGGCTACAGGCGCACACAAATGGCACACAGCTGCTGGCGTTCCTGAGGTAGACAACAAACCTGACAGGCGGGTCCCCTTATCAGCATCTTGTGGTTGGTGGGCGCAGGTAGACACGCGCAGGTGCGTCTCCATCGGGCTGGGCCGGATGTCTGAGCTGGATTCAGCCCAATTCGAAGTTGAATTAGGTTTTTCTTTTTTCCTTTTACTTTTTCTTTCTTTTCTGCTTTTTGTTTTTAAACCTAGGTTTAATTTTTTAATTTAAACCAAATGGACTTCAAACATTCTAGAAACTTGTACAGAGCCTTCTGGGAATATTTAGAACCATGTAACAATATTTTCAAGGCCACTTTATTAACTATTTTCTATAGTTAAAAATTAATTTCTCTGTTAACCTAAAGTTGGGTTTGAACTACAAATATGTTAAAAATTTATCGCAAAAATCTGGGAAGATGACAAGAGCTGAGAAATATTATACTGAGCTTATATATAAATTTTAAAGAGATTCTGACATAGGAAAATCTCTCTAATTAATAGATCTTTGATCTGCCAATTATTTGAACTTAAGGTCTTTCATGTTTTTCATAATTCCATGTGACATTTCCTTCATTTCCTGAGGTTTTAAATTCTGCTCAGTTTCAGATTAAATAAAATGATGATATGAAATTCTAATGATGCAGAAACCTTCGTTTTAACCATAATACAAAACTGGGGATGTTACATTCTCTCACCAAACGTATTAAATGATAGCTTGTGTAGATACAAAAACTAAGATATAAGCCACTAGAAAATTTGAATCTAAACACATATTTAATGCATATAATACAACTTAAGATACAATGCACTGGGATTGCCCTTACGGATACCACCATTGATTCTATGGAAATTACTCTTGATACGATTGATGCAACTATGAATGCTTTTGATGATGATGATGTTATGAATACTATTTATTAGATTATTAAAATGGTTTCTAATGCTATGAATGAAAGCTACGAAGTTGAGTTAGTCTCACCGAACTAATGTGACAGGGAAGTAAATTGTAACTATGATTCTTTTGCACTTTCTTTAGTGAATAAAAATGCTTTGCAATTAATAGTTTTGGTGATATCTCTACTAAACACCTTGCATTGATGCATCTCTCTAATGTGCATGAATTTATTTATATATAAAATGCCAACGCATAAGAAGAAGGTAAGTTTTTGACCTTTTTGCTTGTACATGCTCTCCACTATGAAAGAAACGATTGAAAAGATAAATGAACAAACACCTAAGCCTCTAAGGTAAAAATTCAAGCTATTGACTTAAACTAAAACATTTCCCGGGAGGCAACCCAGAAGTTTAGAGTCTATTTATTTTTTGCTAAGTCTTATGTTTTAGTTTGAATAGTTTGTATCAAGTTCTATTGCTTATGATTGCATTCTTGTTGCTGCAATAACCTCTCTGCTATTTTTCTGATGTTCTGGAAAGCCTGATAAATTGTGGAAAATTCGTATTTGTAATCTACAAAAGGTACGTAAGCTACTGGAAAAAGCTAGGAACTAGCTCTGGCCTAGACTAGCGAGACGGTAGAGCCAGTTGGGAGGCTCTGCCGCCTCCTTTCACCGCCAAGGAGTTGTGTGCCTCCCATGATGCTCCAACTTTTATAGCTCTGTTATGCTTTGTTCTTTATAAATATAATTTTTTTAGCTTTTCCCATACCGTTATAGTCTCTATTTTAGATTCTGCGAGTTTCTATCCTGTTTTAAGGCTGAAACTATTCCAATGATATTTTTTGAAAATATTGGTTTACTTTCCCTGTTTAATGGGCACTTTACAGAAGGGAGTTGACTTTTATTTCTAGAGTATTCATTGTGTTTAATTTGATCACTTATTATAAGGATAGTTACTTTACAATTACTATGCAAGACCTAATCATTTGTAGAAAAAACTATTGAGAGGAAAAAGAAGTAACCAATTATTTAATCTTCACTAAGGAAAATTGAAAGAGAAGCAAAATCTTTAAGCTTGAGGAAGATCCCTTACCCCTAATGGGGCTAAGCCTATTTGCTCTTTTTTATTTATCCATGGTTGATTGATAATTGCTATATGCATTGCTTTATTATGGAACTTGGTATTTCTAGTTGTAGGTTGGCTTAACCAATACCATTAGTTTAGTTTTATTTTCTAGATAAAATGAATTGTTCAAGTAGTTGAAGTTATCTAGGTGACTTTCTATGCTTATCTTAATTAGTGGGTGGTGTTGATGTAGATGTTAATGAGGTTGATGTCGTTGCTTATTGTCTTGGATTACGATTTAAGTTATAATGAAAATATGAATAGTGCTTTTGATGTTCTTTGATGACATGAATTAAAAGGAACATGATGATTGAGGTATGATGCTTCTTCTTTATTGAAATAATTAAATTATCTTATGCAAGAACTTATGGCAATCGTTGTGCATCTTGTCCATCAATTATTGTTAACACTAAGACTATTGAATGGATCTGGGCTATCAATAATAGGGAGCATCCTTTTATATAGGAATTTTGGGAACATTTCAACAAAGGAGGTCTTTCACAGGTCAAATGAGACCTAATACTTAATCTAAAAAAATTACTAGATTAACAAAATGTAAACTTGAAACAGATTTCTATACATGTATCTCTATAACACTAACCAGTCCGAAGCAAAACCTAGCATGCTAATGCTCAAAACAAGTAAGAAAACAAGTATGGATAAGTGTAAGGAAACAACCACACGGGAGACACAAGATTTATTGTTGAAGTTCAAGCCTTTGGTGAGGCTTTACGTCGTTGAGGAAACTTGATCCTACAACCGAAGCTAGTACGAAATCGTGCTCTTCTCTCAAGAAGCTTACTGATGTGAAGCTTTCCTTCTCTTGTGGCAGCTCTTCACCTTACGGTAGGCGAGCTCCAAACCCTAACAAACTTCTTGGGGCTTTTCATAATCTTCTTGAAGGCTCCCAAGCAATCCTAATCATCTAGGAGACACCAATCTCCAAGAGTAACAAGCTTTAATCAGTTTAGTCGGAGATGACATCTTGCTTGATGCTCAAATATAGCTCAATCTCTCTCTCTCGCATAAATATCTCCTCAAAAGGATGACAACTTGGGCTCGAGAAAATATGGAGTAACACTGAGAAGAGCAGAGGAATGGATTTGTAAAATTTTTGATAAGCAAAGAGGCTTGGGGTATATATAGCCAACCCCTAAAAAAACTAGCCGTTAGTGCAAATGCGAAAGAACTCAGAACTTCCGAGATGGAACTTGGAGGTTCTGACATTCGAAAAGGATGGCTACTTTGATTGTCTAGAAACCGATCTCAGAACTTCCGACACAGGCTCAAAGGGTTCGACTTTCAGACCACAGCGGACAAGAGCGAATGTCGGAGGTTCCGACTTGAACCCAGATCCTCCGAGATTTTGAATGGCCTTACCAAGGCGTGGTCATAATGGATCCCCGAAGGTTCCGACATATCATCGAACCTTCCGAGATTTTAAGGATCCTCAACAGAGGATGAATAGAACTCATTTTTGGAGGTTCTGATAATAGACTCAGACACCTAAGATATTTCAAAAATAGGTCCAAAACAGGTTCTCGGAGGCTCCGAAAATTTCAGATGTTCTGACATCTAGAAGAACAGATAGGAAGGGTAACTCGGAGGCTCTAAGTTCTCTCACTCTTCACACGGAAGTGAAATTCGGATGTTTTGATATCAAACTTGGATGTTCCAAAATTTCTAAAAATTATGTGTATGAAGAGATAGCAGAGGCCTCTTTGGATTTGGAAATTGATTGTTACCTGAGCATTAGTAAGGCACTCTCACCAGCTTCTAGACTTAGGCCCCTCTTAATAGTACAACTTTACTTAAACTCAATGTGATTCCTTGAACCACTAAAAATGCTAGGAAATTATTCTTAATTTTGTTTCCTCAAGCCGTCTTTCCTTAGAACTCTTTAGAGGTCACCAACGCTAGTTTTACCACTACATTTGGGATAAAAACACCTGATCATGCTTGATGCATACATTAATCTCTTAATAATTTTTTATTAATCATCAAACCCACTTTGGGGGTCAAGATGCACTTTCAACTATTTGAAAGTGCATGTA